>OW240918.1:4939925-5081930 GCA_933207985.1 Pelobates cultripes
AGGGCAGGAGGCTGCTGGGGGGAGCAGCAGGTACAGGGCAGGAGGCTGCAGGGGGGGGTAGTAGCAGGTACAGGGCAGGAGGCTGCAGGGGGGCTAGTAGCAGGTACAGGGCAGGAGGGGAGCAGGTACAGGGCACGAGGCTGCAGGGGGGGAGCAGGTACAGGGCACGAGGCTGCAGGGGGGAGTAGCAGGTACAGGGCAAGGGGGGAGTAGCAGGTACAGCGTTTGTCGTTTCTCTGGCAGACTGATGTCTTTTCATACATCTTGCAAGATGGTCTATTCAGGATCCTTCATAGATTTCTGTGCTATCCTTGCAAGCATCCATCAGAGAACCACAGAGACACCGGGTCCTGGTGGATGAGTGTAAACACCACCTAATCCAAACCCTGTCAGATTTAGGGCTCAATTTAAAATTATTGCTTACAAATCATTACATGAATCTGCTCTACCTATATATCCTCACTGATACACAGTATGTCCATACGAGGCCCTACGCTCAGTTGGAGATTTGCGTCTATATGTACGTACGCCCACCTCTGTCACCCACTTTTAAGACTTCTCTAGGGCTGCACCATTCCGTTAGAACTCCTTTCCCTGCTGAGTTAGATTCTAACCCAGTCCCAGGTCCGTCAAAAGATCATTTAAAACTCATTTCTTCAGGAAAGCATCTCAATGAAACTGTTGGCTTTCCCTTCCTGCACCTTAGTAACCCACCCTGCTTCCTCTCCTGCAACTGTATCATCCCAAAAAACTAACCCTTCAATGTAAACCATGCTAGAAACCGACTTTACCCTCCATGAAATACGCCCTACCCTTACCTATTGTCAGTTTACCCCACTCCCTCTAGAGCAGGGATGCTCAAAAGGTAGATCTCCAGGTGTTTTAAAACTACAGCTTCCATGATGCTTTGTCATTCTAAAGACATGCAAAGCATCATGGAAGTTGTAGTTCTACAAAATCTGGGGATCTACATTTTGGGCACCCCTGCTCTAGAATGTGAGCTCATTAAACAGGGCCCTCAACATCTTCTGTTCCAGTGTGTCCAGCTCCTCTTGTTACAAATACCTGTGTGTTAGTCCACGCGTTGTACAAAGTTGTTTTGTGTTTCAAATAAAATGCTTGTCTTTTTGTATTATTATTTATAAAGCACCAACAAATTATGTAGCGCTGTACAATAGGTGGACTAACAAAGATTTGCACCAGAAGAGTTGACAAACCGGAACAGAGGGGGGTTGAGGGCCTGACCAAAAGCCCTTACACAGTATCATCCTGAGGGGGCGAGATGAGAAGTATCAAATCCTATATCACTTCAAATTATATACTAAACTAAACAGGGTAATTTGTATAGAAATGTTTTGGGCTGCTATATATGTCATTTTTTTCTTGAGGTTAACCATTTTATGATGTAGGAAGACGGAGCTTGGTTCTCTGTTACTGAGGCAGGAAAATGGTCCCCGCTATTTGTACCAAATTAATTATAATCTTTTGCTTGGGTTAAGTGACTTTGGCTCACTGATTTTCTTAATCATATTCCCGGAGAGTGATATTCTATATATTTGTGGCATCATTAAATAATATTTGTTTGCTATCAAAGCTTCGGGGCTTGTGTTAAATACTGTAGCCTAAGAGCAACCTGATACTTTATCGGTCATGAAAATATTTCGTCTTCTGGGGTTGTGCAGGTTGCTCCACAAAGTATTATGGTTTCTCAGATGTCAAACACTGCAAAGTGCTAACAAAAAATTCTTACAAAATCACTGTTCCATAGATATAGCCCAATATATAGCCAGGCAGATTGTTATTTATTTATTTCACGCTAACAGCAGAGTTAAAGGTTTTTTTCCCCCCTTGGATCCGGGGGGTACTCGGATCCTCCTTCAAGGCATCGGTGGAGCAGACATCCTCCAATGCTGCCCAGCACTTCCACCGGGGCTTTAATGATGGAACGCCAGGATCATGTGACCTCCCGGCGTTTCACTTCAGAAGTACTGGTGAAAGTGTTTGGCAGCATCGTGGATGCGCATTACTATCAATAAAGACCTTAATTATATACGGTTTTAATTAAAATTACTTTTTGTATCAGGACAAGTAGATTGGGCAAACGCTATGTTCCCTGGACAAGTAGGTTTTTTTTTTTATATTTCCATACTCCTGATATTCAATAGGGGTATCTCGTAGATATTGCATCAGTTGCAGTTCTTATGAACCTCAGCCTTTGTAAGTCATCCCTATTTTACCTGCTAAAGACTATCCCTGTGTATGCGCACTACAGTGTTCAGGAATAACACTAGTCTGATCTGACGTCTGAATAGGAATGCAGGAGAAAGCATGCGCACTAAAGTAAAGCTCAGGGGATCTAATGGACGCAGCAAGCAAACCTTCTTGGATATTAGACAGCCTGGAGGTGTTTCATTATTAATTATAATTACAGAAATGGGTATTTTTAGAAAGTGCCTTTTAAATGCGATACTCCTCACCTGTAAAGCAAGCTGAGGAGCTTTTAAAGGTGGAGTGGTCCTTTAAATGCATTTTGGGTACGCATGTAGTGATTGCACACCGCACACATGTGAATTAAGCTGACTGATTTCCCCTCTCTGTAGATCAGGTGCAGGTGCAATGGTTCTTTCAAAGCAGTAAATCTCTCTACATAGACCCTTTCCACAATGTTCCTGTCACCGTGTATAAAGTTGTAAAGTCACCTCTTCAGTGACCGGCGCAATTTAAGTGCAAGATGTTTGACAAGTTAATAGGGGGAAATCCGCAAGCAGTCTGTCACAAATAAATAGTATAAACCAAGGGTTTGGATTTACTTGAATAGACTAACGTGTAAACATCAAATTATCATTGGCGTTTATTTTGAGATTACTTTAATTCCTCTTTTTAGTGCGGCCATTTTCCCCGCAGTTTTTCGGTCAGGTACTTTTTTTAATCCTATATAAACGTGTGTTGTCCTGCTTGTTTTGCTTCCAGTCTCCCATAAGGGGGTTGTAGATCCACCTTTTGTAATTAATGCTGATTCTCTAGCAAGGTGCTTGGCATAAATAGTTTGAGGAGCTAATTCAGAATATTACTCTCTTCCCTCTAACAAGAGCTAAGTGTCCGCATTAATAATCTGCAGACTGCGCCGTGACCTTAAATCGTAAAGCAGGGATTTTCTTTTTCACAGATTTCCATTTAGCAAAGGGCCTCAATAAATTCATGTAAACACCTGTAAATTTTCAAACAAAGACATACCCGTCCAGTGTCCTTAGCGGGATTTATGCGGTATAATTTGAAATGTTCCAATGGATGGAGTTCTGGTAAACCCAACCAGAGCTTTGCGTGATAGTCAGCAAAGCAGAACATATTGATTTCAGTTATATACAACCATTTAATATCTGTAGCTTTTATTCAAGTATTGCAAATTAATACACAAGCCAGGACATGCCTATGTATCAGTCTGAAACCTTTGGAGACTGTATTAGATGATGATCTGTGTTGGCGCTTATTGAAATCACTGATTCCGTAAACAATGGGTTATGTAGATCTGATTCATATTAATATCGTGATATTCACTACATGATGTTGGTCATATCAAAGGGACACTATAGTCACCAGAACAACTACATCTTAATGTAGTTATCTGGTGAGTATAGTCAGTCCCTCCAGCCTTTTTAACCCCTTAAGGACCAAAATTCTAGAATAAAAGGGAATCATGACATGCCACACATGTCATGTGTCCTTAAGGGGTTAATGTAAACACTGCCTTTTCAGAAAAAAAGGCAGTGTTTACATTACTGCCTAGCAACACCTCTAGGTGCAGTCACTCAGTTGGCCACTAGAGGTGCTTCCTAGGTCAGTGCTGCACAGTGTGACTGATATTCAGCGTCTCCACCCACTGCATGGAGGCACTGAACATTCCTCATAGAGATGCATTGATTCAATGTATCTCTGTGGGGAGCTGCTGATTGTCACCGTGCGGTGTTTAGCCTCTCAATGTTTTCCTATGCATTAGATTGGCTGAGATAATTAGGTGAGTCTAACCCCTTTTTAATGCTGGCAAGGGGGGCTGGCCATTTATACAGCAATTTCAAAACTATAATGTCAGAAATACATGTTTGTCTTCCTGACGCTGTAGTGTTCTTGTGACATACTGTAAAGAGCCTAAAGTTAATTTACCTAAAGCGGCTCTGATCTTTAGTAAATACTCATGTCGAGATTAGGAGATCATGATCTTTCTTTTTCATTTCTTTGTAGATATTGGGTGACATGTGCCATCTGATGTCATGTAATTCTTTAAACACATTTATTGTCTGTATATGCTAAACAAACTAACAATGCTAACATTAAAGTTCTCCAGCACGTACTTCTTGTATCTGTGTCCCTTTATTCAAGTAACAAAAGTGTACAGCATCGCGCCGAGTGGTCGTGCCTCCCCCTCCCAGTCTTTGTCAATCTATATTAGAGGGAGTGCAGTGGTTTAGTTGATTATTCAAATAGCCTGTACAACTAGGGTAATCAGCAAGTAACTCTTCTGAGGCAACAGGAACTACAGGTTGCATAATGCTCAGCAGTCCTCTTTGGATGTGCACCCCCGGCACTCTTAGACAGGAACTCTGTTCTGGGCTACCTAATGTCAATTCTGTGCAAACAATACGTCTGTTGTCTGCAAGCTGGCAACACACGTTATCAGGGTCGGAGCGCTGCCTGCATGGAGACTGTTAAATCTCCCCTTCTTCCAGCCCTCCTTGCGCTCTTCTACCTCCCAGTTATTCGGCTTTTGGTTTTTAATCCCTTCCACCCCTCCAACTCAGAGTGCACCTGCTTTCTGAACCTGGAGATTGAGATTCTCTGAGAAGCATGTGATTGGATCTCTAAAGGGATTCGGCATGACATTGATGCTCGCTTTCAAGACTTCTCTAGGGCTGCACCGTTCCTGTGCCGCTCCCTTC
This sequence comes from Pelobates cultripes, assembly GCA_933207985.1. NCBI lineage: Eukaryota > Metazoa > Chordata > Amphibia > Anura > Pelobatidae > Pelobates > Pelobates cultripes. The sequence continues at coordinate 4,944,857 of OW240918.1, forward strand.
CCTGTTCCATTAGACGCTCACCCAGTCACTACTTTTTTTCTTTAAAAAAAAAAAATCATTAAAAACTCACTTTTTTTAGAAAAGCATATTAAACTGTTAATGGCTCCAAAAAACTCTCACTAAGTCTTCATTGAATCTCTTCTACCAATCTACTTCCCTAATACTTCCCTTACCTTTTGTCACTTTACCCCACTCCTTCTAACATGTAAACTCACTGAGCAGGGCTCTCAATCCCTCTGTTACTGTGTCACTATACCCCACTCCCTCTAACATGTAAACTCACTGAGCAGGGCCCTCAATCCCTCTGTTACTGTGTCACTTTTCCCCACTCCCTCTAACATGTAAACTCACTGAGCAGGCCCTCAATCCCTCTGTTACTGTCACTATACCCCACTGCCTCTAACATGTAAACTCACCGAGCAGGCCCTCAATCCCTCTGTTACTGTGTCACTATACCCCACTCCCTCTAACATGTAAACTCACTGAGCAGGCCCTCAATCCCTCTGTTACTGTGTCACTATACCCCACTCCCTCTAACATGTAAACTCACTGAGCAGGGCCCTCAATCCCTCTGTTACTGTGTCACTATACCCCACTCCCTCTAACATGTAAGCTCACTGAGCAGGGCCCTCAATCCCTCTGTTACTGTGTCACTATACCCCACTCCCTCTAACATGTAAACTCACTGAGCAGGCCCTCAATCCCTCTGTTACTGTGTCACTATACCCCACTCCCTCTAACATGTAAACTCACTGAGCAGGCCCTCAATCCCTCTGTTACTGTGTCACTATACCCCACTCCCTCTAACATGTAAACTCACTGAGCAGGCCCTCAATCCCTCTGTTACTGTGTCACTATACCCCACTCCCTCTAACATGTAAACTCACTGAGCAGGCCCTCAATCCCTCTGTTACTGTGTCACTATACCCCACTCCCTCTAACATGTAAACTCACTGAGCAGGCCCTCAATCCCTCTGTTACTGTGTCACTATACCCCACTCCCTCTAACATGTAAACTCACTGAGCAGGCCCTCAATCCCTCTGTTACTGTGTCACTATACCCCACTCCCTCTAACATGTAAACTCACTGAGCAGGGCCCTCAATCCCTCTGTTACTGTGTCACTATACCCCACTCCCTCTAACATGTAAACTCACTGAGCAGGCCCTCAATCCCTCTGTTACTGTGTCACTATACCCCACTCCCTCTAACATGTAAACTCACTGAGCAGGCCCTCAATCACTGTGTCACTATACCCCACTCCTCTAACATGTCAATCCCTCTGTTACTGTGTCACTATACCCCACTCCCTCTAACATGTAAACTCACTGAGCAGGCCCTCAATCCCTCTGTTACTGTGTCACTATACCCCACTCCCTCTAACATGTAAACTCACTGAGCAGGGCCTCAATCCCTCTGTTACTGTGTCACTATACCCCACTCCCTCTAACATGTAAACTCACTGAGCAGGGCCCTCAATCCCTCTGTTACTGTGTCACTATACCCCACTCCCTTCTACCATGTAAACTCACTGAGCAGGCCCTCAATCCCTCTGTTACTGTGTCACTATACCCCACTCCCTCTAACATGTAAACTCACTGAGCAGCCCTCAATCCCTCTGTTTCTGTGTCACTATACCCCACTCCCTTTAACATGTAAGCTCACTGAGCAGGCCCTCAATCCCTCTTACTGCCACTATACCCCACTCCCTCTAACATGTAAACTCACTGAGCAGGCCCTCAATCCCTCTGTTACTGTGTCACTAAACCCCACTCCCTCTAACATGTAAACTCACTGTCCCTCTAACATGTAAACTCACTCAGGCCCTGTTACTGTGTCACTGTACCCCACTCCCTCTAACACGTAAACTCACTGAGCAGGGCCCTCAATCCCTCTGTTACTGTGTCACTATACCCCACTCCCTCTAACATGTAAACTCACTGAGCAGGCCCTCAATCCCTCTGTTACTGTGTCACTATACCCCCACTCCCTCTAACATGTAAACTCACTGAGCAGGCCCTCAATCCCTCTGTTACTGTGTCACTATACCCCACTCCCTCTAACATGTAAACTCACTGAGCAGGCCCTCAATCCCTCTGTTACTGTGTCACTATACCCCACCCCCTCTAACATGTAAACTCCCTGAGCAGGGCCCTCAATCCCTCTGTTACTGTGTCACTATACCCCACTCCCTCTAACATGTAAACTCACTGAGCAGGGCCCTCAATCCCTCTGTTGCTGTGTCACTATACCCCACTCCCTCTAACATGTAAACTCACTGAGCAGGCCCTCAATCCCTCTGTTACTGTGTCACTATACCCCCCTCCCTCTAACATGTAAACTCACTGAGCAGGGCCCTCAATCCCTCTGTTACTGTGTCACTATACCCCACTCCCTCTAACATGTAAACTCACTGAGCAGCCCCTCAATCCCTCTGTTACTGTGTCACTATACCCCACTCCCTCTAACATGTAAACTCACTGAGCAGGCCCTCAATCCCTCTGTTACTGTGTCACTATACCCCACTCCCTCTAACATGTAACCTCACTGAGCAGGGCCTCAATCCCTCTGTTACTGTGTCACTATACCCCACTCCCTCTAACATGTAAACTCACTGAGCAGGCCCTCAACCCCTCTGTTATTGTGTCACTATACCTCACTCCCTCTAACATGTAAACTCACTGAGCAGGCCCTCAATCCCTCTGTTACTGTGTCACTATACCCCACTCCCTCTAACATGTAAGCTCACTGAGCAGGGCCCTCAATCCCTCTGTTACTGTGTCACTATACCCCACTCCCTCTAGCATGTAAACTCACTGAGCCGGGCCCTCAAGCCCTCTGTTTCTGTGCGTCAAACTTGTCTGGTTACAATTACATGTCTGTTAGTCCACCCATTGGGTGTGGAAACGACAGAGGATTCAAGATAAGATTACCTTGCTGAAAAGGACAGTGGACATGGTTAATAGTCCCCAATATGGCATTTAAAAGTTAAAAACTTAGTGAAAAGGGTTACAGAAACCCTTCAAGTAAACATTGAGCCATGTGCGTTATAAGAACTATGCACATTTGGGGTGCATTGTGAAGACCAGTAAATCTGATCTTTACGTTTGAGTAGTTCTGTATTGTGTGTATGGATCTGAAGATATTTCGATCTATATCTTTGTTTTCCCTCTTGCATTATCTTATGTAAGGATATGACAGTAGGTCTATTATTGCTACACATTTGCATTGAGTGTGTAAGCCGCACAGCCTGCCGCAGACAATGTCTTGCTTGTTATATCGTTAGAAAAATATCTGGCACAACGTGAGGGAGCAAGTTCATCAAATAACCCCTAAACAATCAATATTGCCCGGGGCAGCGGAGTTCCAGCACACACTAACCGCCATGGGCGTAGAAGCCTATAAGAGACCTGTATCACAGACAGGGTGTAGTCTCTCTGCATAGACCTTATATAATCTGTTCTAGAACACTGAGACTAAGAATGGAATACAAAAGATAAAAAAGCTAATCTGTGCATAAACCGCAGGGGAAGCAAAGTATTAAGAATTATTTCTCCCCATGTGTTATATAAAAATGGACGGGGTCCTTCTATTTATTTTAATTGCTTCTTTTTGAGAAAACGTCTAAACTATTGGTTCTTAATAAAGAGTTGTCTGTTAATTGGGACCCATATTGGATTCCAGGGAGCCGTGATCCCTCAGCATCTCATTATCTGGTCTAACACAGCTAATACTTTACAAATCAGATGCAATACTGAAATATATTAAACCATTTAAGAGCTGGGTATTAGCAGGGGGTTGTATCAGCCTATCAATCTGGTCTTTAAAGATCTTGATCCAAAATCAAATGTCCCGCTCAGCTGGCATAACATCCTCCGTTACCAGACTGTGATGGCAGTATGGTCCTATAGAGTTAATAATGAACCTTTATAAGCTTGTGTCCAGTTCACAGTTCCTATATAACCGCACTCTGAAATCCAGGGGGATTGGATCACGTCCATACGGACATGTCACTGGGTTCTACTAATAGATGGATAGAAGGAGTCCCATCGATATATTGTACAGCAGCATTACCGCTGGCCGTCCTCTTAAGGGCCTGATTAATGTCTTCTCAGCTGGTCTCAAGACAAAGAGACAGAGAGCATTGGAACATAAAATCAAAAGAGTCTAAGAAGTAGGAAAGAAGCGAGACAGACAGAACAGGAACCTCTGCTGCTAATTAGCAGGATCTCTACCTAACGGGTATCTTTCACACAGTCTAAGTCAATAAAGTAGACTCTGAGCCAAATATCAGTTGTTGCTCGGTTGGGAGATCTTTAGACTGATGGCCTCTATGCTCCGGGACCTAAACCGATATGAGTCATCCTTTCATCCACCCAGGGACCTCTCTATAGTTTAGTTTATTTAGCAGTTTGTTTCCCAGCACTTGGACTGGTTTAGAACGAAGCAGTGATTTTATTTATATATATATATTTTTTTTTTTTCTAAAAGAGTAAGAAGAGTAAAATATGAATGTTTGGCTTTTTGCACAATCAATATTTGCTGCATTAAAGAGTTTCAATGTCTGTTTGCCCTTACATTAAGATAGCTGTTTTGGTTAATTGCCCCCCTCCAGTGTGAGCTGCTGTGTAACCGGAGTATTCTACAGACAGTGTTTTGCGGTTGCATAGATATTGTGCTAAGTTAGATTTGGTGGGTTTTTATCATTAAGTTAACTGGGGGACCAAGGGACCCCATGTATAAATTGTCTTGGTGGTGGCAGCGTTAAAATAGTAATATTAGTACATATAATAGTAATATAAGTGTGGGTGGTGTTGAGGGGGATTTTTATCATTATTTCCGGTCTAGTACAGACAAATAGTGAACTTTAACCCTTTTACCACCACAACTAAGTCACACAATGTCATACCTTGTGTCCCGCGCCATCCTGGCCCCGCCGTGCGTCCTCTCCTGTCGTGCAGTGCGGATCTCTGGCTGGCGTAGCCGACAGGGGTGACGTGACATTAACTTTTAAAGTGATAGTAGCCTATTGCTACTATCTATTTATATCCTCCCTCATTTCTGTCCCTGCCTATCAGAATACACCTTGCCCTATATTAACCTCCTTCTGACATCACTTCCTTGTCCTGTCGTGGTTTAGCCCGAGAGTGCGTTCTGAGTAGTTGTCTTTTCTTTGGTTTCTGACTTCGGCTTGTTATTCGGTTATTCTCGTTTCTGGCTCCCTGAACTTGGCTCTGTCTATTCGCGTACCCGTTCCTCTATATCCATGACCTTGGCGTGTTTGACTATTCTTATCTCTTATTCCTACGTTAAGTCCGGCCACTTTAAGGTCTGGTAATACGTCTGCCTGTGCTTTCCTTTATTGTTCTCTGGTTTGCGTGTTGGGGAGTATTACAAACCTGGGACAACAAATGGCAGCATGTGAAAATAGAATAGAGGGGTAAGACCATAGAGTGGATCAGTTTGCCCAAGCCTTGCAAACTATCCTCACTAGAACTGCGTGTCTTCAACCAGAGGCAGAGGACAGTAGTTCTCAAGGTGCTGTCTCTCTACCCCCTGCGACTCATTCCACTCCATCCATTCGTCTAACTCCCCCTCCTCGTTATTCCGGGGAACCATCGTTATGCAGGGGATTTTTGAACCAGGTGGGAGTACATTTTATTTATTTATTTATTTTATTTATTTATAAAATATTTTACCAGGAAAGATACATTGAAGTAGCTCCTGATTCATTCCCTACTGATAGGTCCAAGATTGCGTTCATTATGAACCTTTTAGAAGGCAGAGCCCTGGCTTGGATAAATCCCTTGTGGGAGAATGATGATGTGATTGTCTTTAATCTTGAACTGTTCCTCAGGACTTTTCGTAAGGTGTTCAATCCCCCAGGCAGAATGAGACTAGCAGCCAGAGCGTTGTTAAAAATCAAATCAGTGGCCGACTATGCTATTGAATTTCGCACCTTGGCCTCTTAGCTGACTTGGAATAACAGTGCTCTAACAGCTGTGTTTTTTGAGGGTCTTATTGAGTCCTTACAGGATGAAGTGGCAGCCAGGGATTTACCAGAACTCCTAGAAGACCTTATACAATACATGTCGGACATTGATATAAGGGTTAGACAGAAGCATCTTCATTTAGATAGACAAAGGAGGGCTTTAGGAAGAACCACCCCTCATTCAATGATAACCGGATTACCCTCTTTACCAGCCCCTGAATCTGATTCTGAACCCATGCAACTAGGTAACACAAGACTCTCTGAGGCTGAGAAGTCTTACAGAAGAAGGGAAGGGTTGTGTCTATATTGCGGCCGTAAGGGGCACTTACGTAACAATTGCCCATCACGTCCAAAAAACTCTACCGCCTAAGCTCGTTCAGGGGACCGGCCTTGGGTGTAATGTCTCTGTCCCCTAAAACAAATGCATACAGGTGTGTTATGCCTGTAACCCTATTCTGGGAAAGTGTTAGTCATCTCACTATGGCCCTCATCTGCAGACAACTTTATTGACCAGACTTTTGCAACAGCTCTTTCTCTTCCTTTGGAGGAGAAAGAAACACCCTTGGCAGTTGAGGCCATATATGGTAGACCATTAACAGTCTATGTTACGCATCAAACTAAGACTGTTATTTTATCAGTAGGTGTTACCCATAAAGAGAAGTTGTCTTTCCAGGTCATTTCTTCTCCTTTCGCCCTTTGGTTCTTGGTTTTCCACGGTTACGAAAACATAACCCTATTATTGACTGGAGAGAAAGTCAAATCCTGTCTTGGAGTCCTTCCTGTAACCGTACATGTTTAAGTCAAGTTAAACCCCTTTGTTCTCTTAATGTTCCTTTAGCTCCTCTACTTTCCACTAATGTACCGCCTCAGTACCAAGACCTGGTGAAGGTCTTTGACAAAACACAGGCAGACCGTCTTCCTCCACGTAGGCCATATGATTGTGCCATTAAACTCCTCCCAAGGGGAGGGTCTACCCTCTTTATCAAAATTAAAATAAGGTTATGGAGGAATATGTACAAGAATCACTAGGTAAGGGGTTTATCAGACGCTCCTCTTCCCCTGCAGGGGCTGGTTTATTTTTTGTTGCCAAAAAGGAAGGGGATTTATATCCCTGCATAGATTATAGGGGTCTGAATAAAATCACTCTAAAAAATGCGTATCCTCTACCACTGATAACAGAGCTCTTTGACAGGCTTTGTGGTTCTAAAATCTTTACTAAATTAGACCTCAGAGGAGCTTACAATCTCGTTCGCATCAAAGAGTGAGACGAATGGAAGACAGCATTTAATATTCGAAGCGGTCATTATGAGTACACGGTAATGCCCTTCGGTCTATGTAATGCCCCGGCTGTCTTCCAAGATTTTATCAATGATGTCTTACGAAATTATTTGCACACTTGCGCTATTGTGTATCTTGATGACATTCTTATTCATTCTCCTAATATTCAGATACATCACCAACAAGTTAGAAATATTTTACAGACCCTTCTTGCTAATGGTCTGTATTGCAAACTTGAGAAATGTCTGTTCGATCAGACTTCTTTTTTTTTTTTTTTTTTTATTCTTTATTTTTGCAGTGCATATGAACATAACAAACTTGCATGGGGTACCCCAACAGCAATCCTCATGCTTTTTTTTGACATTAGTAACATTGGGGTATGCGATAGTTCTTGCACAGTTTTATATTTAGTAGAGGTAATAGGTCGCAGGCTAGGTAGGTAAAATGCTATATAGCGTAGTCTGCAGGTTTACATAACAAGATACAAACAAGCATAACTCAGGATTCTTATCTAACCTGTGCGTGAGAGGTTATACATAGATAGATGGTGACCCTCAGGCGTACCTATAGGTTAGGTGTGAAATATACATGCAAAGTGAGGTACCCAAAGGCAGTCCTCTAGCGCATTATAAACAATTTAAACATTGGGGTAGACAGTTGGTCTAGCACTTTTGTTTTTGGTAAGGATATAAACAGTAGTGATGTACGTAGGTTCTTTCAGTACATAACATGGCATAAAAGGGTTGTACGTGTCTTGAAACTGACTATTTGTGGGTAGGAGCTATTTATAGTTGAATCAACAAGGCTTCAGGTTAGACATTATATGCACACTTATGCTAGGTCTACATATGATAACATGCACGCTGCTTTAAGTGTGTGACTGCTTTAGGGCTTGCTACATGGTTATGCTTGAACACGCATGAGTAAGAAACAGATATTTTGTAGGTTAAGGACAGGTCTGGATGTTTACATCATATGCTTATATCGCAGATTTATGTAGCAGTCCTGCGCTTTGTTAGTCATAGGTGATTCTAAAGAGGATAGAGTGGTCGGTAGTCGCAGAAAGTCCGGCAACAGTTAGGGTGCCCTAGTTGTAGAGAACCAGAGAAAGTCAGCCAATGCCTCTTGTGGGCCACTGCAGGCGATCTTCCCCCGTTTCCGCCATGGGGAAAGCGCCATGGGGCGAGCCTCCGTAGGTTCTGGCTCCTGTTTTTGATTGGAGGGGTGGTGAGGGAATTCTCCATCTCCAGGCCTGTGCCAGGGTCCACTTCTTTGTGTCGCCGGTCGAGGGCCTTGCATAGCCCAGATCATTCTCTTTTTGGGGAGAGTGGGGACGGGTCGGGGTTTTGCGTCGCCGTGTGGGTAAAATGGTTCGCCTGCGTATTCGGCGCCGACGGGTTAGTCTTTTGGCGACCCTTTTGGTGTCCCCGGGTCCGGATCTGTGTCTGGGTAGGCAGTTGTTGCCTGTGGCGGGTGCTGGGTGTTGGCGTGTACCACTTTGTATTCCGCGGCTATTTTGCGTCTCCCACCTCTGGTCTTTTGCTTGGAGGTCTCGTTTGTAGCTTGCATCTCTAGCCTTCAGCTTCTCCCAGAAGGCCTCAAGGATGGTTTTAAGTTTTGCCTCTAGGCCCTCTTGTGGCAACTGTCTGCTGTGTGAGCTTGTTTGCCTGGCTCGGCTGCTGCAGAGAGGTGCGTCCGCCATTTTGTGTATAGGGGCCCTCTGTGCTGCTCCGTCGCATGTGCTGCCTGGAGCCTTCCGCTCTGCTGTCGGTAGTTTGTGGACCGGGATATCCCCCCCGGCCCAGAGGGGGGGGAACGGGACTCTTTGTAGTCCTGCTGGGGGTTCAGGCAGTGGACGGGAGACCGGCCGTCTCTCCCGCCCGGTGCCATCACCAGGCCGCAGCCTCACTGTTTCGTCTTGGTCGGGCGGCATTCCGGTTTTTTGGTATCGGAATGCTCCGCCCGTCTTTCTCGCTGAGTAAGCCCCTGTTTGGTGCGGTTTGTGGACGGCAGGAGTCCCGGTAAGACGCTCAGGAAGGTAGTTCGTTAGGGAGCTCCTGCATAGTGCTGCCATCCGCCATGCTTGTCAGGCCCCGCCCCTCGATCAGACTTCTATTCAGTTTTTAGGGTATATAATTTCTACTGATAGCTTTTTAGGGTCCATTTGAAAGCCATCGTCCATTCTTGAATGGCCCTTACCCATTGGATTGAAGTCCATACAGAGGTTCATTGTGTTCGCTAACTACTATAGAAAATTTATTAAGGGCCTTTCCCAGATTATAGCTCCAATCACAGCTATGACCAAGAAGGGAGCTAATCATGTATATTGGTCTGCGGAAGCCAAGGCTTCTTTCACTCTCTTGAAAAAATCTTTTGCCTCAGCTCCCGTCCTGGTACATCCAGACCCCTCTAGACCCTTCATCCTTGAGGTTGGTGCCTCCGAGACCGGTGTGGGAGCTATCCTTTCCCAGAGGGAATCTCCTACCGCTCTGTTGCATCCTTGTGGATTCTTTTCTCGTAAGCTGACACCTGCAGAAAAGAATTACGATATAGATAATAGAGAATGATTAGCCATAATATCAGCTCTCAAGGAATGGCATCACTTACTTGAGGGATCTACGGTTCCTATCATGATTCTCACCGATCATAAGAATTTATCCTATTTAAGTGAAGCTAAAAGGCTTTCGCCTAGACAAACCTGCTGGGCTCTTTTTCTTTCCCGCTTCAACTATGTAATCTCCTACAGACCGGGTAATCATAACACCAAAGCAGATTCTCTTTCCAGACAGTTTGCCACTCTTGATAAAGAGGAGGTTATAACAGAACCCATCATACCCCATGAGAGAATCATCGCTTTGACTAGAACCAGGGTCTCTTCCCCTCTTCTGCACAAAATCCAAAGGGTCCAAGATAGGGCACCTAGTGATAAGCCTGTTGATAAATACTACGTACCTCCAGAGCTGAGAGGGGAAGTATTCAGCCATTACCATGACAGTAAAATGGCTGGACATATGGGGTTATCTAAGACCATTGATTTGATCACAAGACAATATTGGTGGCCATCTCTTAGAAAAGAAGTTGAAGCTTACGTATCGTCATGTAACGTTTGTTCCCAATCTAAATCTTCCCATCAAGTACCATGTGGTCTTTTGCATCCCCGTACTTTGCCGTCAGTTCCTTGGTCTCAACTGTCTATGGATTTTATAGTCGAGCTGCCACGATCTAAGGGTTTTACTGTTATTGTGGTTATAGTTGATCGCTTCTCTAATATGGCGCACTTCATACCTTTGAGAAAACTGCCTCCTTCTGCTGAATTGGCCAGAATATTCACCAAGAAAATAATACGCCTACACGGAATGCCAGACGTCATTGTGTCTGATTGGGCTTCACAATTTATTTCAAAGTTTTGGAGGGGTTTTTGTAAAGACATGGGTATTGAACTCGCCTTCTCCTCAGCCTATCATCCTCAAACGAATGGTGCTGCTGAAAGGACTAATCAAAACCTTAAACAATAGCTCTGTTGTTTTACGTCTCAACTCCAGGACAATTGGGCTGACCTTCTTCCTTGGGCTGAATTCGTCAGGAATAATGCTAAGCACTCTGCTTCTGGTCACAGTCCCTTCTTTGTCACGTATGGTCGTCATCCAAATCTGCTTCCAGCTTTGTTTTCTCACAAGGGAGTGCCGGTTCTAGATGAACACTTATCCACTGTACATGACACTTGGAGAATGGTTCATCAGCTATAAGGTTATGGTGTAAGGAGGTCCCCTGTCTCCCACACCCAGTGTATTATAACTGCAGCTATAAGGTTATGGTGTAAGGAGGTCCCCTGTCTCCCCGCACACAGTGTATTATAACTGCAGCTATAAGGTTATGGTGTAAGGAGGTCCCCTGTCTCCCCGTACACAGTGTATTATAACGGCAGCTATAAGGTTATGGTGTAAGGAGGTCCCCTGTCTCCCACACCCAGTGTATTATAACTGCAGCTATTAGGTTATGGTGTAAGGAGGTCCCCTGTCTCCTCGCACACAGTGTATTATAACTGCAGCTATAAGGTTATGGTGTAAGGAGGTCCACTGTCTCCCCGCACACAGTGTATTATAACTGCAGCTATAAGGTTATGGTGTAAGGAGGTCCCCTGTCTCCCCGTACACAGTGTATTATAACTGCAGCTATAAGGTTATGGTGTAAGGAGGTCCCCTGTCTCCCTGCACACAGTGTATTATAACTGCAGCTATAAGGTTATGGTGTAAGGAGGTCCCCTGTCTCCTGCACACAGTGTATTATAACTGCAGCTATAAGGTTATGGTGTAAGGACGTCCCCGGTCTCCCACAGACATTGTATTATAACTGCAGCTATAAGGTTATGGTGTAAGGAGGTCCCCTGTCTCCCCGCACACAGTGTATTATAACTGCAACTATAATGTTATGGTGTAAGGAGGTCCCCTGTCTCCCCGCACACAGTGTTTTATGCCTGCAGCTATAAGGTTATGGTGTAAGGAGGTCCCCTGCCTCCCCACACACAGTGTATTCTAACTTCAGCTGTAAGGTTATGGTGTAAGGAGGTCCCCTGTCTCCCACACACAGTGTATTATAACTGCAGCTATAAGGTTATGGTGTAAGGAGGTCCCCTGTCTCCCCGCACACAGTGTATTATAACTGCAGCTATAATGTTATGGTGTAAGGAGGTCCCCTGTCTCCCCGCACACAGTGTATTATAACTGCAGCTATAAGGTTATGGTGTAAGGAGGTCTCCTGTCTCCCGGGACACAGTGTATTCTAACTGCAGCTATAATGTTATAGTGTAAGGAGGTCCCGGTCTCCCCACACACAGTGTATTATAACTGCAACTATAAGGTTATGGTGTAAGGAGGTCCCCTGTCTCCCGGCACACCGTTTATTATAACTGCAGGTATAAGGTTATGGTGTAAGGAAGTCCCGTATCTCCCCGCACGCAGTGTATTATAACTGCAGCTATAAGGCTATGGTGTAAGGATGTCACCTGTCTCCCTGCACACAGTGTATTATAACTGCAGCTATAAGGTTATGGTGTAAGGAGGTCTCCTATCTCCCGCACCCAGTTTATTATAACTGCAGCTATAAGGTTATGGTGTAAGGAGGTCCCCTGTCTCCCCACACACAGTGTTTTATACCTGCAGCTATAAGGTTATGGTGTAAGGAGGTCCCCTGTCTCCCCGCACACAGTTTATTCTAACTGCAGCTATAATGTTATGGTGTGAGGAGGTCCCCTGTCTCCCCGCACACAGTGCATTCTAACTGCAGCTATAATGTTATGGTGTGAGGAGGTCCCCTGTCTCTCCCCACACAGTGTTTTATACCTGCAGCTATAAGGTTATGGTGTAAGGAGGTCCCCTGTCTCCCCGCACACAGTATATTCTAACTGCAACTATTAGGTTATGGTGTAAGGAGGCCCCCTGTCTCCCGGCACACAGTTTATTATAACTGCAGCTATAAGGTTATGGTGTAAGGAGGCCCCCTGTCTCCCCGCACACAGTGTATTATAACTGCAGCTATAAGGTTATGGTGTAAGGAGGCCCCCTGTCTCCCCGCCCACAGTGTATTATAACCGCAGCTATAAGGTTATGGTGTAAGGATGTCCCCTGTCTCCCCACACACAGTGTATTATAACTGCAGCTATAAGGTTATGGTGTAAGGAGGTCCCCTGCCTGCCTGCACACTGTGTATTATAACTGCAGCTATAAAGTTATGGGGTAAGGAGGTCCCCTGTCTCCCCGCACACAGTGTATTATAACTGCAGCTATAAGGTTATGGGGTAAGGAGGTCCCCTGTCTCCCCGCACACAGTGTATTATAACTGCAGCTATAAGGTAATGGTGTGAGGATGTTCACTGTCTCCCCTCACACAGTGTATTATAACTGCAGCTATAAGGTTATGGTGTAAGGAGGTCCCCTGTCTCCCCGCACACAGTGTATTATAACTGCAGCTATAAGGTAATGGTGTGAGGATGTTCACTGTCTCCCCCCACACAGTGTATTATAACTGCAGCTATAAGGTTATGGTGTAAGGAGGTCCCCTGTCTCCCCGCACACAGTGTATTATAACTGATGTATCTTGATTAGAATTAAGCGTTTTGATCAGTCTGTAATTCGGATATACGTAGGCTCGGAATTTGGTTATTTGGCCGTGAAATAAATTTCCTGGCATAGAGTATAAAGCTTATTGTAAAGTTATCTAAGCAAAATGCTAGTAAATAGCCTGAACAAAGATGCTTGTTAGAGATATAATGAGTCTTCTAGCCACTCAGTGATTTAAGGATATTTTTAAGACAATTTTGAGCGAACGGTGAGTTTGCATTTTTTGTTGCGCACATAGCGCTATTGTAGTCCTGACTCTCTATTTTAACGTATCTGCAGGTCCTCGGTAACGCACGCTCTGATTCATTGATGACACCCAGGAGTCAGTTTTTGTTAAAGTTTATGGACACGTCCGTCTGATTTTATTAATCAGCGTCCGCTTTAGTGAGAGTGTTTTCCTGTTTTCTATCGATCATTCAATTGCCCTCTTTATAGCTGTAAGAAGAGGCGGTAGATTTATCATTTATTTATTGCTAGGAGCAGTAATCCAGAATCAGTTACCTTTTACAAGGCTTCCTTATTAAATCACAGGCTGTTATAACTTCTATAGGTCTCCATTAAACGCAGGCTCTGCAGGGACAGTAAAATGAGATGGGATTTTGTAGTTTTGCCTTTGTTTTGTTCGCAGGGTTGGTTTTTAGATGCAATGCCCCTGCTGGGAATAGGGGTTGTCTTGCGGGTTGTTACAGTTTGGAGCAAATCATTATGACAGCTTTATTGAGTTGTGTCTGAGGAAGTCCTCAATATGGAGCGTGATGAGCAGAAATAGTGACCGGACAGTTTGGAGTAATGGGATCAGGTAGCTGTAATGACACCCTGGGGTCGTAACGGATAAAGTGGAGGAAATCACCGCCAGGCCCTGGCACCGTATTTATAGTCGGGCACAGCAGAGCTTCTTTTAGTTTGTTTCCAGATATCGCCTATGGTAGAGCAGGTATTTTGATCCATGCGTTGAGCAAGATAAGATGTTCCTGTTTGTTTAGGGAAGAGCCTACTGTGGGTGTCGTGGCCTCTACACAATGGCAAAAATAACATACATTTAGTAACCAGAATATAGAAATCTACAATTTGCAAAACACAATACTGACTTGGAAACACTTAATTTGTCGATTGTGTCCTAAACGTTATCAGCTCACCACATTTAACTGCTTAGAGAACAACCTCTGGTGTATTTGTTTGTTTGTGTTGTTTTCCTGAAGGTTCTGATTTAGAATTTAATTTGTGACAGTCATAGTACTCGATAGGACGAGGTCTAAGTGGGCTTGGTGTGTATCTATAGACATAGTATCACTATATATGAGTTAGTTACCAATATTAGACAAAATAAAAAGACGCAAAAATAGCGTGTAATCCTTTGGGTAATATTGTTTTATGTGTGGTCTCTGTATAAATGGGCTTTATACATGACAATAACAGGGGCACACTTTTTATTCTCACATTCGTGACTTTTTATGCACGTGGTATTCAGGATTTTATGTTCTGTATGGAAATGTTACAAATGCAAAGTTATGTATAAACAATTCTCCCATCACCAATAACAGGTTCTAGCTAGAACATTATTTTTAATGGAGGAGATTGCTCTACAGATGGGGTCAGATACTAATTAAGTCACAGTTTACATCTCTTTTTCATGAAAACACGACTATCACGGCAGCTTTCAAGCACACACAGAATGGGTGAAAGTAGTATTTTAGCTATTCACTATTGTGTGTGTTCTAGGACGCTTACAAGAGATATTTATTTAATGCTTAAAGGGTTAAATTCTAGGTGCTGTTGGCACACACGCTTGGTAATATGATCGTTTCAAAGCGCACTCGCTTATGGCTAAATTATTTATGTGATAAGCGCTTGTTGCCGTCCAGCTAACTGTAAATACGTTCTAAAGCTTCTTAATATAGTGTCTTGTTTCTAATGGCTGGGACTGTCTGTAATCCAGTTAGAACGACAGAGCAGGGTTCAGACTTAGAGAATTGCTCTAATTTAGAGAGTGCCGATGACTGTCGCTGCCAAGGTAGCTGTAACCGTTCCCAGTGTCGGAAATAATTATGTTCTCGGCTAAAGATCTTAAACGTTAAAGGAAAATCAGAATGTTCATTGGTTTTCAGTAGCATTAAACGTCCTTTAATTTTAACTTACCTTTCTATAATTCAGAACCCAGTGATAGTAGATATTTCTCTTTTTACTTTAGATTGGTTAGCGGTGGATAGGGAGTTCCAGATCTGATTCCAAGCACAAAAGATATATGTATATCTATATCGCAGAATGTATCTGGAAACTAATGACGATCTACACGCACTTCTACCTGTTAAATGCTTACATTTTTCATTATGAAGCTGACGTTCAGACTTTGTTGCTAGCGCCTGGCACAAACAGGGCATTTCATGCAAATTAGCATACATTTCTCATAATACACTGGTTAAATGTAATGCACATATTGTATGTCCATCCTATGTTAAACTCATGACTTAACCCATGGACGTTAGGGAAATATGTTTCATCATTAAATAAGACTATTAAGAAAAGTGTGACATTTTCAGAGTATTTTTATGGAGCAAGAGATTTAACCCTCTTATTTGTTCAGAAAGCCCCTATTGTTACTTGTCTATGATACATATGCTATATGTAGCACAATATTATAACAGAGGACTGATACAGAGGAAAACCAGCGCCCCGTGCTGGAGCACTTCGGTTAGGAAAGTAGACTGAGCCTAGGAAATTCTAAGGGCTCGTATAGAATTTAGTGGACATGTACAGACTCCTAACACATCACAGATCACATTGAAAAAAAACAAATCACCTTTTTAATCTTTTATAGTTGAAGATTTTTTTCCCACACAACATAAAATGTAATTGTTATAAAGTGAAAATATAAATGATTAGATATAAAGAATTGGGGGCCGGAGCCCGCGTTGTGTCCACGGTAATCCCAGCCTGAGTAACGTATTACGTGTTTAGATATGCAGCAAGAATGAACCACTCCGACATTATAAATATATTTATAACTTTAGGAGTTTCCTGGGCATCCTTACAATATTGAGTCGCTGCTGTTAAAACTAAGTAAACAGTGACTTTAAACTCGCTTTATCCAGTATTTCTCTATGAGAAGCATTCACAGCGTTCAACGTTGCCGGCAGCCAATTCTTTCAGTTATTCAATGTCTTTTCACAATGAATTACCTCTAGTGGCTGTCTGAGGCATTCTGACCGACAAATGTAAATATTGCTGTTCCTCACAAACGGCAGTTCTTGCATTAGTCAGACTGCAGGTACAGGAGGATCTGCGCACCACAACCACTACATTTACACAGAGAATTCCGCATCTATAAGCAGGTATTAGTGTGTCCTTAGGATCAGAATGCGCCTCGATATTGTGAGGATTGATTCGTGGACTGCTGGGACTGCTTTCGAACCTTTTGTTTCTTATTGGCTCAAACAGGAGGAGGCTTGAGGAAATCTGCGAGCTTGAACTACAATTCCCATGATGCTTTGCCAGCCTTACGTTCCCTTCCACAGTCAGGGAAATGGGATTTTGAACAATGAATTTCTCTTCCTTTCACCAGTTTGTCGTTTTATTTTTTTCTTCTTTACTTAGGTTACAGTTATCGACCTTGGCAGTCAGTGTGGATTATAGCAATCTGAATATAAAGCATCTGGTTGGGATCAATTCTGTAGATTAGAGTTATATCACTGTAAATCGAAAATAAGATTTCTGTAAGGACTGTTCAATAAGAGGCGTGCGGAAACAATCAGTGGGAGACTTATCAGAGATAATTATTTGGGGGTCATAATCTTTCTAAGCACTGTATCTCTTTGGCACCAGCAAAACCAAAGGAACAGCAAAGCTTTTTGGGGGGGTGGAGGGAGACGAGAGAAACTTAATCTCTTTTAATTAATACAATCACTAATTTACTTAATACAATCACTAATCAGTACCGGTGTGATGCCAGCTTGCCTACAGCTGTTGTACCCATGCCCTGTACGTGAAATGGTTAATATAATTAATTTGTTAAAAATTAAAGAAACACAATAGTGTTATTAATACAAACTGTAGTAATGGACAATTCAATCCTCGTAGCGGAGCATGTGCGGCGAGTGTCATGTACTGTATTCAGTTTTTCCTTGTGCAGTGGAAGTGCCTCTAGTGGCTGTCATACTGTCATACACACAGTCACTACAGGTGGATTTAACCTTGCAATGTCAACATTACATTTTCTAAAAAATGCAATGCAGTGGTTTACATGGCAGGGTTAAAAGGACAGGGTCACGCATTGTGAAGAAGTGGTCTGGGTGACTTTAGTGTCCCTTTATCACTTATTTTGGGTTGTTAAAGAATTCAGTCCATTTGTTACTTATTATTATTATCGTATTCCTGACCTCACAGAGTTTACTACAGATTCATTATTAGGACATTTTGCTGACCAAATGATCTATCCTTGTCTCTTGCAGGAACTGGCGTCAAACCATTTACTCCCCAGGAAGCCAGAGAAATCATCCAAACTCTGCGCCAACCAGCGGTTTTTACTGACATGGTCGGCGACTGGCCCGCAATGCGCTGGACGTCAGTTTATTTGTCCAGTCTATTAGGGGAAAATCTTCTGCGCTTCAGAATAGGGAGAAGGAAGGCACAGCTAGGTAACAGGGGGGCTGTGTCTGTTGGGTGTGCTTTGTTATTTTCTAGAATAAAAATTAAATTAGATATTTATCAAGGGCAAACATGCATTTCAAGGGCAGGGGCTAAATCTTACTCGTAACATTTCATTTATTAATGGGGAAATTCTTAAGTCCTGTCTTGATCCAGGGGGGAATAAGCAGTCTCTGGAATGTTTGAGGGGAGGGGGGGGGAGTAAATTACTCCCATGGGGGTCATCCAGAGCTCTCCTCTCTCTAAAGGATTTTGAGAAGACCGTAAAACTGCTCCTGTTATGTAAAGAGCAACATGGAATTGCCTTATATAGCCCATATTCCAAGCAAATGTATAGATACAGTGCTACGTGACTGTGTGGCTCTTGAAGAGTCAATCTCCTTTATTAATGCATTGTGGAAAAATATGTATTAAACAAGTGAAGTAAAAATCAAATGCAAAACACCTGAAATATAACTTAAAGGAGGCTTTGATTTGAATGCAATCATTGTGCGTATTACGTGCGCCAAAAATGGGATGTGTAGTTCTGCAATCACCGGTTCTTTCATTCCTTTAGAAATGGCTGTATAAATGTGTGTTAAAATCTGGTTTGATGTTCATTTAAGCTACAACAAACACAATCTGTTTCAAATGACAACCCAAATTATTGTATTGTGCTTGTACAGTTTCAATCATTTGATATTCACAGTAAAGGTTGGAAAAAGTATGTGGAACCCTAGGCTAAGGATTTCATCAAAAGCTATTTGGAGTTGGAAATGGGCAAATCTGGTTCCAATTAATGAAGTGAGACTAGAGGTGTGGGTTAGAGCGACGTATAAAAGCTCTGAAACATTTTGAGTTTGTTATTCACATAATGAGCCATGGCTCTCAGAAGACCTGAGATCGAGAATTGTTGCGTTGCATAAAGCTGGAAGGGTTTGCAAAGTCATCTCAAAGAGTTTAGATTTTCATCTACACACTGATAGACAACTCATCTGTAAATGGAGACCATTTATTGTATGGTGGCTACTCTCCCTAGACAACTCAAACGGCACACCACACAGTTCTAAGGGCAAAAAAGAACCCTAGAGTGATAGCTAAAGATTTGAAGAAATCATTGGAACTGGTTAACATCTCTTTTCCTGAGTCTACTATGTGAAAAACATTGATCACAAAGAAAGCTGCTGTTCTCCAAAATAAATAACTTTCCTAAAGTTTGGCACCCTAACACTCAACAACGCTGCTGGGCAAATGTTTTGTGGAACGATGAAGGTTGAGTTGGTTAAGAAGAACATGCAGCACTGTGTATGGTGTAAAAAGATCACTGCATACCACCATGAAGACATCAACTCAGTGGTTAGGTACGGTTGAGGGAGCATCGTGATTTGGGGCTTCTTCAGGGCCTGGACTAATTGCCATCATCGAAGAAAAAATGAATTCCCAAGTTTATCAAGATATCCTACAGGATAATATCAGGGTGGCTCTGGGCCAGCAGAAGCTCAATAGAAGTTGGGTGATTTTCATCCCCAAAATCGAAGTAAATCCACTACAGAATTGCTGCAAAAAAATACAAATCCGTCTTTTGGAGTGGCCCAGTTGGAACTCGGACCTAAACCCCATAGAGATGCCATGTAATGACCCCGAGAGCTGTTCACACCAGACATTCTAAGTAGCTGAGATGAAGCCATTCTGTAAGGAGTAGGGGTCTAATCGGCAGCTACCGGAAACGTTTGGTTGAGATTACTGCTTCCAAAGGCGGATAAACTAGATATTAAATCCAGGTGATCACTTACTTTTTCCTCAGCACTGTGAATGTTTAATGGGATGCGTTTGATCTAGACATGAAATATTCTAATTGTTTGTCTATACTTTTGACTTTGAAGATGAGAGGACATTTTATGACTAATGCAAAATACAACAACTAATAATTAAGGGTTCACATACGTTTTCTTGTCCCTGTATATTGATTCATGACACGTGATGGAACATGTGTGGTTTATCCCGTTTATCCCCATTAACCCTTTCTGAGACATTGATTACAAATCTGTATCTTTGATTTTTGTGCTAATAGTGTTTATTTTTCCGTACAAGACATAATGGCAGCCGATCAGACTCTATATAACGTCTGTATCCAATTCCTGCTGGTTACAATGTTCCCCTTTGTGCGTTCTCAGCCATAGCGGCCGGGAGCTGGCACTGTCAGAGAGGGGCTTGAATGAGGGGATATTCTCACCGCTGACAGTGTTGGAAGAAAACATGTATATTTACACGCTGCCAAGTGTACCGACAGGGCATATAGGCACGCTGTGGGTGCTGAGACAATCCGTTAAGCAGGAGGTATTTGTGCTGTGTTGTAGGTACTGGCAGAAAGGGTTAAACTTGATGTATCTGTGCCCCGCTGCGGAACACACGGTTTTAGTTCAGGGTTCTCATGTTTTCTCCTCCCAGCTGCAATTGAACTCTTTGTACTGGAGCGTTATACAATCACAACAGCTGGAGAGCTTGATGGAGCTCTGTACTAGCCGCAGGGAGCGAAGCAGCTCTAACGATTGTTCACCTTGTGAAGTTTCTCTGATGGGAAGGTGGTTTCTGTGATCAGCCGAGGTCAAGACCAAGAACTGACAGCTTCCCTGCACATCTCCTCCTGAGGAGGAGCCTTGCTTTGTTCTCCTGCAAACATCCTCCAACGCCTTATCGCAGCGTATCGGAGAGAGGCCAAACACACTGTACAGAGGCTCCGATACCTCTCCCAAAACATGCTTCACCCGCAAATGGTTTACTGTTCAGCAAAATCTAACAAGTTCTGCTTCATCCAAGAAGCTTTCCTGGTGGCATCTGGCGAATTGCCATAGCTGTAGGTTTGGTTAATGACAAGGCATGCGGTTCATGGTTTGTATATATCACCAGGCTTAATTCACTAAACAGGATATTGTGTAGCATTGATAAACGACCTATGAATTGCAGAACACAATATCCAGGCTGGGAATGTAGCCGATCTAGAATTTTTTATTTCAGTATCCATTAATATTTCCAATTCCTTTATCAATCTTCACAAAGTCCAGTTTAGGAAATGCACTCTTTAACCCTTTAGTGACTTTATGGAAAATCGATGTAGGAAATCACTTAATGTCAGAGTGAGGGTTGTTCTTTGTTCATAATTATATATTTATATTCTAACACTTTATCCAGCTAGGCTGAAACTTCATTTACACAGTGCAGCCAGTTCTGAAGGACGTGACAGCCTGTCAGAAAAGCACAGATACATATAATATACATACTATAATTATAGATACATTGTTACACATATAATAGACACATACAGTACCGTTATAGATACATTGTTACACATACAATAGACACATACAGCACCGTTATAGATACATTGTTACACATATAATAGACACATACAGCACCGTTATAGATACATTTTTACACACATAATAGACATATACAGCACAGTTATAGATACAGTACCGTTATAGATACATTGTTACACATATAATAGACACATACAGTACAGTTATAGATACATTGTTACACATACAATAGACACACACAGTATAGATACATTGTTTCACATACAATAGACACATTCAGTACAGTTATAGATACATTGTTACACATACAATAGACACACACAGTACCATTATAGATACATTGTTACACATACAATAGACACATACAGCACCGTTATAGATACATTGTTACACATATAATAGGCACATACAGCACAGTTATAGATACATTGTTACACATACAATAGACACATTCAGTACAGTTATAGATACATTGTTACACATACAATAGACACACACAGTACCATTATAGATACATTGTTACACATACAATAGACACATACAGCACCGTTATAGATACATTGTTACACATATAATAGGCACATACAGCACAGTTATAGATACATTGTTACACATACAATAGACACATTCAGTACAGTTATAGATACATTGTTACACATACAATAGACACACACAGTACCATTATAGATACATTGTTACACATACAATAGACACATACAGCACCGTTATAGATACATTGTTACACATATAATAGGCACATACAGCACAGTTATAGATACATTGTTACACATATAATAGGCACATACAGCACAGTTATAGATACATTGCTACACATACAATAGACACATACAGCACAGTTATTGATACATTGTTACAGATATAATAGACACATACAGCGCAGTTATAGATACATTGTTTCACATATAATAGACACATATAGTACAGTTATAGATACATTGTTACACATATAATAGACACATACAGCACCGTTATAGATACATTGTTACACATATAATAGGCACATACAGCACATTTATAGATACATTGCTACACATACAATAGACACATACAGCACAGTTATTGATACATTGCTACACATGCAATAGACACATACAGTACCGTTATAGATACATTGTTACACATATAATAGACACATACAGTACAGTTATAGATACATTGTTACACATATAATAGACACATACAGCACAGTTATAGATACATTGTTACACATATAATAGACACATATAGTACAGTTATAGATACATTGTTACACATATAATAGACACATACAGCACAGTTATAGATACATTGTTACACATATAATAGACACATACAGCACCATTATAGATACATTGTTACACATATAATAGACACATACAGCGCAGTTATAGATACATTGTTTCACATATAATATACATATACAGTATCGTTATAGATACATTGTTACACGTATAATAGCCATATACTGTATAATTATAGATACATTGTTACACATATCATAGAGATATACAGTACAGTTTTAGATACATTGTTACACATACAATAGACACAGTATCGTTATAGACACATTGTTACACATATAATATACACATATAGTACAGTTATAGATACATTGTTACACATATAATAGCCATATACCGTATAATTATAGACACTGTTACACATATGATAGAGATATACTGTATATTTCTAGACACATTGTTACACATATAATATACATATATAGTACAGTTATAGATACATTGTTTCACATATAATAGACATGTACCGTATAAATATAGACACATTGTTATACATATAATAGACGTACAGTTCCTTACAATTTACAACTATCCGTGTGAATATCCAGATCTATAGATTATGAATCCAGTAAACTCTGTAGTTTCCTACGAATGATCTCTATATAAATAATTCAGCAATAGTTTTTCTGTAGGAAGTATTCCCTCCGTTGACCCCCCTGCCGCCCTGTGTTTCGCCTCCAGCTCCTCAGTTTGAAACAGAGTGTGAATATGTTAATGGAACTCTTCAACAATTCCACGACTGGATCCGCAGCACATCACAGAACCTCCCCGAGCCATTCGATAACTTCAATATCTCCGATTATTGGGGCTACGCAGACTACAAATACTTGTCTGCAATATTTCACAACAGGCCAGAAATTCTCCAGGTAATCTATGTCTGCTGGTCACATTTCACGTCTCCATCTTTCCACAAAGTAAAGTCGGTCATGGGAAGTCACGGCTAAAACGTGCGAAACTCTCTGGAAACTAGTCACAAGGAGAAAAGATTTACTAGCCAAAAGCATTCATGTGTGGCCATGTTTGCAGTGACGCTAGTTACACCCTCAAACATTTTAAGTTAATAAGCCAACAACATGCACAAGAAGTGCTAGTTCACTCACTGTGATAACACTATTCACTATAAGTGTGATATTTACATGTTAGGATGAACCAGGCTGAACGATATTTTGTATTGTGGCCCTGTTAGTGTGCCTTGTTATTCCTTTAACTGGGTTCTGATTTTTCTTTGTTAACCGGCTGTTTGGTTACTATCCCTAGTATCACACGGTTCTGTGTCTTCTCCAAATAAGGCTTCACTATTGAATATTTTATATTGTGCTTAGCAGAATTTAAAACGAACATTTAAATCTTTTTTTAATTGACAATTGCATCTCAAAGCATTTCTTTCAGGTATTTTCCCAAACTCAGTCTAGCAAAAAGATGTAATTTTGCTGAAAAGTTGTTGTGTTTGTCGAAGTATTTTGTTATAAATACTGAGCTCAATAATAGAGCGCAAACAGAGAATTGACAATTTATATGACAAAGTGTGTTCATACAGCTTCACATAACGGTGAATATCCCTTTTTCTGCGACAGGCATCCCGGAATCATTAAATTTAACGGGAGCTTAATCCCTTGAGTTCGACCATAAGAAAGTAAACCCGTGGTAGAGATTGCATCCGCTGATGTCGCCTGTGCCGTGGTTCTAGGGCGCCACCGTGTCTGATAGCGGAGTGATAAATTACGCAGTTTGTGGAGTATTTAAGATTCAGATTGCACTGTTTATAGTCAGCATCTGCATAAATCAAAATAATGGTTACATTATTGAAGTCGATGAACACCATCTTACCATTTAATGTTTCTTTCTGTCATTAAAAAAAAATTCAGCTTCCGCTGTCAAAGTGGGAGCAGGTTTCAGTGCTCGAGGACATGCGCCTTCTCTCGAAGCGTTAACAAAGAGGTAATGGCCATTGCTAACAGAGTGATTGCCGTTCCTTATGATAAGTTGGTGCTGTGTTATCTATCTCCTGCGAAAAATAAAGTGCGCCAATTAGCCGTCAGGACAAATTAGCATGTTCCAGACGCTTGATAATTTGCTTGACCTTGATTAATGCCCAGAATGTCCTTCTGAATTATTTTTTTTAATTAAAATTCTTCAAGCAGCAGGTCCAGTGACATTTTATGACTTAAATGCTTTATTGCGGGAAAGGCTTGTCACCTTCCCAAACACACACTGACCCACCAGAACAATATAGAATAGTCTTCACTGATCATCAAATTGTTATAAATGGAAAACCGAATCACAAAAATCTGATTTAAATTGTCAAGCTGGGATTATAGCTTAGTTGGAGGTTATTTCCGAAACTGAGAATTACTCATATTCCCCAATGAAATCAAAGTGAATTTAAAAATTTGGTTTAAAATAGATGAATTTGAAAAAAAAATTCCTAGTCAATTGTTTTCAGTTTGGTCTTAAATTTGAAATTCACATTGTATTCACACCTATTCTCACTTCAGTGAATAACTTTACATTTCCGTCAGATTCGCCTCGGAGTATTCCAGGATGAGGTTTACACAAAGGACGAATACAAAAATAGTTTATTACCTCGAGCAAACAGCGCAAAGGCCCAGGAAAAGAAATCTGTATCCATGGCCATCCTTATACAAATTACTAATAATAAAAACATTGTAAAATATGGGAATTCCTTTATACATAGAAACGTACGTGTAATGTTTAACCCCTTAAGGACACGTGACATGTGTGACATGTCATGATTCCCTTTTATTCCAGAAATTTGGTCCTTAAGGGGTTAAATCCACCACGAGGATCATTTTATATAATAGAAGAAAGGAATATTTATCAGTCATTTTAGAACACTGCCCGGTTTCTGCTTGCCCTCAGCCTTTTATTTAATTCCTCAGAATAGCAACTTCTCTTCTATTTCATCTGTTTAAAAGATTGGCTGACAGTAACATGTATATATAATAAATATTGATTTATATAGTAACATGGTAAAAACTCTGCCTTGGTAAGTAGACATTCACGCTTGGGCCCTCCTGGCTTCCCATGGCTAGTAACGTTGAAGGTATGGCTAGTGGTGTAGTTCTTGAAATTTGAAGCCGTGTTAGATATTCGTTATCATGCACTGTATTGTATAGACACTGTTACAATATGTTGTTACATTGCCACCTTCCTGTCTGTTTTGGTTTCAGGACATACTATGGGCAGATTTTGGTTTTCCTGGAAGAGATGGGAAGGAGAGCACCCTCTGGGTTGGGAGTTCAGGGGCCAATACCCCTTGCCACATTGACTCATATGGCTGCAATCTTGTCCTGCAAGTGGAAGGCAGGTAATGACCAAGGGCTGCTGTCTGTAAGTGCTTTTACTGAGGGGTGGATTCTGCGGGTTCTGGTACTCGGGGATGGAGTCACAGGGTACTGTTAATTCACATAAAAGATCAGCACGATCATGCCCCATTAGTGAAACTGAAAATGAGGCTGTCAGTAGGCTAACAGCCACCGTAGAACCCGGACAGGAGTTTATAGCATACAGTCAGAAACCATAGACCAGAATGATAGACTCCTGATTGGCGGATTCCCTTCCTGGTCAGGGAGAGGCCCTTGGATTTACATCAGCTGCAGGAATGTTAATGCTGAGTATCTTTTCACTTTATTTTCTATTCTTTATCCCTAGAATGCCTCGGTACTCAGGGTTACTTTGTGCATTGGTTTGGTGGATATTGTTACTCTGTAAATACCTTCTCCATTAATAACTTGCACACTGGCAGAATTACTGTAACAAACGGTATAACCTGGCCTCTCGAGAGAACAGGCTGTGGCCAATGATATACAAGTAATAAACATGCTTAGAACATTATGAAAAAGTCCAAGGAACACAGTCCAACATTTTCCACTTATCGCCAGGTATTATTGCTTCTTATAGAGCCGGGAGATATTTCCTTGGGTACAGAAAAGAAAATACAAAAGAGAACCGATAGTTTATTATTTCTTGAAACCAGAAGGACGAACAACATGGAAGTTCCCCCTTTTTTATCATTACATATTTTTCAACTTCACAGTCCATTTCCACTTCGCTGTTTATTTTTACCCTTGTCAGTACTTTTATTATATAAAATATGACCACACCGAGTTGTCATGCGATTTCCGAGTGCAGTAGAGAAGCAATATAATCCGGGCTTTCAAGCAACACAGATCTCGGTGGAGATCGAAACGTTGCTTCATTTTCCTGTGATTCCAATAAAGCTGCCGAACAAGTGACCTTGCGTGCCTGGATTATACTGTTTATCTACTGCCAGCCCCAGGTCTGCTCGCACCAATGGTTGCGGATTCCTTCCTGTGGTCCCACCAAGTGATTTGCGAGTGCGACTTGGCTCATCTGAGGGAGCGTTCATTCGCACAAAATTCTCTTTTCTAAATGTCCAGCTTTTCGTAATAAGGACTCCAGACTCTCCTCTAATTTATTTGCATTTCTTTTGGTCTTTTAATCCCATCCCCAAATTTCATTGCAGAGTCATGTGACACACCATCCCAATACGCATCACGTGACTAATCCTTCTTACAATTTTATTCTACATTCCTTCCTCTTGCCTCCCATATATATGTATATATTTCCCCTCTGCAAGAATAGTTTTTTTCCCAAGAATCCAAATACTTTTCTTTCATGAATGGATTTTAAACTTATGTAAACATTAGGTCATGTGGTCGCAAATAAGGTCACATGGCTCATGACGTTGTTTAAAGCGCAAATTTCAACATTTCCATGTCTTATATAACCACGTAGACTCCTGTAAAAAAAAAAAAAGCCTATTGTGTAGGCAAAACGTATTAAACTTGAGACAAAAGTGTATTTCCTATTGTTCTAATACTCACCTTATAGCTCCAGTTTTATACAATTGAGTGTTGCATTTTCTTTCGAAAGGAGCGTAAATATCGATAAGTGGGGATTTTACCACTGCGTACAATTTACACTGGAGCTGGTTCTGAAGCTCCCTAATATGTGAGTGAGCACTTATACACGTCTATGTTGTGCATCCTCCTTGTTTCAAAAAATGTCTGCTGCCTGGAGTAATCGGTTGTCTAATTGTTCAGCCTTTATCCTTTTTTTTCCCGTGGATTTCTAACTTAGTCTCTGTAATAAGTATATATTTCTTAGCTGTAACACGAGCCAGGTGTGGTTAGGTCAGTTTGAATCTGTAGACTCACTGTATAATTCTTCTTTGTGGGGAAGGGTGCAGATTAATACAGCGCAGGATCAATTAATCGTGTATCCTCTATTATTGATCACTTGTTTTATATGGCTCTCCTGCCATTACTGAGAGCTTTCCTGTCCTGGATCTCACACCTTTCACAGAATATTATTATTTAAAGCACACTTTATGGATGTTAAAGGGCAGTGTGTGCAGTTAACTCGGAAAAACATTTTCCACTTAAATACTAATGTAGAAAACGTATCGATCTGCAAAGTAACACGGTTCTAATGGTAGTTTAAAAGTATGAAAAATGGAGACTTTTATCCTTTTTGAAAGCACTCTCTCAGCGTGCAAAGCGTGCGATCAGCCGTTATAAACCCTCTGTAATCCCCAGGTGTTTATTTGTATCATTAATCCTGTAAATGGAGATTCCTTTCTAACATTCCTTTCTATGATGCCTGGATTTTAGTTCTCATTTATTAGGCCGCCATGTCATGTAAGGTATATTTATTGGAAATCCTTTAACTGCATTAAAGTGTAGCTGACAGGGTTCACAAATTTCAGAGAAAATGTTTTGTTTCTTTAGAGTCTCTGGATCTCTTCTCCCTATTGGTAAGCCCTGTGACCGTGCTACAACATCACAGAGGAGCTTCCCCCGCCTGATAATCCACTATAAAGCCGTCCACCTTCATATGTAGCTTTGGGACGTCCTGTTTATTAATTCACCATCCCACTCTGGGAGTCTGTGGACTCTCTGTAACAGTTGTCTCTTTATTTTTGGTTTTAGGAAAACATGGCACCTCTTTCCCCCCGAAGATACTACTTACCTATACCCCACAAGAATCCCTTACGAGGAGTCCAGTATTTTCAGCAAAGTTAATGTTGTTCATCCTGACTGGTGCCGATTCCCATTATTTTCTAAAGCGCGCCCCTATGTGGTAACGCTACATCCCGGGCAGGTAACTCTAAAGTGTTTTATTCTAAGTCTTCTGTCCTTGACAGTGGAATGCTCTGCTCCTCAAACACCTCTCCCCCATTCGTTCTCCAACATGTGTTACCCACCTTCATCTCTCCCCTGTCTGTTCCTTCACACCTCTCCCCTGTCTGTTCCTTAACACCTCTCCACTGTCCATTCATTCATAGCTCTACCCCGTCATTTCCTTTACACCTCTCCCCTGTCCGTTCCTTCACACCTCTCCCCTGTCCGTTCCTTCACACCTCTCCCCTGTCCGTTCCTTCACACCTCTCCCCTGTCCGTTCCTTCACACCTCTCCCCCATCCATTCCTTCACACCTCTCCCCCATCCATTCCTTCACACCTCTCCCCCATCCATTCCTTCACATCTTTCCCCCGTCCATTCCGTCACACCTCTCCTCTATCCATTGTTTCCCCCCCATGTCTCCCTCTATCCATTGTTTCCCCCCCGGTCTCCCTCTATCCATTGTTTCCCCCCCGGTCTCCCTCTATCCATTGTTTCCCCCCATGTCTCCCTCTATCCATTGTTTCCCCCCCAGGTCTCCCTCTATCCATTATTTACCCCCCATGTGCTCCCTCTATCCATTTGTTTCCATGTCTCCCTCTATCCGGTGTTGCCCTCCATGCCCTCTATCCATTGTTTCCCAGGTCTCCCTCTATCCATTTATCCATTGTTTCCCCCCATGTATCCCTCTATCCATTATTTCCCCATGTCTCCCATCTATCCATTGTTTCCCCATGTCTCCCTCTGCCATTTATTTACCCCATGTCTCCCCTCTATCCATTTATTTACCCCATGTCTCCCTCTATCCATTTATTTACCCCATGTCTCCCTCTATCCATTGTTTCCCCCATGTCTCCCTCTATCATTGTTTCCCCATGTCTCCCGCTATCCATTGTTTCCCCATGTCTCCCTCTACCCATTGTTCCCCCCCATGTCTCCCTCTATCAGTGGTGTTACCCCCCATGTCTCCCTCTACTTGTTTCCCCCCATGTCTCCTCTATCCATTTGTTACCCCCCATGTCTCCCCTCTATCCGTGTTACCCCCCCCATGTCTCCCTCTATCCATTTATTTCCTTGTGCTCCCTCTATCCATTGTTACTATGTCTCTCTCTAGCCATTTGTTTCCCCCATGTCTCTCTCTATCCATTGTTTCCCCCCCCATGTCTCTCTCTAGCCATTGTCCCCCCATGTCTTCCTCTATCCATTGTTTCCCCCCCCAGGTCTCCCTCTATCCGTTGTTTCCCCCCCAGTTCTCCCTCTATCCGTTGTTTCCCCCCTGGTCTCCTCTATCGTTGTTTCCCCCCAGGTCTCCCTCTATCCATTGTTTCCCAGGTCTCCCTCTATCCATTGTTCCCCAGGTCTCCCTCTATCCATTTTCCCCCAGGTCTCCCTCTATCCATTGTTTCCCCCATGTCTCCCTCATCCATTGTTTCCCCATGTCTCCCTCTACCAATGTCGTCATACCTCCCCGCTTGTCTACCTCTGTCCACTCTCATTCCCCACCTCTCCCCGTTATATTTATTCTGAAGCTTTTCTTCCAAAGTAGCTAAATGTAATTGTAAAGGATTATGATGCAGGCTGCCTCTGTACACCTGCAGAATATTGTGCATTTAAAGTAATCAATGAATAAAAGAAACAGGATTGCAGGATTGCAGAGTGTAGCGTGTGTAGGGGAGAAGTTAATTTTTCAATTGTATATTCTATTTATTTTTCATGAGTATGAAACATTGTCTTTTAAATATACATAAAATCTGAATGAACACCATCCTGGAATGTCCATCTAATTTCTATAAGTCACAGACATGCAGCAATGTCACCCCCTTCACCATTATCCGGTCAGTTAGTTTTTATGTGAATCAGTCCCTCGTGCTATATACAACACAGTGTGTTATATTGGGTATATTTTACAAGGCACTTGATTTATACTGATAAACACATTAACAGCACCACCTACTGGGCTCACAGCAAACATGCACAAAGTCTGTGCTATGTACTGGGACAATTACTGATTGCTCTGTTTTCCTGGATACAGTGTGTTGTGTTCATTAGATCTGACACTGGTCTGTGTATGGGCTCATGGAGGGGAGCAAGTGGGATGCAGGTACTAGTTAGCGATGAAAACTTGGTATAGATACTAGTTAGTGATGCAAGCTGTATGGAGGTACTAGTTAGCAATGCAAGCTGGGTATAGATACTAGTTAGTGATGCAAGCTGTATGGAGGTACTAGTTAGTGATGCAAGCTGTATGGAGGTACTCGTTAGCAATGCAAGCTGGGTTTAGATACTAGTTAATGATGCAAGCTGTATGGAGGTACTAGTTAGCAATGCAAGCTGAGTATAGATACTAGTTAGTGATGCAAGCTGTATGGAGGTACTAGTTAGCGATGCAAGCGGGTATAGATACTAGTTAGTGATGCAAGCTGTATGGAGGTACTAGTTAATGATGCAAGCTGTATGGAGGTACTAGTTAGCAATGCAAGCTGAGTATAGATACTAGTTAGTGATGCAAGCTGTATGGAGGTACTAGTTAGCGATGCAAGCGGGTATAGATACTAGTTAGTGATGCAAGCTGTATGGAGGTACTAGTTAGTGATGCAAGCTGTATGGAGGGACTAGTTAGCAATGCAAGCTGGGTATAGATACTAGTTAGTGATGCAAGCTTTATGGAGGTACTAGTTAGCGATGCAAGCGGGTATAGATACTAGTTAGTGATGCAAGCTGTATGGAGGTACTAGTTAGTGATGCAAGCTGTATGGAGGTACTAGTTAGCAATGCAAGCTGGGTTTAGATACTAGTTAATGATGCAAGCTGTATGGAGGTACTAGTTAGCAATGCAAGCTGAGTATAGATACTAGTTAGTGATGCAAGCTGTATGGAGGTACTAGTTAGCGATGCAAGCGGGTATAGATACTAGTTAGTGATGCAAGCTGTATGGAGGTACTAGTTAGTGATGCAAGCTGTATGGAGGGACTAGTTAGCAATGCAAGCTGGGTATAGATACTAGTTAGTGATGCAAGCTTTATGGAGGTACTAGTTAGCGATGCAAGCTGGGTATAGATACTAGTTAGTGATGCAAGCTGTATGGAGGTACTAGTTAGTGATGCAAGCTGTATGGAGGTACTAGTTAGCAATGCAAGCTGGGTTTAGATACTAGTTAAAGATGCAAGCTGTATGGAGGTACTAGTTAGCAATGCAAGCTGAGTATAGATACTAGTTAGTGATGCAAGCTGTATGGAGGTACTAGTTAGCGATGCAAACGGGTATAGATACTAGTTAATGATGCAAGCTGTATGGAGGTACTAGTTAGTGATGCAAGCTGTATGGAGGTACTAGTTAGCAATGCAAGCTGGGTATAGATACTAGTTAGTGATGCAAGCTTTATGGAGGTACTAGTTAGCGATGCAAGCTGGGTATAGATACTAGTTAGTGATGCAAGCTGTATGGAGGTACTAGTTAGTGATGCAAGCTGTATGGAGGTACTAGTTAGCAATGCAAGCTGGGTTTAGATACTAGTTAATGATGCAAGCTGTATGGAGGTACTAGTTAGCAATGCAAGCTGAGTATAGATACTAGTTAGTGATGCAAGCTGTATGGAGGTACTAGTTAGCAATGCAAGCTGGGTATAAATACTAGTTAGTGATGCAAGCTGTATGGAGGTACTAGTTAGTGATGCAAGCTGTATGGAGGTACTAGTTAGCAATGCAAGCTGGGTATAGATACTAGTTAGGAATGCAAGCTGTATGGAGGTACTAGTTAGCAATGCTGATTTAATTAAGGTACAAGTTAGTGATGCAAGCTGTATGGAGGTACTGGTTAGTGATGCAAGCTGTATGAAGGTACTAGTTAGCAATGCTGATTTAATTAAGGTACAAGTTAGTGATGCAAGCTGTATGAAGGTACTAGTTAGCAATGCTGATTTAATTAAGGTACAAGTTAGTGATGCAAGCTGTATGAAGGTACTAGTTAGCAATGCTGATTTAATTAAGGTACAAGTTATTGATGCAAGCTGTATGGAGGTACTGGTTAGTGATGCAAGCTGTATGAAGGTACTAGTTAGCAATGCTGATTTAATTAAGGAACAAGTTAGTGATGCAAGCTGTATGAAGGTACTAGTTAGCAATGCTGATTTAATTAAGGTACAAGTTAGTGATGCAAGCTGTATGAAGGTACTACTTAGCAATGCTGATTTAATTAAGGTACAAGTTAGTGATGCAAGCTTTATGGAGGTACTGGTTAGTGATGCAAGCTGTATGAAGGTACTAGTTAGCAATGCTGATTTAATTAAGGTACAAGTTAGTGATGCAAGCTGTATGGAGGTACTAGTTAGTTATGCAAGCTGTATGGAGGTACTAGTTAGTGATACAAGCTGTATGGAGGTACTAGTTAGTGATGCAAGCTGTAGTAGGTACTAGTTAGCAATGCAAGCTTGGTATAGATACTAGTTAGTGATGCAAGCTGTATGAAGGTACTAGTTAGCAATGCTGATTTAATTAAGGTACTGGTTAGTGATGCAAGCTGTATGGAGGTACTAGTTAGTTATGCAAGCTGTATGGAGGTACTAGTTAGTGATACAAGCTGTATGGAGGTACTAGTTAGTGATGCAAGCTGTAGTAGGTACTAGTTAGCAATGCAAGCTTGGTATAGATACTAGTTAGTGATGCAAGCTGTATGAAGGTACTAGTTAGCAATGCTGATTTAATTAAGGTACTGGTTAGTGATGCAAGCTGTATGGAGGTACTAGTTAGTTATGCAAGCTGTATGGAGGTACTAGTTAGTGATACAAGCTGTATGGAGGTACTAGTTAGTGATGCAAGCTGTATGGAGGTACTGGTTAGTGATGCAAGCTGTATGGAGGTACTAGTTAGTGATGCATGCTGTATGGAGGTACTAGTTAGTGATACAAGCTGTATGGAGGTACTGGTTAGTGATGCAAGCTGTATGGAGGTACTAGTTAGTTATGCAAACTAGATGTATTTGAGTTGTTTTCCTTCTACCCATGTGGAAAAAGTAGGGAAAACATTACTTTTGGCTCAGATTCAATGTGTTTAAATTTAATTGAATGACTGATTTTACATCAAGGTCAGATATTGATTGTTTCCTTAAGGTTGTAGAAAGGCTCCAGAATAATGTTCTCAGATCCAAGCAATAATCTCAATTCACAGTGTCTGCACCCCGTGGCATTGCTTGGTCATCGAATGCAGAGGATTTCCAACCATTTCATAAATCCAGTGAGTGTAAGGTTAGCTCGGTTTGTTCTGTTTCTGTCGATGAGGTTTCCCCTGAGCCCCGACCGAGAGAGGACAAAACAACAAACACAAAAGATGCTGAGAGCCCAAACATGCTTCCATTCAATGGGGAATGATCACAGCTTGTAACTACATCTTCATTCTATTTGTGTTAGTCAGAATAGAATAATTCTATCATTCTCTGTCTGTCTGTAACATCCAGCTAGACTTCCCCAGAAGGACCGTCGCACATGTCGCACATACAGTGTCAGATTAACATAAACTGCCAGCATCCTCGTAATCATTACAACATCAACATTCCAATGTTTCTATAAACGTGATGAAATCATTACAAGATTTCGGGTATGTGTGTATGCGTGTGTGTGTGTGTGAGCGTGTGTGTGTGTGTGTGTGTGTGTGTGTGTGTGTGTGTGTGTGTGTGTGTGTCAGTGTGTCTGTGTGTCAGTATGTCTGTGTGTGTATGTCTGTGTGTATGCCAGTGTGTGTGTGTACAGCGTGTGTGTGTATGCGGGTATGCGGTGTATGCGCAGTGTGTGTGTATGAGCGTGTGTGTGTGTATGAGCGTGTGTTTGTGTATGAGCGTGTGTGTGTATGAGCGTGTGTGTGTGTATGAGCGTGTGTGTGTGTGTGTATGCGTATGCGTGTGTGTGTGTATGAGCGTGTGTGTGTGTATGAGCGTGTGTGTGTGTATGAGCGTGTATGTGTGTATGCGTGTGTGTGTGTGTATGCACGTGTGTGTGTATGCGTGTGTGTGTGTGCGTCTGTGTTCTTCTCTGTATGTATGTGTGTGTCTGCCTTAATTCACAGCAGGATATTAGTAAAAACCCAATGGGGGATAGCAGTTACTTTGTGCAATAAAGGTGAGTTTTATTTTTATTGCAAGGGTTATAGTATTAAATAACCTGCGTTGTGCTTGTATGGCGGAGTAATACAATAAGTTGCCTTTACTTTCCACTGCAGCCTCCAACACGGAGCAAACACTAATCGTGATGGGTTTTCAGTCTGCTCCCTGCCACTCCAGCTGCCATAGGTATTGCCTGAGCATGATGGGAGCACTGAGAGCCCCTGTGAGCAGCTAGGCCAGGTGTAAAGGGCGGAGCTTATATCAGTGATTGACAGGGAGCTAAGATGGAGGCGGCTCTCTCTATACTGACTGCCATGTGTAATGGGAGGAGCTTATAACAATGATTGACAGGGAGCTAAGATGGAGGTGGCTCTCTATACTGACTGCCAGGTGTAAAGGGTGGAGCTTATAACAATGATTGACAGGGAGCTAAGATGGCGGTGGCTCTCTCTATACTGACTGCCAGGTGTAAAGGGCGGAGCTTATAACAATGATTGACAGGGAGCTAAGATGGAGGCGGCTCTCTCTATACTGACTGCCAGGTGTAAAGGGAGGAGCTTATAACAATGATTGACAGGGAGCTAAGATGGAGGCGGCTCTCTCTATACTGACTGCCAGGTGTAAAGGGCGGAGCTTATAACAATGATTGACAGGGAGCTAAGATGGAGGTGGCTCTCTCTATACTGACTGCCAGGTGTAAAGGGCGGAGCTTATAACAATGATTGACAGGGAGCTAAGATGGAGGTGGCTCTCTCTATACTGACTGCCAGGTGTAAAGGGCGGAGCTTATAACAATGATTGACAGGGAGCTAAGATGGAGGTGGCTCTCTCTATACTGACTGCCAGGTGTAAAGGGCGGAGCTTATAACAATGATTGACAGGGAGCTAAGATGGAGGTGGCTCTCTCTATACTGACTGCCAGGTGTAAAGGGCGGAGCTTATAACAATGATTGACAGGGAGCTAAGATGGAGGTGGCTCTCTCTATACTGACTGCCAGGTGTAAAGGGCGGAGCTTATAACAATGATTGACAGGGAGCTAAGATGGAGGCGGCTCTCTCTATACTGACTGCCAGGTGTAAAGGGCGGAGCTTATAACAATGATTGACAGGGAGCTAAGATGGAGGTGGCTCTCTCTATACTGACTGCCAGGTGTAAAGGGCGGAGCTTATAACAATGATTGACAGGGAGCTAAGATGGAGGCGGCTCTCTCTATACTGACTGCCAGGTGTAAAGGGCGGAGCTTATAACAATGATTGACAGGGAGCTAAGATGGAGGTGGCTCTCTCTATACTGACTGCCAGGTGTAAAGGGCGGAGCTTATAACAATGATTGACAGGGAGCTAAGATGGAGGTGGCTCTCTCTATACTGACTGCCAGGTGTAAAGGGCGGAGCTTATAACAATGATTGACAGGGAGCTGAGATGGAGGTGGCTCTCTCTATACTGACTGCCAGGTGTAAAGGGCGGAGCTTTTAACAATGACTGACAGGGAGCTGAGATGGAGGTGGCTCTCTCTATACTGACTGCCAGGTGTAAAGGGCGGAGCTTATAACAATGATTGACAGGGAGCTAAGATGGAGCGGCTCTCTCTATACTGACTGCCAGGTGTAAAGGGCGGAGCTTATAACAATGATTGACAGGGAGCTAAGATGGAGGTGGCTCTCTCTATACTGACTGCCAGGTGTAAAGGGCGGAGCTTATAACAATGATTGACAGGGAGCTAAGATGGAGGCGGCTCTCTCTATACTGACTGCCAGGTGTAAAGGGCGGAGCTTATAACAATGATTGACAGGGAGCTGAGATGGAGGTGGCTCTCTCTATACTGACTGCCAGGTGTAAAGGGCGGAGCTTATAACAATGATTGACAGGGAGCTAAGATGGAGGCGGCTCTCTCTATACTGACTGCCAGGTGTAAAGGGCGGAGCTTATAACAATGATTGACAGGGAGCTAAGATGGAGGCGGCTCTCTCTATACTGACTGCCAGGTGTAAAGGGCGGAGCTTATAACAATGATTGACAGGGAGCTAAGATGGAGGTGGCTCTCTCTATACTGACTGCCAGGTGTAAAGGGCGGCTTATAACAATGATTGACAGGGAGCTAAGATAGGTGTAAACAATGATTGACAGGGAGCTAGATGGAGGTGGCTCTCTCTATACTGACTGCCAGGTGTAAAGGGCGGAGCTTATAACAATGACTGACAGGGAGCTGAGATGGAGGTGGCTCTCTCTATACTGACTGCCAGGTGTAAAGGGCGGAGCTTTTAACAATGACTGACAGGGAGCTGAGATGGAGGTGGCTCTCTCTATACTGACTGCCAGGTGTAAAGGGCGGAGCTTATAACAATGATTGACAGGGAGCTAAGATGGAGGCGGCTCTCTCTATACTGACTGCCAGGTGTAAAGGGCGGAGCTTATAACAATGATTGACAGGGAGCTAAGATGGAGGCGGCTCTCTCTATACTGACTGCCAGGTGTAAAGGGCGGAGCTTATAACAATGATTGACAGGGAGCTAAGATGGAGGCGGCTCTCTCTATACTGACTGCCAGGTGTAAAGGGCGGAGCTTATAACAATGATTGACAGGGAGCTAAGATGGAGGTGGCTCTCTCTATACTGACTGCCAGGTGTAAAGGGCGGAGCTTATAACAATGATTGACAGGGAGCTAAGATGGAGCTGGCTCTCTCTATACTGACTGCCAGGTGTAAAGGGCGGAGCTTATAACAATGATTGACAGGGAGCTAAGATGGAGGCGGCTCTCTCTATACTGACTGCCAGGTGTAAAGGGCGGAGCTTATAACAATGATTGACAGGGAGCTAAGATGGAGGTGGCTGTCTCTATACTGACTGCCAGGTGTAAAGGGCGGAGCTTATAACAATGATTGACAGGGAGCTAAGATGGAGGCGGCTCTCTCTATACTGACTGCCAGGTGTAAAGGGCGGAGCTTATAACAATGATTGACAGGGAGCTAAGATGGAGGCGGCTCTCTCTATACTGACTGCCAGGTGTAATGGGCGGAGCTTATAACAATGACTGACAGGGAGCTAAGATGGAGGCGTCCAGTTACGGGTTTCTATATTTAATTTTATTTTTCACACCTCACAAATACGTGTGTGTTAAATATAGGAGTAAAGTGAACATATTATGGAAAGTGACAGTTACCCTTTAAATAAAAATTACACCTCTTATGGCGTTTTACTAAATTAGGCACATTTCCAGTCTTTCGGGCTCCATTCTAAATATACACATTTGCCATTTTCTGTTCTGTACTCAAAATTATGCTTAACGCCGCCTTAAAGCATCCGCTGGTAGAACTTGCTTTCCGAACGTCTTCTGTAACCCAAGGATCGCTCAATATCCAATAGATCTCATTTTAGAAGTGCTTGTTTTTACAGAAAGAAAGAAGAAACAATTAAATTGTATCTTGAGATAACAGCATAGGAGCGCGCTCTCTCTCTCTCTCTCTCTCTCTCTCTCTCTCTCTCTCTCTCTCTCTCTCTCTCTGGTAATCTGATAGAAAGAAGCAGGCTTCTCACAGCAATGTAAATTTTAATCACGTAAATCAGATTATTTTATCTGCTCAGATCCAAGGACAGGGCCATGGACATAAGGGATTTTTTAAAGTAATTATACCTAATAAATTCTCTAAAATATTTCATTTATTTAAAATATTGCTTAACTGATTGCATCACCTATATTTACAATTCTCATTCTCCTTTTCAGTGGTTTTACCAGTAAAAGTCAGCATGGTTTACTATCACTTTACAAATCCTAGGCTTAAATAGCCAATTCAGACCAAAATAGCCAAGTTGTAGATTTTTTTCCCTGAATTATATAGGCTGTCTTGGAACTCACGGTTTAGGCGATAACATGTAAGTTCAGGTGTGAATAATGTTCAGATGCAATGGTTGCACGGTCTTCCTTCATACATTTTTCTCATTATGTCTTTTGCTTAGAACTGCTTGTTTTGAATAATTCTTTATTTTCTGTGACAGGTGCTTTATGTCCCGCGACGCTGGTGGCATTACGTGGAATCTATTGATGATATCACCGTTAGCATCAACACCTGGACTGAACTGGTAATTATGTTCTACCAAAATTCTATTAGTTGCGGTAAGCCTGGTTACTGTGCGCTGGCATAGCACCTGTAAAGATGGCTGAATGCGTTCTATACTAGTGAACATAATGGTGGAAAAGTGCCGTTTCCCACATCATCCCACAGATCATGTTAAATTTGGGTAGTTGGGAATTGGTGAAATTTCAATTGTTGTACTTTTACTCAGACTTTATAAATAATTCACACTGGACATTCTTCTTTTCTTTTTTTAACCCCTTAAGGACGCATGACGGACTGGATCCGTCATGCTGGGTAAGCACTTAACAACCCATGAGGGACTGGGTCCGTCATGCGCTAACATTAACCCCAGATCGTCAAGGCGCTGGCAATCGCGGGGTTTACGCTGTTGCTGGGTGCCTCTGAGTCAGTGGCAGACCAGTAACAGCAAATCGCGATGTCCCAACTCACGTGATCGCTATGACAGCCAGTCACAGCGGTCACAATGCTGCTATGATATCAGATCCGCCTCCCTCCGCCTCATTTGGGTTTGTGAAGTGGAGAGAGAGGGATCGTTGTTACATTGTGTCCCTGAGGAGAATACATTTTCTGAAGAGGTTCCAAATCCCCTTCACCCTGTTCTTTTAACAAAACTTAACCCTTTCCCTGCTGATCGATCACTGCCAGCAGTCATCAAAATACAGATCACAGTACTTTACTGTGATCTAGTTATTTTTTTTTTTTACCCTCAGGGGTTAAATTTTTATTTTTAGTAACCCTAAGGGGTTAAATTTTAATATTTTATTTTATCAATTTGTGATTTAGTTAGTTGGGGTGGATGGAATTTAGTGGGAATTGGGGAATTTAGTGATAAGCTAGTTAGGGGTGAAAAGTTAAAAAAAATTAAAGTTTAGTTAAAGTTTATTACCGTAGTACACAATGTTTAGGAAGTATAGCGCAGAGGAGGCTTATGCCCTGTTAGCGGCCGACTCAGAGGCGAATAACACTGCCTCAGAGAGTGACGCAGGGACTATGTGCCATATACTGCAGGACCATCAGGAGAAATCGCTGATTCCCTGATGCTGAACATGGCGCAGATGACAGGCTGGCCCGTCTGGCTATAATGCGCTGGATTGTATATTTTTGGGGAGATGGTCACCCAGACTAATCTGTACGCTGAGCAGTATCTGGCACACAATCAAGAGTCTCTCATTGCCAGGAAAGAGATGGTAATGCTAATGGGAATAATTAAAAAGCCCACCCTTAGAATGTATTGGTCTAAAAAAAACATTTGCAATACCCACATTTCCCCCAGAAATAAGTTGGCCCAAATATGAAGTGATAATACGAAGTGCCCCCCAAAAGGTCATCCGCAGTATGATCTTCTATATAAAATACGCCCTCTAATTGCACACTTTAACCAAAAATGTGCCACTATTTATACCCCCAAAAAACATATTTCTATTGACGAGGAAAGACTGGGGTTTAAACAGTACATCCCATCCAAAAGATCCCGACATGGGTTCAAATTTTATAAGTTCTGTGAAAGTGGCAGTGGCTATGTGTACACCTTCCGTGTATATGAAGGAAGGGATAGCCACCTTGATCCCCCAGGTTGCCCAGATATAGTAAAGACAATTGGGGAAATTGTCTGGGACCTAATCATGCTGTTAATAAACAAGGGATATCACTTATATATTGATCATTTTTACAACAGTATTCCTCTTCTAAAAATGTTGTACTGCTTTGAGACCGTGGCCTGTGGCACTATTCGGAAGAGTCGCACAGGATTCCCAAAGGCTCTAGTAGAAAAAAAATGTAAAGAGGGGAAACAGCAGCTCTCTGCCAGAATGAACTGCTGGCACTAAAGTACCGCGATAAAAAAGAGGTTTTCATCCTAACCACCATCCATGGTGAATGCACTCGCAAGGTCGCAGTTTGAGAGGAATTTAAACGGGTGCTAGTCCGCATACAGCATTACAATCGGCATATGTGGGGAGTTGACCTGTCCGATTAGCTGATGCAGCTGTATTTGATCATGCAAAAGACCAGGGCATGGTACAAAAAAGTGGGCATATATATTATGCAGACGGCAATCCACAATGTCTT
Source organism: Pelobates cultripes (assembly GCA_933207985.1). NCBI lineage: Eukaryota > Metazoa > Chordata > Amphibia > Anura > Pelobatidae > Pelobates > Pelobates cultripes. The sequence goes on from OW240918.1 coordinate 4,985,898, forward strand.
TGTCATTTTTAAAAAGGCAAATGCTGAGCTGAAATGCATGTTTATTTCATTTAAGTTTCAGCTAATTTCTGGGTTACTTGAGTGCCACAGAGGGGGACCATCAGTGGAGCCTAGCAGAAGAATGGAGGCAGGTCACTTCTGCTTCAGGATTCCATCAACCCCCAAAAAGAAAACCCCCCAGAAAAGGTGCAGGGTGTGTTACAAGAGGGGCGTAAGAGCTGAGACCAGTTATTACTGCCCTGGTTGCCCCTCTCAGCCTGGCCTATGTATTGGCCACTGTTTTAAAATGTTCCACACCCAGGCCAAATAAGTAGACCGGTTTTGGGGTGGGATTTTAGTCATCTGTCTGATTGTTTGGTTACTAAATCTTGGCTTTGTCTCCCGTTTATCTTGTCTTCTCTGATCCTTTGACCTCGGCTTGTAACTTGACTATTCTCTGCTTGTATAGCCCGGCCATTCTAAGGACCAGTATTACAAGTTTCTCTCTCTGTGTTCTCTCTCTTTGTGGTCTGTCTGTGTGTTTTGTTTCCAGAATCCGTGACAGCGTTGTTTGGGACAAAGATCACTGGGTACTATCCCCTGATAAGTTTACGCCAAATATTCCCCCAGTTACGGCCAATCAGATCCACAGGAGGGTTTGTGCTGAGCAGCACTCATTGCCCTGTCGTGGTTTCATCCCAATGGTAATCCGAGAGTGCGTTCCAGACCTTGATTTTCTGGTGTTTGACTTTGGCTTCGTTTTGACTTTCCTGACATCTGGTATCCTTGACTTTTGACTTTCCTCATTGTTGTGTCTGATTCTGTGTTCCTGGCAAGTATTTTGACTATTCTTGGATACGTTAAGTCTGGTCATTCTAAGGTCCGGTTATACGTTATCCTTAGTCCTAGGTGTGACACAGTTCTACGTGCTGGATCAACTTTTAATCCTGACAGTATGCACTTGTTCTTTTGGATCAACAGTGTGACGGACCGCTGGCACTCCGACCGAGTACCTCCGCCAATTGATGCTCCTAGTTCTTGCCAAGGACTCCAAGCACTCCACAAGACACCATAAGCACTGCAGACCCCACTTTCAGCAATGCAGCTGCGCCAGGGTCTCGACGTCCTCCACCCATCCTGGATCCAAGGCCACGATCCAGCTTCCAGTGGTAGACCTCTCCTATTTCAGAGAGCATAGCAGGAACAAGCTCTTATGGGAGCTTATACTCAGGGGAGTATTGTGATTATTGCAATCCCCAAGAGTGTAGTTATCCCATCCTCCAAACATGATCCAAGACTTCATGAAGGGGTCAAGCAGGTCTGTTTAATGTAAGCAAGCATTCACAATTTATACAATTCCTCAGGCCAGAGGCACACCCCCTCGACCTGATGGTACACAGGCACACAAGGGACATAAACCAACCAAAACATAACACCCCCTCCATAAATATTATATCCCTGGATAACACCCCTCCCCCCCACCCCCCAATAAATAATATATCCCTGGATAGCTCTGATCTGGGTGAACAACATATCCAAAAATCACCCAGATCAGTCACATTTGACCGACCGCAAGCATGGCTTTCATGCCCAAAACCGTTCCACAGATTTAGGCTGTGCAACCGATCTATTTTCTCCTCTATCCTGGAGATAATTGGCAGTCAGAAACTGTTACAAAAGCTACATGAAAATACATAACTCTTATAATAAAATGTTTAACCTATATGTCCAACATCTCCCCAGATAGCTTGGATCTAAACGCTCAATATGTCCAATGTTAAAAGTGCCCTATAGTACAAGGAAGGGTGAGGTCAGAAAATAGCAAGGGCTGGTGGGAGATTGAGGAGGGACAAAGCAGCCAGTTTCAACTGGTCTGGCAGTGTCCCTGGGACAACGCCCTGCTGGAGAACAGAAGGACTGGAAAAAGGGGGAGGGGGAGGGGAAGAGGCACATTTTCCCATGGATTTAAAGGGGCAGAACAAGTGTTTTAAAATCCAATAAGCCCAAATAATGCTTTTAAAGAGCAATACATCCCAGGGGCCATTGTCAGAGGGCAAGAGGCTGGCAAGCAAGTCTCTCCAAGTACAAGTGGCGAGGTTACTTTCGCCAAAAACAGCAAAAACAAATGTGAGGAAGGCTGAACTTGATGGACGCAAGTCTCTTTTCAGCTATGTAACTATGTAAATAATTTGAATTGATGAGCTGCTTTTATTTAAAAATAGATGTGGCCTTTGAGAGGTAATTTGCAATCTTGAGCTGCTAAAATGAGACTTAGGCCCAGCATCCTCTTTTTTGAAAAATATGAAAGTGGTGTGTCTCAAATGTGCCCCTTCAACATCCACATATCCCTGATAAAGGTACACTTGGGGGTATTGTTGTGCTAAGACGACGTAGCTGAGCAACATATTAGGTGTTATACTGCCATAGCACAAATAAGGATTGCAAAATGTACCGTAACATCTCCAAGTGTGTGTCAAAAGGGCAGAAAAAATGCTAATTGCTACTAGACTTGGTACTAACCAGCAAAAAGAATGATCCTACGCTAAGGTTTAAAATATGACTTTAAGAAAAGGTAGGCCTTTGTGGGTTTTTTTTTTTTGTTTTTTTTTAACAGTCAAACTGCTATAATACCCCAAATTGATTCTACTGTAAATACTGAAACGGACAGGTCTCCTATATGGCAGTGTAGCTTCACAAAATAGTGCCAAAGACATACAGTAGGGGTATCGTTGTACTCAGCAGATGTAGCTGAACACAAAATAAAGTTTAGTACAGAAATAGCACACACCAACTTTACAAAATACACATGAGAAGAACTTTGTTATAAGTTTGTGTGTCAAAAAACCCCAAAATACACAATTTTACTCCAATATTTAGCAGAGATTGGCAGTGAAATGGCTACGTAAATAGCCACCAAAACCACCTTAGGTAAATAGCCCGTGATGTCTACTTTATATAAATATATACTTTTGTGTGGCAATTTTGTTTTCTTCTATGGCTATTAAGCTTACAAGACAAACATACCAAATTCTAAAATTGCTCCAAATCAAAGGTTTATTTTACTCCTTGTGTTTTGTGACCTGTAACTACCAAAAAAAAATCCTAGACACATATTTGTAAGTCAGAACAACTAAATTAATTTATTTTTAATTACTTTCCTTAACCTGCACTAATTTTGCATACATAATTATTGCAAAAGATGTAAAAAAAACAAACTATATTTTCATTTTTTTTGTATTGTTTTTATAATAAATAAGCATTTATATGTATATGTTACATCAAATTTAAGCCATTTAAAAAACGGTATATAATATGTGTTGGTGCAATAAATTAGTAAAATGGAAATTGCAGTTGAATGCAAACTGCAAAAAATGCAAAAATGGCTTGTCATTAAGGAGGTAAAGTGGACCTGTCCTTCTTTTGTATTCTGCATTTTTTTAGTTGCATACATACACTATGGTATAAGGAGGTCCCGTATCTCCCCGCACGCAGTGTATTATAACTGCAGCTATAAGGTTATGGTGTAAGGAGGTCCCCTGCCTCCCCGCACACAGTGTATTATAACTGCAGCTATAATGTTATAGTTAAGGAGGTCCCCTGTATCTCCCCGCACACAGTGTATTATAACTGCAGCTATAAGGTTATGGTGTAAGGATGTCCCCTGCCTCCCCGCACACAGTGTATTATAACTGCAGCTATAATGTTATAGTTAAGGAGGTCCCCTGTATCTCCCCGCACACAGTGTATTATAACTGTAGCTATAAGGTTATGGTGTAAGGAGGTCCCCTGTCTCCCCGCACACAGTGTATTATAACTGCAGCTATAAGGTTATGGTGTAAGGAGGTCCCCTGTCTCCCCACACACAGTGTATTATAACTGCAGCTATAAGGTTATGGTGTAAGGGAGGTCCCCTGTCTCCCCACACACAGTGTATTATAACTGCAGCTATAAGGTTATGGTGTAAGGAGGTCCCCTGTCTCCCCGCACACAGTGTATTATAACTGCAGCTATAAGGTTATGGTGTAAGGAGGTCCCCTGTCTCCCCGCACACAGTGTATTATAACTGCAGCTATAAGGTTATGGTGTAAGGAGGTCCCCTGTCTCCCCGCACACAGTGTATTATAACTGCAGCTATAAGGTTATGGTGTAAGGAGGTCCCGTCTCCCCACACACAGTGTATTATAACTGCAGCTATAAGGTTATGGAGTAAGGAGGTCCCCTGTCTCCCCGCACACAGTGTATTATAACTGCAGCTATAAGGTTATGGTGTAAGGAGGTCCCCTGTCTCCCCGCACACAGTGTATTATAACTGCAGCTATAAGGTTATGGTGTAAGGAGGTCCCCCTGTCTCCCCACACACAGTGTATTATAACTGCAGCTATAAGGTTATGGTGTAAGGAGGTCCCCCTGTCTCCCCGCACACAGTGTATTATAACTGCAGCTATAAGGTTATGGTGTAAGGAGGTCCCCTGTCTCCCCGCACACAGTGTATTATAACTGCAGCTATAAGGTTATGGTGTAAGGAGGTCCCCTTCCTCCCCGCACACAGTGTATTATAACTGCAGCTATAAGGTTATGGTGTAAGGAGGTCCCCTGTCTCCCCGCACACAGTGTATTATAACTGCAGCTATAAGGTTATGGTGTAAGGAGGTCCCCTGCCTCCCCGCACACAGTGTATTATAACTGCAGCTATAAGGTTATGGTGTAAGGAGGTCCCCTGTCTCCCAGCACACAGTGTATTATAACTGCAGCTATAAGGTTACGGTGTAAGGAGGTCCCCTGTCTCCCTGCACACAGTGTATTATAACTGCAGCTATAAGGTTATGGTGTAAGGAGGTCCCATGTCTCCCCGCACACAGTGTATTATAACTGCAGCTATAAGGTTATGGTGTAAGGAGGTCCCCTGTCTCCCTGCACACAGTGTATTATAACTGCAGCTATAAGGTTATGGTGTAAGGAGGTCCCCTGTCTCCCCGCACACAGTGTATTATAACTGCAGCTATAATGTTATGGTGTAAGGAGGTCCCCTGTCTCCCCGCACACAGTGTATTATAACTGCAGCTATAAGGCTATGGTGTAAGGAGGTCATCTGTCTCCCTGCACACAGTGTATTATAACTGCAGCTATAAGGTTATGGTGTAAGGAGGTCACCTGTCTCCCCGCACACAGTGTATTATAACTGCAGCTATAAGGTTATGGTGTAAGGAGGTCCCCTGTCTCCCCGCACACAGTGTATTATAACTGCAGCTATAAGGTTATGGTGTAAGGAGATCCCCTGTCTCCCCGCACACAGTGTATTATAACTGCAGCTATAAGGTTATGGTGTAAGAAGGTCCCCTGTCTCCCCGCACACAGTGTATTATAACTGCAGCTATAAGGTTATGGTGTAAGGAGGTCCCCTGTCTCCCCGCACACAGTGTATTATAACTGCAGCTATAAGGTTATGGTGTAAGGAGGTCCCCTGTCCCCGGCACACAGTGTATTATAACTGCAGCTATAAGGTTATGGTGTAAGGAGGCCCCCTGTCTCCCCGCACACAGTGTATTATAACTGCAGCTATAAGGTTACGGTGTAAGGAGGTCCCCTGTCTCCCCGCACACAGTGTATTATAACTGCAGCTATAAGGTTATGGTGTAAGGAGGTCCCCTGTCTCCCCGCACACAGTGTATTATAACTGCAGCTATAAGGTTATGGTGTAAGGAGGTCCCCTGTCTCCCCGCACACAGTGTATTATAACTGCAGCTATAAGGTTATGGTGTAAGGAGGTCCCCTGTCTCCCCGCACACAGTGTATTATAACTGCAGCTATAAGGTTATGGTGTAAGGAGGTCCCCTGTCTCCCCGCACACAGTGTATTCTAACTGCAGCTATAAGGTTATGGTGTAAGGAGGTCCCCTGTCTCCCCGCACACAGTGTATTATAACTGCAGCTATAAGGTTATGGTGTAAGGAGGTCCCCTGTCTCCCCGCACACAGTGTATTATAACTGCAGCTATAATGTTATGGTGTAAGGAGGTCCCCTGTCTCCCCGCACACAGTGTATTATAACTGCAGCTATAAGGTTATGGTGTAAGGACGTCCCCGGTCTCCCACAGACATTGTATTCTAACTGCAGCTATAAGGTTATGGTGTAAGGAGGTCCCCTGTCTCCCCGCACACAGTGTATTATAACTGCAGCTATAAGGTTATGGTGTAAGGAGGTCCCGTGTCCCTTTAGTCTTATTACTGCAGTGATTTGCCAAAAGCAAAACAAAATGGCTACAACAGTGCAATAACTATTACTGCAGATAATAAATTATTGCTCAATGGTATTGATTTAATAAAAGCAGTTTTGCGACATTCAATAATTCAGCAATCCTTGTTACCGATGCCCTTTTCGTTCAGACACTGGCTGTGTGGCCTCGGCCCTCGTCGGAGCTCTGTTTGATGCTATGTTGCTTTGAAATCCCAGAAATCAAAGTGCTGATTATCAGAGCTGTGTTACAGTGGATATAATCTGCTAATTGGCAATATACCTGTACAACCCAGTGACCACCAGCAGCATTGTCATTGGCACTTAGACATGAAACCCCTCTTTACTGAAAGTTTTGTTTTATTTAAACCCCCCCATTGTATATCTTAGATTTACTATATGTGCACAGAATTGATAACAAAACCATTACTGGGAAATAGTAATAAATTCTCCCCCTAATAATAAATTCTAATAATCTTGTGGAAGTTGTGTTATATGACAGTCGACCTAGAGACATGTAACAAATACATTGCAATATATATTTAAATATGTGTCTGTTTTTATTAGTTTTCTAATCCCCAGACTCCGAGCCTCAGCTTGTGACGACAATAAAACTAATAAAGTGGGATTTAGAGAACACACAATTTTACATCGTGCCAAGTATCCCAACTTATCTTTGTCAGTCCTGCTAGTACCTCATCTTTTCGCTTGCTATCTTCCCGATGGTCATTGTCCTTTCGGGTGATATTTCTTTTGATTTATTGCCAGTAGGCTGCTTAAGAAAGTTAGATAGATAAATTCGTGTGGGAAGTACATTTGTTGGCCTTTATGACTTACCCTATACTTTAGTACAAGGGGGTTTTAACTTTCATTATGCCCCCACATTGTCTCACACTCGTTACGATGAGTATGAATGAGCAGTTTAAGACATTAAAGTGATTACACTGTAAACTGGTTTGAGCAGGGCCCTCAGCTCCTCTATAACAGTACGTCCAATTTGTATGGTTACAAATACTTGTGTGTTAGTCCACCCATTGTACAGCGCTACGGAATTTGTTGGCGCGTTGTAAATAACAATAATAAAATACAAAAACACTGTGAACTCTCAAACCCCATCACCGCTAGTGGCATGTAGTTACTGTAACCATTAGGAATGGTTTGTAAAAGCTTGTGCACTCTGAAGGGATGAAGAGAGTCAGGTGTGCATTAAAGGTATATGACAGGGTGACAAAGGTGGGTTTTCATCACATCCCAATCTCTGCAGCGTCAATCATCATCCTGCCGTCCAGGTCACTTTTACACTGGGACATCACAGAGGAGGACAAGATCCCTGACGTGCTAAACTTCAACCTGCGTATAAAACCTGTCAAAATAAGTCAGCGGGATATCTATAATGACATCACTACTGTCAGGGTTATTCACAAAAGTAAATTTCAAATTTAAGGTCAAAATAACCGAACTCGAAAAGTTCGTTACGATTCTAATTCTGCTGCTGAAATTCACTGTGAATTCTCACTGTAAATAAACCTATGTACTATCTGGGGAAAAAGAGTAAATCTTTGTTTTTTCCTCAAATGGTTAAAGTTCACTTTGTGGGCTCCCTCCAACATCCAACTAATAGAATTGTGTCCAAACAGCCATTACAGCTCTCTGCACATCATTCCATGCTCGTTAACCACAAAACCATTTAAATGAAAATTGCAATTTAAATTACAGTCATTTTCCCTCGAGCCCCGACCGACACAGAGGGCAAAACAGCCGTATTTATTGACGTGCCAGACCCTCCCTATCACTCCGTCTACCCCCTGACACTTCGTGTCTTCCAGTAACATGCTCACGGAGGCAGCGTGGGGGCCCTACTGACACCCCAATACCAGGTGCTCTCTGGGTTAGAGAGAAATCATTTGGCTGCAGATTCTTTCTCTTGTTAGGTAATGAAATTCAGATTCTAACTCCATAAACGATTCATCATTTTGCTTCTCCTAATGCACCATGCATACATTCTCCTTTATTAAAAATGTAGCATTGGGTAATGGTGCCAATTTTCACTTCAGTTTTCAATGTAATGGGTTTGAGGCTAATGAGCAAGCTTTAGCCTACAGAAAGAGAGGATAATAATGGATTTTGGACAAGCGAATGTTGACTGTAGCCTATTCGAGGCATGAATTACTTGCAAATTATATTATCTTGGTCGTGGGGCAATTCATTTACACAAAATAATGCACTGCGCTATCATTAAACTGTTATCTGGAAGTAGAGTTCAGATATTAATTCGGAAATCCCTTGTCTTTCCTCTATTTGTCCAGCATCTCTTTGGATTTTAGCAAACGCTACTCGTTCCTGCGTGTCCGAGCTGGGCATTATATTCATTTATTGCTAGGGGCCTCAAAGGTGCAGTGGAGCTTAATTTACATTCGCAGAGGTTTGACTTCTGAATTATAATTTTTTTATTTTATTTTTATCTGGTTTTATCTATTTATTTTATTTTTCGTTTATAAATAACTGACACCCATTAGGGATGTGGAAAGGGGGAAAATGGAATTAATTCTCTAAAAACTGAGTTTCCGAGGAATGAAACCGAACAGTCAGTTTAGTAAACTATAGCTCATTATGTAAAATTATTCAATTCAGCTATTCTGGTGTTTAGAGGATAAATCCCATTGTGTCTAAAAATGTAAAATCAGCTCTTTGCTCACAGTTAGCCACATAGGCTTGCGCACGGGGTGTGCCTGTTGTGCCTGGCCACACCCTAATCCCCGCGGCGCGCCTTTGGAGTGAGACCGGCAGGGGAGATCTCAGGATCCCCCCTGTTGGTCCATGCAAAGCTGGCGCGCTCTTCTCTCAGCCTCCCTCCCCACAGCAGTATGGAGGGAGGCAGGAGAGGACCCGGGGAGCTCAACCAGCAGCTCTGCCGGGTTCCTCTTGCGAGTTCTGAGCATTGCCGCGCAATGCTCAGATCTCGCGAGAGTGAACTCTAGCCCCACAGGCTATAGTTCACTCTCCACTGGACCGCCAGGGAAAGCAGCAGGAACAAGAATCCCCCCTCCCTACATAAGATAAGAAGAGAGGGGGGATATTAAGTAATGTACCCCCACAATCACCCACATACAGCACCTACACACATACAGCACCTACACATTTACAGCACCCACACACATACAGCACACACAGCACCCACACACTCTTACAGCACACACACACATACAGCACCCTCACACACACACAGCACCCTCACACACATACAGCACCCTCACACATACAGCACACATACAGCACACACACATGCAGCACCCACACACCACACACGCAGCACCCACACACATACAGCACACACACACATACAGCACCCTCAAACACACAGCACCCGCTCACACACAGCACAGAAACAGCACCCTCACACACACAGCACAGAAACAGCACGCTCACACACACAGCACACACATACAGCACCCTCACACACAGCACAGAAACAGCACCCTCACACACACAGCACACACATACAGCACCCTCACACACATACAGCACCCTCACACATACAGCACCCTCACACATACAGCACCCACACACACACAGCACCCACACACACAGCGCACACACACAGCGCACACACACAGCACCTTCACACATACAGCACCCACACACACACATCACCTTCACACATACAGCACCCACACACACATACAGCACCCACACACATACAGCACCCTCAAACACACAGCACCCTCACAAACACACACACAGCACCCTCACATACACAGCACACTAACAGGACCCTAACAAACACACACACCTTCACACACACACACACAGCACCCTTACACACACAGCACCCTCAAACCACCCTCACACACAGCAGTGTATGTATGTGTGTGTGTGTGTGTATATATATATATATATATATATATACACACACACATACATACATATACACACGGCGTGTGTTTGTGCTTTAGGGTGCACACCCTAATGCAATAGGCTGCGCACGCCTATGGGAAACTCCATGACTAAATGGCAGACTGACACAGTTCACCTTATATTTGATCAAGCCCGTAGTGATAAATACTGAATGATCAGTAGGTCAGCCATAGAGGATACAGATTGCATTCAGTGTTAAAATGGTGGAGTCTGTACCTCTCACCCATTCTGCCATAACTGTGTAACCGTATAACCTACATCTGCGTAACATCTAATGGTCGCCTTTGTAGTGTCTGCGGCTGATAATGTGTAAATATTTTTTGCCAATAGATGGTCATACTAGCCTTTTTTCAGGATACCGCAGAGGTGAAACATTTGTTTATCAAGTCCTTAAAAACCACCCATGCTTTAACTTTATTTTAACAGAGATAAAACAGAGCAATGATACAGCAATCCATAGGATTATTTCATGATAAATTTCATGCTGGGATTCAGATAAACAGACAATTTAAGCATTAAATCAAGCACCGTGGTAGAAAGAAAAAGGCTGCTAATATAAACTGACCGATTTTATAACCAACAGAGGTGATCACGGATCTGGCAGCCTTGGGCTTTAAAACATTGACCCTGGCTAGCCTCATTGGGAGAGATCCTGGCACCTCATCGTGGCAAGCATTTTCTATAACGTAACATTCTATCTGACTTCTTACACGTAACCTGGAACAGCGCAATGTCAGGTTTCATTCAGTAAAGATTGTGGAGAATTGGCAGATTATTGGAAACTTTTTGTAGTACAGCAATTTTTCAGATTCTCTGGCCTAACGTTTTTAATTATAGACGGTTTGTGGTTTTAATGAATAAACTGCAATGTCACAAAATATTTAGCAGCATTCTGCATTCGGTAATTTGCAGATTGTTTGTCGATTTTATTGTATGTTCTATAATTCAGGTTACGCTGCCGGCACTATTCGCTCTGTACACATTTTCCCTCCTGTCTGTGTTCAGGGTGCCTGCATTATACTCGGGGGGAATATTTTGTGTAGAGTCACATTCAGGTGTGCCCTAAAATAAAAAGCTATTAATGAGATTCTTACTATTAGCCTCAAACAAGCTGAGCTCGACTCACTCTTTCATAATCTGGCAATAAAAAGGGGATTAGATTTGCATGACCTTTCACTACCCTTGTGTGTGCATCATTAAATACAACACAGACATTTCCCTACTTGAGTTTAACCCTACACAGCCAGAGAGCTCTGCATCACCTTTCTGCCCCAATGAGGACCCAACACTGCCTTCTATCCCCAACTAGGGATTAGCGTGACCTTCCTTCTCCAACTAGGGATTAGCATGGCCTTCCTTCTCAACCTAGGTATCAGCTTGGCCTTCCTTCTCCAACTAGGGATCAGTGTGGCCTTCTGTCCTCACCTAGAGCTCAGCATAGCCTTCTATCCTCACCTAGAGCTCAGCATGGCCTTCCTCTTACTAGGACTCAGCGTGGCCTTCTACCCTCTAACCAGAGCTCAGCGTGGCCTTCTATCCCCAATTAGAGCTCAGCATGGTTTTCCTCCAACTAGGGCTCAGCGTGTCCTTCTACCCCCAATTAGGACACAGCGTCGCCTCCTATCCCCAACTACAGCTCTGCGTGGCCTTCTATCTCCAACTAGGGCTCAACATGGCCTTCTATCCTCACCTAGAGCTCAGCCTGGCCTCCTTCTAACTAGGGCACAGCGTGTGCTTCTATCCCCAACTAAGGCTCAGCTTGGTCTTCCTTCTCCAGCTAGGGTTCAACGTGGCCTTCTATCCTCACCTAGAGCTCAGCGGGTCCGTCTATCCTCAACTAGGGATCAGCGTATCCTTCTATCCCCAACTAGAGCTCAGCATATCCTTCTATCCCCAACTAGAGCTCAGCGTATCCTTCTATCCCCAACTAGAGCTCGGCGTGCCCTTCTATCCCCCAGCATGGCCTTCTATCCGCAACTAGGGCTCAGCGTGGCCTTCTATCCCCAACTCGGGCTCAGCGTGGCCTTCTATCCGCAACTAAGGCTCTGCGTGGCCTTCCTTCTCCAACTAGGGCTCTGCGTGGCCTTCCTTCTCCAACTTGGGCTCAGCGTGTCCTTCTTTCCACAACTAGGGCTCAACATGTTCTTCTATCCTCAACTAGGGCTCAGCGTGTCCTTCTTTCCACAACTAGGGCTCAGTGTGTCCTTCTATCTTCAACTAGAGCTCAGCATGTCCTTCTGTCCCCAACTAGAGCTCAGCGTGTCCTTCTATCAGCAACTAGAGCTCAGCATGTCCTTCTGTCCCCAACTAGAGCTCAGCGTGTCCTTCTATCAGCAACTAGAGCTTAGCGTGTTCTTCTGTGCCCAACTAGAGCTCAGCATGGCCTTCCTCTAACTAGGGTTCAGCGTGGCCTTCTATCCCAAACTAGAGCTCTGCATGGCCTTCTATCCCCAACTAGAGCTCAGCGTTGCCTTCCTTCTCCAACTACGGCTCAGCGTGTCCTTCTATCCTCAACTAGGGATCAGCGTGGCCTTCTATCCTCAACTAGATCTCAGCGTGGCCTTTTATCCAAACTAGAGCTCAGCATGACCTTCCTCTAACTATGGTTGTGCGTGTCCTTCTATCCCCAACTAGAGTTCAGCGTGGCCTTCTATCCGCAACTAGGGCTCAGCGTGTCCTTCTATCCTCTAATTAGGGCTCAGCTTGGCCTTCTATCCTCAGCAAGAGCTAAGCTTGGCCTTCTATCCTCACCTAAAATCAGTGTGGCCTTCTTTCCTCAACTAGGGATCAGCGTGTCCTTCTATCCTTAACTAGAACTCAGCGTGTCCTTCTATCCTCAACTAGAGCTCAGCGTGTCCTTCTATCCTCAACTAGAGCTCAGCGTGTCCTTCTATCCCCACCTAGAGCTCAGCGTGGCCTTCTTTCCCTAACTAGAGCTCAGCGTGGCCTTCTTTCCCTAACTAGAGCTCAGCGTGGCCTTCTATCCCCAACTAGGGTTCAGCTTGACCTTCTATCCTCAACTCGAGTTTAGCGTGTCCTTATATCCCCAACTAAAGCTCAGCATGACCTTCCTCTAACTAGGTTTGAGCGTGGCCTTCTATCCCCAACTAGAGTTCAGCATGGCCTTCTATCCGCAACTAGAGCTCAGCATGACCTTCTATCCGCAACTAGAGCTCAGTGCGGCCTTCTATCGGCAACTAGAGCTCAGTGCGGCCTTCTATCCGCAACTAGAGCTCAGTGCAGCCTTCTATCCGCAACAAGAGCTCAGCGTCGCCTTCTATCTGCAACTAGAGCTCAGCGTCGCCTTCTTTCCCTAACTAGAGCTCAGCATGGCCTTCCTCTAACTAGGGCTCAGCATGTCCTCCTATCCTCAACTAGGGCTCTGCATGTCCTTCTATCCTCACCTAGAGCTCAACGTGGCCTTCTATCCTCAACTAGTTCTCATGGTATCCTTCTATCCTCAGCTACAGTTTAGCGGTCCTTCTATCCCCAACTACAGCTCAGAGTGTCCTTCTATCCCCAACTAGAGCTCAGCATGACCTTCCTCTAACTAGGGTTGAGCATGGCCTTTTATCCCCAACTAGGGTTCAGACTGGCCTTCTGTCCCCAACTAGGGCTCAGCATGGCCTTCCTCTAACTAGGGCTCAGTGTGTCCTTCTATCCTCAACTAGGGCTCAGCGGAGCCTTTCTTCTCCAACTAAGGCTCATCTTGTCCTTCTATCCTCACCTAGAGCTCAGCATGGCCTTTTATCCTTAACTAAGGATCAGCGTGACCTTCCTGCACCAACTAGGGATCCGCGTGACCTTCCTGCACCAACTAGGGATCAGCGTGGCCTTCCTGTCCCAACTAGGGCTCAGCGTGACTCTCCTTCTCCAACTAGGGCTCAATGTGGCCTTCCTGACCCAACTAGAGATCAGCGTGGCATTCCAGTCCCAACTAGGGCTCAGCGTGACTCTCCTCTAACTATGGCTCAGCGTGGCCTTTCTGCTATAACTAGATAAGTCAAGGAAGAGTGGGGAGGATGTCCCCTGATAATATGCTATTTGCATCAAGCTTGCAGGGATAGAGCAAGAATATGCATTTGTTTATTGTATAGTGTGTATATTTACTAGTACTGTTAAGAGTTCTGTGATGTGTATTGGCAAAAGCCAATTTTCCGCTTTGTGAAGTGATCAGAATTAAATACCAGCAAATTGTTTTCTCTGTTTCATAAAAAGGATTCGGACCATGAAGCTCGCGTGGAGGAAGCCATAACGCGAATGGTTGTGTGCGCGTTCAAATCCACAGACCTTTCCAGCAACATTCAGGACTGGCTCAATCCAACAGAGGTAACAAGTACCTTCTCAACTGGCCCCTGATTCCGACTGTAGTGCATCTCACAGCAATATGTTGATTTACCCTCTAACAAAGGGTTAGCAACTAAGCCCCCGAAATATAGCACATATACTTGGTTTGAAATGAATGTGACGCAGTGCTGAGTCCCGATATTAGCCCCAACACAGAGACCTCATCCTGTGACACACCAATGGTTAACTCACCGTTCCCTATCCTGTTATTGATTTCACTGTCCCTCCTGTTTAAATTTTATTTATCTCCTTAACCAGCGTGAGCTTTAAATAATGTAGACTTTGTTCTTGCATTATTTAGAGTTCATTACTGGTGAGGACGTCCTTTGCGTGGTGTGTTACAGATGTGCGATTTATGGCGACGTTCTGGATGTTATGTGTAGATGTATGGTTTGACCTTTCAGTGATACATGTTCTGTGACATTGGCACATAACTGCACGCGTGTTGGCACTTCTGAGTATGAATTTAACCAAGTTGGGAAGGAGGAATGTGTTTGCAGTTTAATCAGTTACCAGAATGGAAGCATGATGGGGAACAACAAACACGTAGCTCTTAATGTGTGATTTTCTCCTATGGACGCAAGTCTCTGAAGTTGAGAATGAGATGTGTAAGGTGTTTGCGCGGCGTGGGGGTTTCTGGCGCACGGCGTGGAGTTTTCGTCATGGGGGTTTCTGACGCCTGGCGTGGTGGTTTCTGGCGCACATCGTGGAGTTTTCGTTGTGGGGGTTTCTGACGCCTCACGTGGAGGTTTCTGGCGCATGGCGTGGGGGTTTCTGGTGCACAGCGTGGGGGTTCCTGGCGCACGGCGTGGCGTTTTCGTCGTGGGGGTTTCTGACGCCTGGCGTGGTGGTTTCTGGCACACATCGTGGAGTTTTCGTCGTGGGGGTTTCTGACGCCTGGCGTGGAGGTTTCTGGCGCCCGGCATGGGGGTTTCTGGTGTTTGTCGTGGGGGTTTCTGGCGCACGGCGTGGGGGTTTCTGGCGCACGGAGTGGGGGTTTCTGGCGCGCGGCGTGGGGGTTTCTGGCACGCAGCGTGGGGTTTTCTGGCGCGCGGCGTGGGGTTTTCTGGCGCGCGGCGTGGGGTTTTCTGCCGCACGGCGTGGGGGTTTCTGGGGCACAGCGGGGAGGTTTCTGGTGCATGTCATTACTTTTTTCGGGCTGTTTTTGCTACTTTGCCGCTATTGAAAGGCGCAGGTTGAGGAATTCCAAATGATCACCATATTAAACACTCCCAAAATCCCCCATTACTAGTCATGGGGGAGGCAAAGTGCACACAAGGACTTCTCAATCTCTGCATTATCCTCGAGCTGAAAGAAATGCAGATTTTATTTGTGCAAGGAAAAACAAAACACAGAAAGAAGGAACAGAAATGCCTACAACGGGCTGGTAAACTAATTCAGTTTAAGATTTTATGAAGAAATGTTGTCAGGTTTGTAACTAGTTATTTATTCTCTAAAAGGTGAGATATGATTTGCTGAAAACAGACTTGCTAATTGAAGTTTAAAACATATCTCAAATTTAACGGAATTTGAGATTTACTGTAATTTGTAATATATATATATATATTTTTTTTTCATTGATTGTCATTTCCTGCTTAATAACCCCCAGGAGGTCTTTACATGCCCTCCAATTTCGTGGTCTGGATTAATTCCTATTCTGTATTTCAGGGGGAAGTAACTTCTCATGAAACCAATTTGCTGTATTTGAACCAAGCGCTTGCCATGTATGCAGATCACGAGGCAAAGAAAGTGGAGGATGTGCAGCGAACTCAGGATCCACCATTAAAGAGAAATAAATTGACCACAGACACGGCCTCCAATGTGGACCTCTCTGTGTCCTCTCCTCCTCCTTTTGGAAGACATCTCCTTTCGGTTATGCCATCGCCCCCTAGATCAGATTTAAGGGGGGCTGGAACAGATAACATTGCATTTGCTGGAGACCAGTGTCAGGCCCTGAATTCGGAGACCACGCAAGTGGTGAGTAGCCAGTGGCACGAAACAGCTTCTCCAAACCAATCGGTGACAAGCGACGACGTGTTGGAGTGTTTGGTGAATCCGCAGGTGATCCACCTGGTTAGTCGGCTTTTGCTGAAAAAGATCTCCTGATCGATACCTGGAAATGAAATAGTATACGTGGGCACCTTACCGTGGTACAGAACTGGCACAACCTCTCAGGATGGCATCAGCATAAAGAATGACCCCAAAATACAGCGCTTACCTTGTATACCATGCACTAAGTGATGGGAAAAGTCTGTGAAATTATCGAATTGCCTGCAGAGAGATCCTGAGATCAGAATGTGGGTACATATTTTGTGATTCCTCCATTGAGCGGTACATAGGGGTGCTCTGCGGGGGGTTAGTGATATTTTGCAGCTCTATGAGCAGGAGGTTGTAAAAAATTTTTTATTAATCAATGGGATATTTCAAGCCATCTATAAAGAGAAATATAATATTTGCAGATCTGTGATAAGAGAAGTTAGTTTTTTGGAGTGTGCAGACTGTGGTTAATGCGCTGCCTGAGATATCTTCTATTAACGGCTGAAAATGCTGGTTTCATTCCTGGCACGATCGAATCACCTTCCAAGGTCAATAAAATGAGTGTCAATTACCTGGGCAATATATCTACCCTTACCTGGTGAATTAACCTGATATTATTTTACCGTTACCTGAGTCGCATCATAAAACCGGATTTATTTAGAATTTCTAAGAATGTAGTCTATTTCCTTGAATTTACAGGATATTATTTGAAAGTTTATTAATAAAATATTGTTTTTAACGTTTGATTTCCTGCGTCACATTGTGCTCTATAAATAAACCGCGTTCTGTGTCCAGCTGGTATCTCTGCCACGTTATATAGGTTTCTGGCTGCCCATGAATACAAATATTTCTGTGATATGAATTTTTCCAGGAAAAGGAAAATGTTTGAAATATATGAAAATACAGAAAGGAGCTAATTACAAATGTGCGATGTATAAAATGAGTGTTATTAAATCCACCCAAACGCTGCTGTCTTCCCCTCCTCTCGGTAAACACATTGCTCCTGTGCTTCTGATGAATTTCCTGCATTAAAATAAGCAGAATTAATCCTCCCGGCAACCTAATTACCTTTTAAAATTAAGTTTAATGTAGCCTCTGCCACTCGAGTCTGCTTAATCTGCGCTTCATTTCTCCCCAACATGAGTCATTGCTGCCGAAATGCAAGGTTTATGGGGCCGCGTCACGCGTTGAAATCTATTCCTGGCAGTAATGTTTAAAAAGGCTTTTCACGTTCAGGAATGAGCGCTTACCCTCAGGCCAATCTCGGGTTTTAGTGGACACGGTTAATGTACATGGAGGGTACCGTGGCCATAAAGGTGGCATGTCTGGCTGTAATGTGTTGTTATACTAGCTGTCAGGGAAGATACACATAAAATCCCGTGTTAAATTGTTACATTCTATATTGTGTTTGTCAAACCTATCAGATGGATGGCTCTTTTTTTTTTGCGTTTTTATTTTGTGTTGTAATTATCACATTTATTTTCAGGGTTTTTTGTCACAGTTTTTGCTTTGGTGTATTTTTGTGTGTTTGGCACATGTTGTATATGTAAGTTTGTGCGGCGATATTGGTGAAACGTTATATTACATTGTCTATATGGCGTCAGTGAGCCGATCATTACGTAGGATCTGGGTGAAAATATTACCTTGTCTGTTGGATTCCACGTATATTCATAGTATTAAAGATGTTGTACTCACTGTAAGCATCAAGGTTAGGGATAAGAAGACTATGATCCTCAGCCGTTCAGCAGATCCATCCTAATACTGCGTCAAAATCCGGGAACAAAATGAGTGCATTTTTTCCATAAAAATTTATTTCTTTATTTATAGCTATAGATATTGAGACAAATAGAATATATAAATATAAAGAACAGAAATCCAATATATGAAGTGTGTTATAAAAGGTATAACTTTGTTTCTGCGAGCCCTGAGGCTGTGTATGTCACAATATGAGAAGTGGATGAAAGATTTTCATCCAAATTGCGGTTCTTTTAAAACTGAATGGCCAAGTCTAGAACTGACCAGAGAATTCCACGTCTTGGGCCAATATAACTCAATTAGAGATCTCCCCACCTTGGCTATAAAATGAACACTGCCCAGATCGATTAACGACATTTCCCGGTTTAATGAATAAAGCTGACAGGAGTTCTGTTACTCGCACCTACATATCTTTTTATTTCTGGAAATATTTCTTATTTTTTTTAGTCCTATGTCCTGTGAGCGACTCCTGATTACTTGTGGTGACTCTACTCGATCTAGAATCTAATAATTGGCGTTACCTGTTGATGTTGCCCTGGAGATTTGAACCCCTCCATTGTGGTGAACTGGCATTTTCATTGATAGCATCTAGATTAAAATACAGAGATTAAAATTCATCTCCTCTTGACAAGTGGAATCACCTGACGTACAGTCAGTCACTTTCTCCCTGTGTCCGTTCAATCGCCGTAATGGAAGAATGCGACTTTCCGAGCGATGTATAAATCATGTTCTGATTTCTGACATTAAGTGCAGTACTATTGGTTATATTTTGGTCTTTTCATCCGTAAGTAATTTATAAAGAGGTGACTCTTTAATTTGCATGTTGGTGACATTTTAATTTTCAGACTCTGTAAGTAACCCCAGATATGGGATAACGGTGGGCGTGCAGTGCAATACATTGATCTTGTAATCGTGCACATTTGCATCTTGTTTTTATCAGCTAAAAATTCTAAACTATAATTTGATCGCTCTTTATTTAGGGACAGCTGGGGCACGAATAACTATTTGTGGCAGGAAGCCTTTTATAAATAAACACAGATTTAATTGTGACATAATTCTGCCATTTTCCTCACTGAATCGCTTTCATACATAACCCTCGTTGTTCTTAGATCTGAGGCTCTAGCTGCTCAGAATAGAGTTAGTGTTCACTCGGAGACTGGATTTAATACTCTGCTAATTCCAAGAAGTGCGGATTAGGACCCATTGCCATCCTGCGGCCTGCGTTCCTGACCATTTCGACTCATGTTATACCAAACTTTATGATTTCAAATCAACATCTAAGTTAAACAATTCTTACATTTAATGGTGAGCTGGAACCGCACAGATTTCTCCTTATTTAACATCTGTAAGGGCTTCATCCTTCCTACACGGCCTTTCCGATTGTATTAGGACAATTTGGGGAACTTTCTAATTCTATTTAAGAGAAACCTTTTTGCTCTCAATATGTAACATCTTCCTGGAGCTTTCTTGTACAGCTATGGATGAGGGGGAGCCGCCAGCCACTGGTTACCACATCTGACCCATCTCTACTTATAACAAACAAGCAAAATCTACTTATACATAGGTTGCTAACTGAAGCAATAGAACAACCACCATAGAAACAAGTAGAACATTCCGTGGATTCCTGTGGCGAATCACTTTTCTGTGTTTTTTTGTAATCTTTTCGTCCTCACAGATTGTAACCTTATTTGAGCAAAGCCTCCTGCACTTTCTGTCTGTTATATTCTTTGTGTGAATTACTTGTCAAATTTCTCCATTCTATAATTGTACAGCGCTGCAGAATATGTTGGCGCTATATAAATGCAAAGGAATTTTTATATCCCTCCTTGATTGGGTCTCATCCCCTTTTTATTACTATTTTTCTTTGCAATCCAGTTTTATGCCTTTACTTAATTCACATATAGTAACTATGTCTAATACTAGAAATATATATATAAAAAAAGGATCTGTTCGTGGCCTAAAGAAATCCGCTAGTTTAGAGTTTCGGAAGATCCATAGACAATCTCTGCTTCCTCTACCATCTCATCTGAGTGCCTTTTCCATGACTCCACCAGCAGTTCCCATTCACACCTAGCAATCTCTACCTGTACGTTTTGTTGGAGATGGCTGGTTACAACTGTGCGTGGTAGGGGCACTGCGCCAGACACAGCCCTCTGTGCCCCCGTAACTTTTCATCTTTGCAGCCGAGCTACGGAATGAGACTTTGGGGTGCTTTGCTGATTGTGTTCCGTATCGCAAAACGCAAAACATTTGTGCTGAGCAGCGGAAAATCAAGTGACATTGTCCCAAGGACTCCGAACAGTAACCGGTGCTGATTTTACATTCCAGGGCTAAATCCAATCACATTTCTGTAACTCTCTCCGCACAGCTCGCTGTCATAAAGATAAAATATGGCCGCTTTGTTACTGTAGCCGGGGCAGTGAGCAGACGTTGCTAAAGCAATTGATTTCCCGCTAACAATACGTGGCTTCGGGGACTGTCCCTCTCGTAGACCACACTTAGTTTATTTTCCCATCACAACCTCTTCATTTTGCAACTGAGAACAGCAGCATGTCGCACACCAGACAGCCGTGTATAAAAAAATCCTTTCACTGACTGCTATGTGTCTCTAAAACAGCAGCAAGCGATCACCAAACTTTTTATTTAATCCCACTGCCATTACAGGCAAGTTTTATATACCCGTCACGGGGCTGGGAGATTTATTATGTCGGAAATTTTAGATGAATTGAATCACAGCTGATATTTTTTTTGTTGTTTATTTTTTATATTTATGGTAGGGATAAAAAAAAAAAAAAAAACACTGTTTAACCACTCGATATCAGATATTAGAAACGGTTTAGGATATTTTGATTTGTTTTCATGCGTCCCATCCACAAACAAAAAGAAAATATATTTTAAACAATCCTTGGCTTTTACATGTTACGTTTTTTTATCAAGAGAAATAGTGTAAAGAGGATAATATATTGCTGTAATAGTAATAATTAGCAGTTAATTTCTTTAGCCATGGGTCAGAGAAAAACAAATCGTTGACTGAGGTGGAGAAGCGGTTATTTAATAAATAATTAGTTTAATTAACTGCCAGTCCTTTAAGCCGGGGTCTGAGAATCAAGAGACGTGTATCTACCCAAAGGAAAATCATTTTTAAATATTTATATCCAAGCTTAATTGGCCTCTTGCTCCTATGCCAGCGGGCAAAATGGATTTTTGAGGGTGTTTTATAATATAGATATATAATAAACGTCTTTATTGGTGTGGTTATATTAAATGGTGATTTAATCATGGTTTGGACTTTGCCCCCTCTAATGAATACTGGGGCAGGGGAAAGTTTTACAAATTTGATCAAATGAAATCCAAATGACAAAATTCAGGATAGAATGCTGAAGCTGAAACTATGTCTTTGAAGGGGAATTGTAGCCTCAGTTTTGCTGTTCAGATTACAATTAGTCAGGAATTGCAGAGAATTGACCAGCAAACGTCTCATTTCTGGACAAAATAAACCTCGTTGAAAAATTCTCCAAATCCGTTATTTTCACCTAAAATTTTCAGTTCCTCAATTTCTTAAAATTCCAGCTTGAATTGGAATGCAAACTGCACGTTGAAAGTTTAGATTTTTTTCATCTTTTCACATTAACTAACAATCTAGTGGTGTTGATTGATTAATGTAGATAAAAAAAGCAATATAATTGCATAGAAATCGGGATAGTTTTACCTGGAATTTCCTTTCTGTGAATGTAGTCTGTTTGAAAAGCAGTTGGGTTAATTCTTATCTACATGATCTTATCTGCATAATTCGTAACGTTGCTGCTGTATCCATGAGCAAAGCTGGAGACGCTGTTGCGTATTGCAAAAATGAGAAACCTGGAGGCACTGGGAGTTAATTTGTGCAGAGTTACTGTCTACTGGGGAATTGATCAGGGCTGATGTTTAGATGAGTACGCAAGGTTTCCTAGCAGAACATTGCCCACAGCATAACACTGCCTCCGCCGGCTTGCATTCTTCCCATAGTGTACCCTGCTGCCATCTTTTCTCCAGGTAAACAACACACTTGGCAATCCATCTGATCTAAAAGAAAACATGATTCATCAGACCAGGCAACGTTCTTCCATTGTAAAGCACTACGGAATCTGTTGGCGCTATATAAATTGCAATAATAATAATTGCTCGATGGTCCTGTTCTGATGCTCACGTCCCCATTGAAAGTGCTTTCAATGGTGGACAGAGATCATGGGCACTCGGACTGATCTTCGGCTATGGAGCCACATACTCTGTGTTCTAAAACCTTTCTATAATGGCCAGAATTATGTTTTTCAGCAATTTGTTTACAGTAGCTCTTCTGTGTAATTGGACCAGACAGGCTAGTATTCGTTCCCCACATCAATGAGCCTTTGGCGCCCATGACCCCAACGCCGGTTCACCGGTTGTCTTTCCTTGCACCACTTTTGGTAGGTGTGGTGGACCGCCTGGCACTCCAACCAAGGGCCTCCTTCAGTCGATGCTCCTAGTGCTCATCGAGTACTCCAAGCACTCCACCAGACACCATCAGCACAGTAGTCCCAACTTCCAGCGTTACAGCTTGGTTGGAGTCTCGCTGTCCTCCACCCACCCTGGACCCAAGACCAGGATCCAGCTTCCAGTGGGTAGACCTCTCCTCCAAGAGAGTATAGCAATATGCTCTTAAATGAGCAAGTGATTATAATCCCAGGGGAGTATAGTGATATAGCAATCCCCAGGGTAGATACAGCCGTTTCCCCCACACATGAGATGAGACTCTATGTTGAGGGTAAGCAGGAACTTGTTTAATGGTAGCGACAACTGGCCTTATATGTAAGTCCCCATGCAAGGGGCAATCCCCCCTGGATCTGAGAGTAAACCACAGTAGAAACAAATACACAATTACATTGGCTCTCAGATCCAGGACATTCCTACATGCAACTAGGTCAATCCCTCCTCTGTACCTGGGAGATAATTGAGTCAAGTACACAGTAACAGACATTTTTATAAAAATAAAAAAAAAAAAAAATACCTTTAAAACATTCAAAACCCCCACAAAAGTTTTATCCCCTGATAGCCCCAATCTGAGTGAACAACATATCCAAGAATCACCCATATCGGTTCAGGGGTTCAGGAATTTCCTGGAAGTCCTTTATTTCACCAACTGCATGCATGGTCCCATGCCCAAAACAGTTCCAGAGCATCAGGGCTTGTGGTCGGTCTACTTTGGTAGTTTAAAAACGAACAAACTACTAAACATAGTCAATGACAGGTGCCATTGTAACGATATAATCAATGTTATTCACCTGTCAGTGGGTTTAATGCTGTGGCTGATCAGTGTATAGGCTAAAGAGCCATGCTGTCACCATAACTCATACTTACAAATTAACTATTTCTACCTAGATTTTGCAATTTACTTTGGTTTGAGGTTTCAGTTAATTTCTCATTAGTTTTATATTACCTGGATGATGTCATATATTGGCTACTTGGATCTGCAGGGGAGGAGCTTTTGCAAATATCTTCAGTGCCTCACACTAGACTGCTAGGCAGACCAATCCCAGAAGGAGGACAGGAGTCATGGCCCCTAACTGCCTTTTTCCTGCCGCTGGATGGTTGCCATAATTGTTGGGGAATTAAACTGCTATGAAACCCAGCCAGCTGTATGATGTGAAAAGTTACATTTTGTGTTGTTCTTGCAATAAATCAGTATCGTTCCCATGGGTTTCTGATCAGCAGAAGTTAGTAAATATCCTTCTTTGTTTATGCACTCGACATAAGTCTGAGAAAGCTTCCATTAAGGGTTTGGTTCTGCATGGAAACGAGTTTTTGGAATCTGATTTATGAAGATATATCGGAAACTGTGTTTTGTTACAGAGTAACTGCCATCAATCACGCCCCATCCTGACGGCGCTGTGACTTGCTTCTGAGCCAATTGATTTAAAGATGATTTATTGTCTCAAATCCATCTCAAATCTGGCTGCAGTTACAAAATTACTGTTTGCCATGATTCATGTCAGAGGAAAAATAAAAACCAGAGAAAGTGTTTAAAGCTTTATTCCCATTCGATGGGACAGGAGAGCACTGCGGCTGTCCTCCTGCTATTATAACGCTGCTCCATTAATCGTGGTACCTTGTTAAATGGGATGGGATATCGTGGACCTGTCCTAGGTCCTAGATTGGTGGCTTCTATTCACTAGACCACGAACTGTGCAGCATTGACAAGCGAACTGCACCATTTAGACTAAAAGAGCTGTGTTGTAAAAATGTTCCATTTAAGCTTTTTGGCCTAAATTTGTGCATTTTCTGGTGATTTCTGTAACATTTCCTGTGTAGAGAATAATCTATAAGGAGAATTTGTAACGTTTGGTGTCTTAATACAGTTGCATTGGTCAATTATTTCATATTACAGTTATCACCTGTGACGCACTATGTCCTTCTCAGGAATTTCACAAGACTTGTGAAGAAGGTCCTCTCCATAGGATTCCAGGAGACATTGCAGGTTCGTGCACATCGTTCACGGCATCCAGACCCCAGTATTTTTTTATTTTACTGGGATTGTTCTGCGTCATGCATTTTCTACACTCATTAAACTGTCATTATTATTTTTTTTATTATTCATTAGGCAGTGTTCGTCATCTCCTTCTCTTACATTTTAATTAGTAAATCTATTAAAATGCAATAAGCTACCCAGGTGACGAAGCACGGTTCCTGTACCGGCTCATTGCAGGAGGTTGGTTGGTCTGCAAAGAGCTGACGATCACAGTGATGATGTTACCCATTATATGAGTCATTGAGGGGTGGTGAGGCTCCAGCTGAGGGTTAATGGGAATCCCAATTTGTGTCTGAATGAAGGATCTAGAAGGTGATGATCTGCAGAAATCTGTATTATTTCTCTCTAAAGACACATCTTTTAGGCAAATTTCAGGATAACACAAGATATGGTCACCAGATTGATTCTCAGACTTGTTAATGGGAAAGCTCAGTATAACACAGGGAGAGGGGATTATTTAGTTAGTTGATAATTGGCAAGAGACAGCATTATAGTTCAAAATTGCTGATTATTTATGTGAGTGGGAAAATGTCACCCGTTTAGACTACAATTTGCCGTCAGCAAATCAATGTTCATGTGTCTGCTTTTTTTTATGATATATATATATATTTAGAAAAAGAAAATACAGGGCATTCTATGCAAATGAACCTACTTTCCCAAAAATCCTCTGCTACAAAACCGCGTGAGTCAGTGAGCAAGTTTGCTAATTTTCTGTGCGTTTTGACAGCATTGCTCTTTTGCAAAATAACAGATACCGGTAATTAAAATATTCAGCTTGAATTTGGTGACAGGTCTACTTTAAATAAAAGTAAAACTCAATGTTTAAAATCCTGAATTCACTCCTTTCAGAAGCCGTTACTTTAGTTTATTCCCCTGCTAGAAAATGAAAGAGGTGGATTTTGCATTTATTGCATCATTAACTGGACAAATTATATTATCATTTTACAAGACCAGAGACTAAGAGCATAAGTAAAACCCGTAAATAGATTAAAATCCATTTTTATGCCTGAGAGACCCTTATTGCTGTATATTTACATGGCTCCGTGGGAGCTGTGAGGTTAATTTGCAGCGAAACATGAATTTTTATTAAAGTTATAATTTTAAGCAAGAGTCTAAGATGACGAATTGAGGGAACATAAATCAATGTTGCTTTTTTATTGAAATCAGAAAATGCTGGTGGAATATAAACTTGCTTAATGATGCATCAAACCCGGCTAGACTCTCTCCTTCGAGAGACAGAATTTGTGTACAAAGAAAGAAAGTGGTGCAGTCCACCATTTATAACGGCGGTCAGTACAATATTTAACGGCAGGCAGTGAATTACAGAGACTCGCTGATGGCGATGCAGAGGAGTTAATAGCGAGTTGCCTTGACTTTATTTATTAAGTGTGTTGCACAAAGTGTGTATAAATATTTCAGAACATCCACAAACATGGGTTGGGTAATTTATAGGCTGTCACGCTCAGCGCGAGATATATTGAGTTAAATGGACCGTGCCTCCTGTTTAGGTTGAAATCTATTAAATGAAACTTGCTGCAATGGAAGGAGAAAGTGTGGCTTTCCAGGGGGGTATAGTCCTCTACGTGGAGCCATTTCAGGTGTAGGACACAAGAAACAGTGAAACCATCTGCTCTCCCTAACCAGATGTTTAAATGAGCCCTCAGTCCCTTAACCTGGCATTTCCGACAAGTTCTTCAAGTTTAAAGAGTTCATGTATAAGTAGAAAGATAGTGGGATCTGTAGTCTAATACCCCCATAACTGCCCGGGAGCATTGGCATTAAATCATGGTTTATTCCACAGATTGTGACCCCCATAACCTCCTGCAGCTCTGTGCCAAGTCCTGGGCGATGTACCCACATTCTGTGCCAAGTCCTGGGCGATGTACCCACATTCTGTGCCAAGTCCTAGGCGATGTATCCATACTCTGTGTTAAGTCTTGGGCGGTGTACCCACACTCTGTTATGTCCTTGGAGATGTACCCACACTCTGTGCCACATCCTGGTTGATGTACCCACACTCTGTGCCAGGTCCTGGGTGATGTACCCACAATCTGTGCCAGTTCCTTGGCGATGTACCCACACCGTGCCAGTTCCTGGGTGATGTACACACTCTGTGGCAGGTCTTGGGCGATGTACCCACACTCTGTGCCAGTTCTTGGGTGATGTACACACACTCTGTGCCAGGTCCTGGGCGATGTACCCACACATTATAGTGTTAGGAATACTATAGTGGGACCAGGTACTGAAACATTAGTGTTAGGAATACTATAGTATTTTAAAGAAGGCTATTAGGGCACTAGAAAAAGTGCAGAGGCGGGCTACGAAATTAATAAAAGGAATGGAACATATCGGCTATGAAGAAAGGTTAACAAATTTAAACCTCTTTAGTTTAGAAAAACGTCGCCTGAGAGGGAATATGATAACATTATACAAATATATTCGGGGCCAATACAAACCATTGAAATCTATTCACAAACCGGACTTTACATAGGACACGAGGCCATGTGTTTAGACTGGAAGAAAGAAGATTTCGTCTAAGGCAAAGGAAAGGTTTTTTTACTGTAAGAACAATAAGGATGTGGCATTCTCTGCCTGAAGAAGTGGTTTTATCAGAGTCCATACAGATGTTCAAACAGCTACTAGATGCATACTTGCAAAAACAGAATATTCAAGGATATAATCTTTCAATGTAGGGTAATAACTGCTTGATCCGAGGATAAATCTGACTACCATTCTGGGGTCAAGAAGGATTTTTTTCTTAGTATGTTGCAAAACTGGAAGTGCTTCAAACTGGGGTTTTTTTGCCTTCTTTTGGATCAACAGCAAAAAACAAATGTGAGGAAGGCTGAACTTGATGGACGCAAGTCTCTTTGTAACTATAGTGGGACTGGGGACATTACAGTGTTAGGAATACTATAGTGGGACCAGGGACAGAATCATTATAGTGTTAGGATTACAGATTAACACTATTGTGTTCCTTCAAACTTTGTAAATCTATGTTTAATCCACCACATTTCACTATTTGTAATTCATTGTGGAAACATAAATTATAAAATATAAAAGTGTGACCTTCATAGAGGTTTAATCACTAAACAGACAAAATATTTGCAACTTTTAGAATAAATTATCAGAGCTCCAAAACCGTTAAATTGGAGCATAATTCCAATGTAGATGTCTGGGTCTAAAATGTGCGGTTTTCTGAATATTACAAAGAATAAAACGGGTAACAATCTAAAGACAAAAAAAACTGTTCAAAACGAATAAACAAAATAGATATTTATCCGCATTCCCTTTTCTAACATACTTGAAGCCAAAGTTCCTAAAATGGTCAGTACCGTGATGAATCGACTTTGAGTGTATTCACCAAACAGCCAAACAGTGATTTTGTCATCTGCAAAGTTCAGGCCAAGTCTTGGATTCGATTGAATTTGTCATTGTGAAAGTGCCTGTATTATATTATTTTAGTAATGGCTGCGATAAAATAAATCAGAATTTTTAAACAGTGACAGGAATATAAGTCATTAGAAGCACGTAGTGTTCTCGATATGTTTACTGTCTATAAGCACTTTGTCTGCGCTGTGTGTTTATGAAATGTGGTGAACTTAGGGAAATTCAATTAGAAGAGGACGTTGCTTAGATGAAAGATTATATCTTCATAATTATTTATTGCGAGTAGGTAGTCTAATAGCTCAGTATCTCGTAATAAACAGCAGGATTGATGAATTAACAAAATATTTGGAACCGTACACTCTGTGATAATTGTATTTTCGAATCTGTAATAAATACCTTTACCCATTGCTCCTTCATCTCCCGTCCCATAAAACTCAACTGTATTGAAAAAGCCATTTTCCCAGGGAGTTGTATTTATTGCAGACAGAAATTTGCTCCTTTTAATGGTCAATTCAAATGTGTAACGTGCAAACCTTTTTAAGATACTCTGGGCTTTAATGGTTAAAATGGGAATTATTAATATCCTGGTGATCGTAGCGGACATTAGATAGCCGCTCCTTGATCTGAAAGCTTTTTTCTTTTTTGAAGCGCCGTTAGACGTTTTTTTTCGGGTTTCTATTGTACCAACAGCAGGAAAAGGTAAGTGTTCAGAACTGATGGACCAGAGTTCTTTTTAACGTTTATTGCTGTGTAACAAGTGATTACGATGAGGCCTTCACCTTCTTTCACCAAGCTTATATAAGAATCAGAACTTCCTCATTACCAGAACCGCAGGGTCGATTTCATATTTTTGGATAAGCATGTCAAATTATTTAAATTTTTGGATACATTTTTAAAACGATTTGTTATTATAAAAAACATTTTAATTTTGTAATATTTTTGCTAATTTTGTATATATTGATTATTATTTTTTTGTCAATCTTTTTTTTTTTTTTTTTGTGAGACTGGTTGAAAACAGACAGACATGCTTGTACGATATGACAGTGAATCAAATATTGTCACAGTAACAAATATTAAAACAAGACCCTCCCCCCCCCCCAGGGACAAGAAACAGTGAAGCAATTTAAACTGCACCTGGACTAGACTCACAATATTGTAAAAAGTGTTTTTCTAGTTATAATTACAAGACCTATTGGTCTCAGATGAGAATAAAACCCTTCCCCTATGATGCTCGTCAGTTAGAGATAATAAATGTTATGCTAAGTAAACCCAGCAGTGTCCCGGGTTCTCAAGAGTAATGGCACAGTAATGACACAGTATGGGCTTTACAGCGGTACTAATAAGAAGACATTGCTGCATGTGTTGCAACAAATACAACTCACGAGGTGCCGTAGGATAGACAACATTGTTTGTCAGGTATGGGGTCATTTCTTCTGGGATTAGCACTGGAACAGGCAATGCGGTGTCCAAAGCCGGCAGGGAGAGGTAGGCCCTAACTTTGTGCTCTCCTGCCCTTCTGCAGGAATAACAAGGGCATCTGTTGATTGCCTGTACTGCTGGAGTATTAAGGGGAGTATTCTGTCTTGATGATGGTGCACAATAGTCTCAAATTGCTATGAACTCTGAGGAATGGCGTCCACTCACCACAGGTGTTGAGCTCTCTCTCTCTATATATATATATATATTATATTTTTTTTTATATTTTTTTTTTATATATATTAATAGTTTGAAAAAAATCATTTGTAAAGTATATCCAAAGATATGAAATCGGATCCTAAGTTACTAATTTCTTTTCCTGTTGGATGTGAGAGGACAAGGTGGTTTCTCTCTCCCACGGATCGATAAGCTCTATAATCTCTGCTTTCCATGTCATTCATTTTTGTTGTTGTTACCTTTCGACCTGGTAGAGGTTCCACCATATAATTACTGTCTTCTTTCCTTATTTTCTGTGGTTTTTACTCTATACACAAGACCATTCTTGAGATATCTCGAATAAAAATCCCCAGAAAATATTTTAATTACAAATGGAATCAGACGTCCGTCAGTCTAGTTATTTGTAACACTGAATGTTCCATGCTGGGTTTAATTATGGTATATTTTTAATAAATTAAAAAAGCAGGAATTAGGAAGCATCACCAGAGCATGCATTATTCAATAGTTTAAATGACCCCAATTTATACAAGGAACACGACTCTTGAAGCGGTTAATAGTAATAATAGTATTGTATGTAATAAGCAGTACTAAGCACCTGCTATATAATATTAGTGATTTATTACAGTATGGCCATTGGATGTGGCCAAATCCCTCTCCATTTTTTCTGTCCCTCAATTTGATTTTTTTTGTAGCTTTGAAAGGTTTAAGACAGTATATTTTGTTGTGTATTGATCTCTCGTTGTGTATTTTAAATAAATGAAGACAATATTTACCTAATTACCCTGACCCCCTCTCTACCCGCACAACACAGCTCTCACTGATGGCTAATAAAACTTCGGGCTGTGTTTTATTGCTTACATAGCACTGTTACCCAAGTGTATCCAGATACTAGAGTCCACTTGTCTCCAGTATTTTAAGTTTTCATCTTTCAAAACCTTCATTACATCTTAAAATGCAATCAAAATGTCAACATGTCAGAAATAGAAACAGATATCTGTATAATTTTATTTATAATGTCATTAAGATTTACAGAAAATTTGAGGTAATGTTTTGTGTCCATATCTGTATTAATATAATACTATGAGATTTGTTCTGAGAAATTGTCAGAGTATGTCGTCCAAAAATCTCTCTTGAATTAAAGTGCTGCATATTGGGTTTCCCATCTGCTCGCTGCCGGTCTGTGGACTACTTGAACAGTAGTATTCAAGGTTGGGTTGTGGAAAAGGTGCTGAGTTCTTTATTCAATTTGGCAATTCATTAAAAGTAACCCGTACATGTCTGTAAAAGAATTTAGTTTTTTTAAGGGAAGAAAATCTGGATGAAATATATACATCTCGCTCTCGCGTTTATGAATTTTAAATCTTAGTTTTCTTCTCTTCGATGTTCATTTCGTAGAAGTTAACTGGTAATGGCTTCTTCTCGAGCTCCCCTGCGCTCTCGTCCTCCTCTTTTAGGTCATCTGGATTTACAGTGACGTAGAAATATCCCATGATGGAGAAAATGATGCTGACGGCGATTAGAAGGGCAGCAAACAGGATAAACTCGGCCCACTGCAAGACAAGATATGCCATGACTACATTCGCAAAGTGACCCGACAGAGTGCAAGTCCAACTACTGACACGTAATGGTCAAAGAAGACCTGGCGGACATTTCATTGCTGCCATAACGACATTTATTCTCTATATAAATAGATGCACTTTGTGTATCAAGTATTTCTGTAATATCCCAGAAATATAAGGGAAATGTTTCTCCGATTGCCAAAACAGATAAATTACTAGGGTGAACACTTACCTGCTCCAGAGATCCCGCCTGAGCGACAATGAGCACAATAACGTTTCCAAAAGCAACGGTCAACAGCCATCCCGCCTGCAGGACGGATTTCATGCTGGGCGGCGCCTTCCGAACAGAAAGGGTGGTTTTTAACAAATTGAATTATGTAACAACAAAGGATTAATAATCAGATAATTCATCTTGATTACACAGGGCTGAGCATTTTTGGAGATCGGCAGAGATTTAATCAGCTAGACTGAGAATTAATGCTGAAGGCGTACCCCGGGGGCTTGTGCTTAAATGCATAGTGGCCCCCCTGGCCCCTGTAGGTCTCCATCTGTGCTCTGGCCTCCGTTCGAGTTATAGTTATTAATTTCAAACGTGGGGGAGGTGGTACCAAAGCATTTTCTGCCATCTGACTGCTATTATTAATTGCCTCTTAATAAAGTCATTATTAACAATATATAAATTTAACATGATTCCCCTGCACAGGATCTTGCAATGTGCTTGCCCTGGTGATCATCTATTGCCTAAATTGTGAATTTTAGACATTAATATTAATATTATGTGAAAAATATATGCCATACTATGATTTAAGATTAATGAAAGAAAAATATATATATATATAATTATTATTTGTAACTATTTTTTTCTGGTCTGTTTCCTTAACATGGCCCCTTGGAGGGCAGAGATGGGTTGTTACCTGGGAGTATGAGAACTCCAGCCCTGTGACAGAGAACATAACCTCCCCAGCACTGAGAAGTATGTATTGGGGGATCTGCCAAGCCACGTGAAAACTGTTAGCTTCAACATCTTCTGTCTTTTTGAATTCGATGGTTTTCGTGGTGGGGTTTCTCTAAATAAAAAGAACAGGCATTGCTGAGACATGAGCTGCATGCATTTACCTATTAGTTAATATTAACTGAACTACAACTCCCATGAGTCTTTCAATGAAATAGCAAGATAATCTTGGGTGTTGTAGTTCAGCAAGATCTGGAAGCCCAGAGTTTGGAGAACCCTGGTCTAAACCAAGGATAGTGAAGGGTGGACAGGGCACGTTTTAGGCCAAAATTCATTTCTGCTAAGTTATTTTCCCAAATAACGTATTTTTGCTCTAAAATTTGAAATTCCATTGTCACAATTAATGTTTTAGCAAAGAAACCCCTAAGAAACAAAATATTTAGCAGAAAAGCAAGTATCGTACACCTAGATTTGTACTGAAACAGGGAATCGTTATCGGTATCATTGTGTGAAACTACTCACTATTACGTTAAATCAAAACGGTCCTCATTTTTTATTACAAATAAATGTCTGCATATATAATAGCCTCTGCATGAAGAACAAACACTGCTTATACTTTGCAGGTAACGAGTGTTGACCCAAAAAGTATTTAAAGATAACTTTGCTCCCGTTGAGTAAGGGTTTTATATACACACAGAGACACACACACGGGTGTAACGGACCGTTTTGCCCATAAGAGGTTAAAAACCGTTTAGGCGATATTCCCCTTTTTCAGATGCACAGACAGCTACTGCAAATCCATGAATTCACCAACTCCCGAACTGCAACCAAGGGAAAACTCGAAACTCCCGAACTGGAGACACACGAATAGCTGTTAGCAGACGAACAGGAAAAGCCCCCAAGTGGCTTACACTCCTGGCAATCAGTCTCCAACAGCATTCAGTAAATCCTCCCAAAGACGAGACGACACTTCGGTTTGAGGGTCAAGCAGAATCTCTTTTACTGGGGCTACCTGCCTGGCTTTTATGCAGGTCTCCCACCTGGTGGACACTCCCCTAGGGGACCAGATGGGAAACATATTGGCTCTTAGCCAATCACATACATACACCTTTAAACACTCCCACAATTACATCACAATCCCTCCTCTCTGTCCTGGAGATAATTGGGAAGTAATCCAATTCTCTCCAAAGACAGAGGCAAAACTCCATTAACCACATGGCAGTAACAATACAGTAAAAGACATAAAATTACATACAGTCACATTTATTACATAAAACATATACATTCTACATATCCCCAGATAGCTTAGATCTGAGCGCACTTTACTACCGAATGGCGCTCAGATCACATTCACATACATACAGTTCAATCGCCATGGAGCCAAAGTCTTTCCCATAGTCTTTCGTTCCACGAATAGGCTCCATGGCTTAGCTATCTGTTAAACTACCGAATGAACAGTCATTCGGTTCTGCTACCGAATGGGAAGGTAAGGAGGCTGGCGGCTCAGCGGTGTTCGCGCCAATAAGTGTTCGTTTTCAGTTCCATAGTTTGGGCGCTGAACACCGCTGGCCGTTCGGGAGGTAAAATGGCCGTTGCCACGTGTTCGGCAGACGAACAAAGGCCACCCAGCGTTCATCAATTAAGCTGCGGTTAACCGCAGCTTCTGGGCGGTCAATTGACGGCACACTGCAGCTCCCAGGTGGTCCATCGTTTGTGGAATCTACCGAACACCCTGGCAGAAAGGCACGAATAAACCTTTCAGCAGGGAAAATAACAGCTCTGAACTGCAGGGCCATAGTCTAAAGGGAGCAGGCGAGCAACCAGGCTTCTCCAGTGTAAAGTGGCTAGGTTGGTTCTGCCACAACGGGTTTATCATTTCAATGACAGTAAACCATGACGGCAGAATAACTGAATATATTGGATGCTATTTTGTGTATAATGTCAGTGCCTCCTTGGTTAGAAAAAGAAAGTATTCCCAATCTGTTTGTTTTTTTGTATGAGGACAGGTTCGTTAAGTAAGTGCTAAAAAAAATCAATAGCCTCTTCTTTCTTTTCAAAGTTCCTACCGCCCCCCCCAAGTAATAGCTACCATATTGACTTGTGCAAAACTATGTGGTTTGAAATTCTTTACACAGAGAAAGATTTACGCAGTAAAATAGCAAAAGGCTGCCCTCCCACATACACACAACGTTTTTGGGATGTTTCTACACAAAAGGTTTAGAGCTTTTAAACAATATAGAAACACATACTTTTTAATTAACCATTTCCAAAACTAAAAAAAAACCTGCGTGATCTCTGTAAATTAAAATATTCATACCAGAAAGGACCTTACCTCCGTGAGGATTACAGTGTACGCTGCTCCGAAATTGAGTAATCCAATGTCAAATTTGTATTCTTCGCCATCAATTATGGCTTTTACTTCTGGTCTGATAAATTAAGCAAACATTGATATTAGATACACCATAACCTTATAGCTGCAGTTATAATACACTATGTGCGCGGAGACAGGGGACCTCCTTACACCATAACCTTATAGCTGCAGTTAGAATACACTGTGTGCGGGGAGACAGGGACCTCCTTACACCATAACCTTATAGCTGCAGTTATAATACACTGTGTGCGGGGAGACAGGGGACCTTCTTACACCATAACCTTATAGCTGCAGTTATAATACACTGTGTGGGGGGAGACAGTGGACCTCCTTACACCATAACCTTATAGCTGCAGTTATAATACACTGTGTGCAAGGAGACAGGGGACCTCCTCACACCATAACCTTATAGCTGCAGTTATACACTGTGTGTGGGGAGACAGGGGCCTCCTTACACCATAACCTTATAGCTGTAGTTATAATACACTGTGTGCGGGGAGGCAGGGGACCTCCTTACACCATAACCTTATAGCTGCAGTTATAATACACTGTGTGCGGGGAGACAGGGGACCTCCTTACACCATAACCTTATAGCTGCAGTTATAATACACTGTGTGCGGGGAGACAGGGGACCTCCTTACACCATAACCTTATAGCTGCAGTTATAATACACTGTGTGCAGGGAGACAGGGGACCTCCTTACACCATAACCTTATAGCTACAGTTATAATACACTGTGTGCGGGGAGACAGGGGACCTCCTTACACCATAACCTTATAGCTGCAGTTATAATGCACTGTGTGCGGGGAGACAGGGGACCTCCTTACACCATAACCTTATAGCTGCAGTTATAATACACTGTGTGCGGGGAGACAGGGGACCTCCTTACACCATAACCTTATAGCTGCAGTTATAATACACTGTGTGCGGGGAGACAGGGGACCTCCTTACACCATAACCTTATAGCTGCAGTTATAACACACTGTGTGCGGGAGACAGGGGACCTCCTTACACCATAACCTTATAGCTGCAGTTATAATACACTGTGTGCGGGGAGACAGGGGACCTCCTTACACCATAACCTTATAGCTGCAGTTATAATACACTGTGTGCGGGGAGACAGGGGACCTCCTTACACCATAACCTTATAGCTGCAGTTATAATACACTGTGTGCGGGGAGACAGGGGATCTCCTTACACCATAACCTTATAGCTGCAGTTATAATACACTGTGTGCGGGGAGACAGGGGACCTCCTTACACCATAACCTTATAGCTGCAGTTATAATACACTGTGTGCGGGGAGACAGGGGACCTCCTTACACCATAACCTTATAGCTGCAGTTAGAATACACTGTGTGCGGGGAGACAGGGGACCTCCTTACACCATAACCTTATAGCTGCAGTTATAATACACTGTGTGCGGGGAGACAGGGGACCTCCTTACACCATAACCTTATAGCTGCAGTTATAATATATATGTATTTATTTGTTCTCCTCAGAAATGGTCTATATGGTCCTCAAAGAGAGGAAAATTTCATTTGCACACCTCCCAACAGTCCTGGATCCGCCAGGTCTTTCTCAGTCTTTGAGTCCTGTCCTGCCAATCCAGGTTGGTTCCCTAATGATGGGGTGCCAGAGAACCACCTATGTTGGCGTCAGTGGCACGAACCCTTGGCCACTGTTGATGAGTTTACGCCTGCCATATAAAATGACTAAAGAGACTTACATTCCTCTTTTTTGTTCCATATATGATGATGCAGTGATGTTCCCTGAAAGAGTCTCATTTTGTTCGCCAGCAACAACTTGCACAGACGTATTGAGCATATTAATGAACCTGTAAAAATAAGAGCAGGGTAGGAGATCAGCAAATCAAAGAATTGGGTCCGTCACGCAAATTCTCTACAAATCATGAAACCTTTAAATATGTCAAACTTTTTGTAACAAATCATCAGTTGTAGTCTATTATACAATCATGCAGTGTGTTAAAACCTATCCCACTTCTCGGTCATTTTGATATCTTATATTTTGATATCTTAGACGTTTTCTTGAATACAAATTGTATTATTCTGGTTAACGTTGGGCATGTTGGACACTGAGCATCCTCGTAAAGATGGAAGAACCGTTTCCTTCCCAGTGGAATTCTGGGAGCTACTCTAATCTGATCGGCTGCTCACATCACAAGATCTCTGCCGCCTTTTATATCCGTGACTGTCACGATTCTGAAATTGTGATGCGTTTCCAATATGGCCGCTTCCATGCTGAAACTCTTGACAGATCCTCGATGGTTAATTCCAGCTGAACTTATTAAAGCTTGTTTAGATAAATATTTTCAGGCGGCAGTTCCACTTTAACGTTGGAGCTAGTAGAATTAGTCTCATTCGCAGTTCCCAGGATTTTAAGTTCTTTCAATAAGTTCCATCTAGGCCAACCATAGCGGACACGGTGACGCTATTATTTCTATTTGAAGTGCTGAGTTGGGGTTTATGGGATACGTAGTTCAGTATTCGAATACAGTATCATTCATCAAAACATAAGAATGGGTCTGCTGCCCAAACTGAAAGCAATTCTGCAATAATTCCCCTTACAGGAAGTTGTCCTACTTGGCAAGAACTTAGCAGACCCAAAACAGTGGAATAAATTAATTACATTGGCAAATCTGGCAAATCAGGGCCAGAAGGCTGCCCCAGACGGGAGCAAACCAACACCCCTCCTGTAACCCAGGGATAAAAATCAAATGGTGGATATACCTCCCCTACAACCAGAATTTAATATGATGACTTTATCACAGTAGCCACTGAACTTTGAATTTAATTACTGGCTGTCAGCCAGTGACTGCGTGTTCATTGGGCAGCTTGGTACACCCCCAGATTCCTGTGTTTTGTATGTAGAATTTTAATTATATATTTTCTCTGTGGTACATTTGTTGACTGTTTATTATGAGCAGACGGCATTTAATTATTGTCATTTCTGCTGCGGGACTGATAAAAAGGAACACAAGTTGTAGCTAAACTCATACCTCACAGCCGCTCGTCCATTGGATGGTTTCGTCTTCGAATCTGTAAACTAGAAATTGAAAAGGAAAATTAAAGAACACATTTGTATGATAATAATATAGCGAAAGAATACACCCTGCTGGTATTACCCATATACACCCTGCTGGTAATACCCATATATACCCTGCTGGTATTACCCATATACACCCTGCTGGTAATACCCATATATACCCTGCTGGTATTACCCATATACACCCTGCTGGTATTACCCATATATACCCTGCTGGTAATACCCATATATACCCTGCTGGTAATACCCATATATACCCTGCTGGTAATACCCATATATACCCTGCTGGTAATACCCATATATACCCTGCTGGTAATACCCATATATACCCTGCTGGTAATACCCATATATACCCTGCTGGTATTACCCATATACACCCTGCTGGTAATACCCATATATACCCTGCTGGTATTACCCATATACACCCTGCTGGTATTACCCATATATACCCTGCTGGTAATACCCATATATACCCTGCTGGTAATACCCATATATACCCTGCTGGTAATACCCATATATACCCTGCTGGTAATACCCATATACACCCTGCTGGTAATACCCATATACACCCTGCTGGTATTACCCATATACACCCTGCTGGTTATACCCGTGTATACCCTTCTGGTAATATAATACCAGCATGGTATCTGAATTGGGCGATTTACCTGTTCGCATGTCAGGGCTCCATTGAGGTTGTAGATAAGTAAGGTATAGTTGGAGCGTTCATTTAAATGAGCTTCACATGAACCACTTGGCAAACCGATATTAATATGTAGGTCGTTACCGTCAAGCTCTATTTTCTGATAACTTGGATCCTGTAAAAACGATTCAGTTCAGTCAGATAAACATTTCAGTATTGCAAAAACTGTACACATTGAGGGGTCTGTTCATTAAACAGCGAGATGTGGTGCGTATTAGTATAAGGGGGGTTTAACCCTTCATTCCGGGTTAGTAATTAATCAGGGCCAATAAATGAGTGTTTAATGCAGAGACATAAACAGTTCTCCACTGAAGAGTGGTTTGGGTGTTTTATAAAAGTCCTGTTTTTATACAGAGGCATCCAGTTAACTTATAGCCAGCAGTCCTTATTGTGATCAGCAAGAATGGATCTATGGCCTCGTGACCTAATAACAAAATAATATTCATGTTTAAAGACGTGTCCACGTGAATTTATTAATTAGACACACAGCAATATAAAACAATCCAGAGAAAATATGGTATATAATCCCAATATCGCAGGAATATATAAAGCCGTATATTTTCTTTGTGTCCTGGGACTGGTGATTTTACATCACCCTAATAATAAATCACAAGATTTGTTTATACTGCGCACAGTACTTACCTCAAAGTCCGATTCTTTCAGACTGCCTACTACAAACTCCTGGTTTTTAATATTAAGCGTTAGCTCCGTGTCGGCAAAATTCATGACCTGCACGTAGCATTCCTTGTCTTTAGCAACCGGCGGGATGGTTTTCTGGGAAGAGAAAGGAAATGGCAGTCAGTGTGACAAACATTAAATATTCAGAGTTTTTTCTTTTAAAGTTGTTGATCCTCTTTTTAGCAAGTTCTGGCGAGTTTAATTGGTTAATATGGCGCCTTCCCCGAGCTGAGCTGAATTGGGGTTTGTTTGGTTTGTAATGAGGCCATGTAGGCCGACATTTTGTTATTTCACCACAGTTTGCCGTATACTGAAAATGCTCATTGATTAATGATTTGGTTGTATTTATCCTTTTCTTGTCATGGGATGGTATAAATGCATGTTTTAAGATGCTTGGCAATTTCTCCCTCAGCTGGAATCTGCACACGCAGAAACAAACCGGCGAGAGAAATTACTCTGAACCTACCTTCTCCGCAGCCGCTGATGCTGATTGGTTGCATGCTTATGATGTCAGAGTGCGTCATACACTCAGTGATTACTATGGAGCACAGATTCAGCTCTATATAAGGTTAGTAGAAACACCGGACAGATAACTGGAACTTACATTTATCTGAATTTCCACTACGGTGGCCACGACAAATGCCAGAGCTGCCACAATCATGCCCACCGCCATTTTTGGGATAGGCCTGTGAAGGAAAACACAGACAGACAGCTAATTGCAGCTGCTGATAAGATATATTATATGCAATAAGGACACGCTCAGCACAAGACAAATCGCCATACTCACTTAAAGTTGATCTTGCAACATTTAAGCAGTGGGTAAATTCCAAGGTCAAAAACTGGAATCAGGATAAGGATCATAAGTGGATTCATAACCTGCGATAAGATAAGATTACTGGGATCAGTGAGACAGGGGTTAGTAACTGGAAGCCTAGCGGGAGCCAGGATAATGGCTGTGGGCGATGGGAGTGGCTGTGAGTGTGAGTAATGGGAGTGGCAGAAGTGGGATTGGCTGTAGTTGTGAGTGATGGGAGTGGCAGTCAGCGCATGGTGTGAGTGGCTTTAGATGTGAGTGATGGAAGTTGCTGTTGGTTGAAAGTCGTGGAAGCAGGTGGGTGTGGGTGAGGATAATGGCTGTGGGAGTGTCTGTGTGTGAGTATAATGGCTGTGGGCGATCGGAGTGTGTGAGTGAGTATAATGGCTGTGGGCGATTGGAGTGTCTGTGAGTGAGTATAATGGCTGTGGGCGATTGGAGTTTCTGTGAGTGAGTATAATGGCTGTGGGCGATCGGAGTGTGTGAGTGAGTATAATGGCTGTGGGCGATTGGAGTGTCTGAGTGAGTATAATGGCTGTGGGCGATTGGAGTGTCTGTGAGTGAGTATAATGGCTGTGGGCGATTGGAGTGTCTGTGAGTGAGTATAATGGCTGTGGGCGATTGGAATGTCTCTGAGTGAGTATAATGGCTGTGGGCGATTGGAGTGTCTGTGAGTGAGTATAATGGCTGTGGGCGATGGGAGTGTCTGTGAGTGAGTATAATGGCTGTGGGCGATTGGAGTGTCTGTGAGTGAGTATAATGGCTCAGGGCGATTGGAGTGTCTGTGAGTGAGGATAATGGCTGTGGGCGATTGGAGTGTCTGTGAGTGAGGATAATGGCTGTGGGCGATTGGAGTGTCTGTGAGTGAGTATAATGGCTGTGGGCAATGGGAGTGACTGCTGGTGAGGATGATGGCTGTGGGCGATGGGAGTGGCTGTGAGTATAATGCGGTTGATGGCTGTTGTAGATGAGGTAATTACTGTGGCTGGGGGTGGTGATAGTCACATACCTGGATCTGGTCCGGTTGCGCAACAAATCCTCCCTGAAAGTAGAATGATTGGGATTAGTATCTGCAGACGGTTGGGTATCCATGAGCCGCCATGTTTGGGTAACCGGTGAAACAAGTCATTAGTTGTGGAAATAATATCAGTGAAACAACTTATTATCTTAAAACACTACTTGTAAAATGTACAAAAGTCTGCGTTGATTAAAAATCTCCAGATCCGTCAGGATGAAGATTTTTTTGCCAACTCTGTACTTTATTCTGAACTTTGCTTGTAGGTTTCC
This sequence comes from Pelobates cultripes, assembly GCA_933207985.1. Classification (NCBI taxonomy): domain Eukaryota; kingdom Metazoa; phylum Chordata; class Amphibia; order Anura; family Pelobatidae; genus Pelobates; species Pelobates cultripes. Next base: position 5,027,171 of record OW240918.1, read on the forward strand.
AACAACCATGTGTTAGTGACCGGATCCAGTGTGCGATTATTTGTAGTCACAAACTGTGGAATAATCATCTGGGGTGATTCAACAAATTTACAGTCATCCAAATTAAACAACCAAATCCGGGCTGATCCACATTTTTACAAACTTAAAGGTCTACACTGCCCTGCATAAATACAAAATAAATATAATAATCACTATTTACTACATATATGCCCAGTGAAAACAAGCCTGTATTTAATGATGCATTTTTGCATTAAGGGTGTATCTAAAAATGGCTCACAATAGATGTAGATCTCCTGTCTGCAGCCTTTGCAAGCCCTCCCCTTCTAATCCCGCCCAGACTTTCTGTGTCTGACCAATCACAGACTTCCTAATGCAGCTCAATGAGAAGTCTCTACAAGGCAGGTGCTCTGGGCAATTGCTGCCTCGTGAATCTAGCACCACTGAGCTAACCAAACCAGGAAGTAACCGGATTGGGTGTCAGACTGACAGCCAGGGGAGTATAACAAGGTTAATTTATAAATAATTTCTATTGAAATCTGAACTTTTTGTAAAATAAAAAAAGGGTGCACTCCTCACACAGTTACGCTGCTTTAGGTGTTTGGAGTATTCCTTTATGTCTTATTCAAATTATCCCTAAATGGGGCCAATCAGCCCATTCTAGTTTATAAGAATATAATCTCAAACTAAAGGGGAACTCTCACTTCTCTGGAATTTACACCATTGAATAAAATATTGAAAATCATCTATTACTTGTGCTAATATTTTTTTAATGAGATGCTCTATTTTCTATTAAAAAAAGCTTTTAAAAATGATATAATCCAGTTCAGACAATGCAGGCATTGAAAATGGCTGTTCTCAGTGCTGATTGACAGGTGTAAAGGGCGGAGCTTATAACAATGACTGGCAGGGATCTAAGATGGAGGTGGCTCTCTCTATACTGACTGCCAGGTGTAATGGGCGGAGCTTATAACAATGATTGACAGGGAGCTAAGATGGAGGTGGCTCTCTCTATACTGACTGCCAGGTGTAAAGGGCGGAGCTTATAACAATGATTGACAGGGAACTAAGATGGAGGCGGCTCTCTCTATACTGACTGCCAGGTGTAAAGGGCGGAGCTTATAACAATGATTGACAGGGAGCTAAGATGGAGGCTCTCTCTATACTGACTGCTCTTATAACAATCAGGGAGCTATATACTGACTGCCGGGTGTAAAGGGCGGAGCTTATAACAATGATTGACAGGGAGCTAAGATGGAGGTGGCTCTCTCTATACTGACTGCCAGGTGTAAAGGGCGGAGCTTATAACAATGATTGACAGGGAGCTAAGATGGAGGCGGCTCTCTCTATACTGACTGCCAGGTGTAAAGGGCGGAGCTTATAACAATGATTGACAGGGAGCTAAGATGGAGGTGGCTCTCTCTATACTGACTGCCAGGTGTAAAGGGCGGAGCTTATAACAATGATTGACAGGGAGCTAAGATGGAGGCGGCTCTCTCTATACTGACTGCCAGGTGTAAAGGGCGGAGCTTATAACAATGATTGACAGGGAGCTAAGATGGAGGCGGCTCTCTCTATACTGACTGCCAGGTGTAAAGGGCGGAGCTTATAACAATGATTGACAGGGAGCTAAGATGGAGGTGGCTCTCTCTATACTGACTGCCAGGTGTAAAGGGCGGAGCTTATAACAATGATTGACAGGGAGCTAAGATGGAGGTGGCTCTCTCTATACTGACTGCAAGGTGTAAAGGGCGGAGCTTATAACAATGATTGACAGGGAGCTAAGATGGAGGTGGCTCTCTCTATACTGACTGCCAGGTGTAAAGGGCGGAGCTTATAACAATGATTGACAGGGAGCTAAGATGGAGGCGGCTCTCTCTATACTGACTGCCAGGTGTAAAGGGCGGAGCTTATAACAATGATTGACAGGGAGCTAAGATGGAGGTGGCTCTCTCTATACTGACTGCCAGGTGTAAAGGGCGGAGCTTATAACAATGATTGACAGGGAGCTAAGATGGAGGTGGCTCTCTCTATGCTGACTGCCAGGTGTAAAGGGCGGAGCTTATAACAATGATTGACAGGGAGCTAAGATGGAGGTGGCTCTCTCTATGCTGACTGCAAGGTGTAAAGGGCGGAGCTTATAACAATGACTGACAGGGAGCTAAGATGGAGGTGGCTCTCTCTATGCTGACTGCCAGGTGTAAAGGGCGGAGCTTATAACAATGATTGACAGGGAGCTGAGATGGAGGCACCCAGTTACAGGATAAAGGTGGTATACAGGGTTATGTTAATATAATAAAAATCCTGGGAAGAAATCGTCCCTGTTATACCAATTTATGATATCAAGGGAATTTACTATCCACTTGTCTTCAAGGTTGGAAATAATGATGGTGAATAATATGCAAATGACCTGGTGCTATGCATTATGGGATTTATCTTTTGCAACCTCCATCACAAATACCATATAAAGATGGAGCAGCTTTTTACATCACCCAGTCTGAGTGCTGGGGGTTTATATTAAAGTATCTGGGTGTAAATAAATACTACTCTTCATTCACCGCTAGTGTAAGGATAGTTGTGATTTCTACCTCTACCTAAATAACATCCACTGTTAACCATCCTTGTCTTGGGTTGTGAGACTGTTCAATGAATGAATAGTGAGAACAGTCCTGCTGACACCACTGACAACACAACTGCATCACTAGTGTAAATGCATTAGTAAGGTGCAATTTTTGGAATCCATAAATAAAATTTAAAAACAGACAAAATAAAAACCAACACAGAATAAACTTTAACCACTTAAGGACCAAACTTCTGGAATAAAAGGGAATCATGACATGTCACACATGTCATGTGTCCTTAAGGGGTTAAACGTTATGACTATTGCATTCTTTTGAACAATTGGGGTATCACATGGGACAGAGCTGAATATATGTCTGCATTTATATATTTAATTTCATTTTAAGAGCTCACAAATTCATTTTTTATATATATATGGTGTTGCGAAATATAATGTGACATACTAATCAGAAATATTTTTAAAAATCACATATCACGAGACATAATTTTATTTATTTATTTTTATTTTTTTTTAAGTCATGCTTAGATTTCTTTTAAATGTATATTAAATATTTAGCAAATTACAAATCAAACCAGTTAATTCCAGGCACAGCTTATAATAATGATTGACAGGGAGCTATGATGGAGGCACCCAGTTACAGGATAAAGATGGTATATAGGGTTAAGTTAGTATAATATCATGGGAAGAAATCGTTCCTGCTTAACCAACTCATGATATCAAGGGAATTTACTATCCATTTGTCTTCAAAGGTTGGAAGTAAAGATGGTGAATAATATGCAAATGACCCGGTGCTATGCATTATGGGATTTACCGTTTGCAACTTGTATCACAAATACCATATAAAGATGGAGCAGCTTTTTACATCACCCAGTCTGAGTGCTGGGGGTTTATATTAAAGTATCTGGGTGTAAATAAATACTACTCTTCACTCACCGCTAGTGTAAGGATAGTTGTGATTTCTACCTCAACATTAAATAACATCCACCATTAAACATCCTTGTCTTGGGTTGTGAGACTGTTCAGTGAATGAATAGTGAGTCCTGCCGACACTATTGACAACACAAATGCATCATTAGTGCGAATACATTAGCAAGGTGTGATTGTTGTGTAGGAGACATGATATGGCAGGGATATGGTTACACCGATTAAAGCAGAAATATTGCTAATCTGATACACTATTCTTTACTAAATACAAGTAACATTTAAAGAAGATGCTAAAAGACAAAAGGGACTATAGGACTTACTAATTTTGTGTCCATTCTTGTAGCTTGTAGAGTCCATCGGGATCCCTAGAAAAAGAGACAAATTTAACAAAAATATTTGATATATAGGCTTGGGAGACACTATGATAAAAGCCATATTTAGCGCAGTAGGATTTGCCATTTATTCTGCATTTTTAGCGCAGTAGGAGGAGCCATTCATTCTGCATTTTATTGGACACTCAAAGTGGGAGAACCTCCAATACTCATTATCTTCTAATGTTTATCCCAGAATGAAGGAGCTGGATCCATCCTCCATCTCTGCTCTATTCCCAGACTCGCTGTTTTAGCCATGTCTCAGTTACCTGCTGATCAAACAGAGCCCAAAACATGGGTAACGGGATGTACAGGAACAGAACCCGGGTCACCATTTTCACCTCAGTGATAATTTTTTTCTGGAGAAAAAACAAAGAATGATTGGAATGTACATTTTTTATCACATGGGGCACTGCAAGAAGTTTCCATACCCAGTCCCCAAAACCTGTTTTTCTCACCCCTGGCACTCCGCACACTGCTCTCACCATCCCTGGCATTCTGCAACTTGCTCTCTCCGGCCCTGGCACTCTGCTGCACCCTGCACTCCCCAGCCCTATCACTCCACACCCTGCTCTCCCCAGCCCTATCACTCTGCATCCTGCTCTCCCCAGCCTTGACACTCCACACCCTGCTCTCCCCAGCCTTGACACTCCACACCCTGCTCTCCCCAGCCCTATCACTCTGCATCCTGCTCTCCCCAATCCCTGGCATTCTATAACCGTCTCTCCTCAACCCTGGCACTCTGCACCCTGAGCTCCCCAGCCCTGGCACTCTGCATTCTGCTTTCTCCAGCCCTTGCAATCTGCACCCTGCTCTCTCCATCCCTGGAACTCTGCACCGTGCTCTCTCCAGCCCTGGCACTCTGCATCCAGCTCTCCCCAGCCCTGGCACTTTGCATCCAGCTCTCCCCAGCCTCTGCATCCTGATCTCCCCAGCCCTGGCACTCTGCACCCTGAGCTTCCCAGCCCTGGCACTCCTCATCCTGAGCTCCCCAGCCCTGGCCCTCTGCATCCTGATCTCCCCAGCCCTGGCACTCTGCACCCTGAGCTTACCAGCCCTGGCACTCCACATCCTGAGCTCCCCAGCCCTGGCCCTCTGCACCCTGCTCTCCACAGAAATGGCACTCTGCACCCTGCTCTCCCCAGCCCTGGCACTCTGCACCCTGCTCTCCCCAGCCTTGACACTCTATACCCTGCTCTGCCCAGCCCTGGCGCTCTGCACCCTGTTATCCCCAGCCCTGACACACTGCACCCTGCTCTCTCCAGCGCTGGCACTCTATATTCTGCACTCCCCAGCCCTGCAACTCTATACCCTGTTCTCCCCAGCCCTGGCACTCTATACCCTGCTCTCCCCAGCCCTGACACTCTATACCCTGCTCTCCCCAGCCCTGGCGCTCTGCACCCTGTTATCCCCAGCCCTGACACTCTGCACCCTGCTCTCTCTCAGCCCTGGTACTCTGTATCCTGCACTCCCAGCCCTGCAACTCTATACCCTGCTCTCCCCAGCCCTGGCACTCTATACCCTGCTCTCCCCAGCCCTGACACTCTGTACCCTGATCTCCCCAGCCCTGGCACTCTGCACCCTGTTATCTCCAGCCCTGACACTCTGCACCCTGCTCTCTCCAGCCCTGGCACTCTATATCCTGCTCTCCCCAGGCCTGGCACTCTATATCCTGCTCTCCCCAGCCCTAGCACTATATAACCATCTCTCCTCAACCCTGGCACTCTGCACCCTGAGCTCCCCAGCCCTGGCACTCTGCACCCTGCTCTCTCCAGCCCTGGTACTCTGTATCCTGCACTCCCCAGCCCTGCAACTCTATACCCTGCTCTCCCCAGCCCTGGCACTCTATACCCTGCTCTCCCCAGCCCTGACACTCTGTACCCTGATCTCCCCAGCCCTGGCACTCTGCACCCTGTTATCTCCAGCCCTGACACTCTGCACCCTGCTCTCTCCAGCCCTGGCACTCTATATCCTGCTCTCCCCAGGCCTGGCACTCTATATCCTGCTCTCCCCAGCCCTAGCACTATATATCCTGCACTCCCCAGCTCTGGCACTCTATATCCTGCACTCCCCAGCCCTGGCACTCTATACCCTGCTCTCCCCAGCCCTGGCACTCTATATCCTGCACTCCCCAGCCCTGGCACTCTATACCCTGCTCTCCCCAGCACTGGCACCATGCTCACAGGATATTTTTCAGTGGCCCAGTCCAACCAGTGTTCTCTCTTAGGATGTTGCTTTCCGCGATAGCGCCATCGGTTTGATAGTGCAAACTAAACAATAAAAAAAAAAAAAAAAATTTGTCGGTGAACGTTTGACAATTATCAACTCAGTTTTTCACTTAAACTCAGTGGCAAAGTGTCCTATCTGAGAGATGGAATTTATAGAGACATGAAGAATCCAGTAATCATTTTATGGGGCGATTCAGGGTTCAGTGTTTTGTTTATTGAACGTGGCAGAGCTACATGCCGAGTTCAATGTTGAATGTTAGTTATATTGTGAGGTTTAATTTTAAAGGGAAAACACGTTTTAATGCATACAATTAATCCCTGTAAAAAATATAAATTTAGAAAAATTTGCTTAAAAATGAACCTAGTATTAGCTGCAGAACTGGCCTCAGTAGCTAATGACGTTCTGCCCCTGTATTCCATGGTTTCCACGAGCAATGCTACAGTTTTACAGCTTTGCAGCATCTCCTTGTTTCAAATGAATTACAATATGTCCGGAATTCGTGCAATGATCACCTATTCGGAATTCCGTAACTCTGAAACACCATAACCACATCACGAAACAACAAAACAGACATTGAATGAGCCAAAAAAAAGATGAATGATGGTCAGGGGAGAGTCACTAAATTTTCTTTTTATTCACAGATCATGTGACCAATAGAGGAAAAAAAGGAGGAACCGTTAAAAAAATATTTATTTGTAACTTATATGTTTAGAAAATACCTAACAGATGAATAAATAAGTGTAATAATTACTTCACAGGGCACAAGTCTAGGAGACACTTTTATAAATCTCCACTGTTCTGTCCCAAAACAGAAACCAGCGATAACGGTGAAACACGCTGCCTCATACTTACTCCAATGCATTTGAAGACTTGAGACAGAACATTCCCTTCTGGAGGGCATTTCTTATACATCCCACTGCCACTGACAAACACGACTAGGAAACAAAATCAAAGGAAGAGATACTGACCGAAATAAACTGGCAGCACAGAGCAAGATAACAACATCGATGAGAAGAGGGGAATACCAGTGAATTAAACCATCATTACAAAGTGACATACCATACATGTATTTTAAAGCCATGTATTCATTAAACAGTAAGCTAAACTGGAAAAGATGGGCAAATTACAAATTTTTAAGCCAAAATTTGGAAAAACAAATGTACAAATATTTTTGAGCAAATCTTTTTTTTGGTCTACATTTTACAAATTAGATTATAATCGGGCCACAAACCACTATCTGTCTGAATTCTAGAATGTTTTCATTTCTGTGAGTCAGAGAGAGCCTTTCCCTGAATTAAATTATTATCTCTGAAAAAATACACATTACAAGGGACACTCCACTGCCCAATCCCCCCTCCCCTTCACTGTTTAGTAAATATACCCCAATGAAAACTTGCATGTATTTAATAAAGACTTTTTTTCTTTGGGAATATATCTAAAAACAGATTGCAAAAGCTGCAGATCTCTTGTCTGCAGCCTTTGTAAGCCCTTCCATTCTAACCCCGCCCAGACTTTCTGTGGCTGTCTTTACAAGTCTTTGCGAGGCAGGTGCTCTGGGCAATCCACTGAGCTAAACAAACCAGGCAGTAACAGGACCAGGTGATTGATTGACAGCCAGAGGGGGTGTAACAAGGTTCATTTTTAAATGTGGCAATTTCTATTGATATTTGCACTGTTTGTAAAATGAAAAAAAAAAGAGTCCACGCTCTTCACACATAACGTATTCCAGCAAACTGAAGTGCTTTATGGGTTTGGAGTGTCCCTTTAAATACATTACTGAGTTCTCAGTTTGATTTTAGCGCAGGTTTGCTGAACACACTTACTGAGCGCAAGAAACATCAACGCGGCTGGGACACCAAAAGCCAACGCATAACAATCCGTCCCAAAGCACTGGACACCCCCTGGGAGAGAGAGAAACAGGCTCCAGGTTAGGAGGTCTTTAACATTTCAGTAGAATTTGGAGCAATGTGTTGTATAAAGCGTGAATATTGAGTGAAATTACTGGTAACATGAGAACCATGGAAGGGAAATATTTTAGAAAATCTCAAATAAAGTAATATCAAAATCTATTCACAGAGACTGACAATGCAAGTGATATCACACAGCTCGCCTACTCTGGCCTGAATTGCAAGTTACTGCTTAGTAAATTATCCCCGTCGGTGTCCATGGAGATAAAGAAATCTTACCTCTGAGTACGGGTGTCACCAGGGTGGAGATTAAACTCCCAGCATTAATGGAAAGGTAGAAAATGGAGAAAAACTTAGCGCGTTCTTTTACCTAAAAAGAAATAAAACAATGAATGTAGCAATAACAACAAATACTATAACTACTCATGTTTCTTGCATTACAGCTCGGAGATTAATGGTAACATCTCTTCTTTGGATTATACCTGATTCTCTACTAACAATCACACCCTGGGATAACGACACGCGTTCCCCTGGTGATGTCTCCGTGGCGTTTGCTTTTTCGCATAATGCTACGGATTGCTATGAAATAACATCATGGAGCTTTGACGCACAGTGCTTCTATTCATTTTTCATAATAAGTTAAATTAAAGCGTCCCATAAACTCCCGACCTTCGCTGTCTCTGAAAACAGCGGGAAATTTGGGAATGGCTGAGAGATTTCAGCCTCACCCCTCCTTGTTGGAAAGTTTGGGAATGGCTGAGAGATTTCAGCCTCGTCCCTCCTAGTCAGGAAGTTTGGGAATGGCTGAGAGATTTCAGCCTCGTCCCTCCTAGTCGGGAAGTTTGGGAATGGCTGAGAGATTTCAGCCTCGTCCCCCCTAGTCGGGAAGTTTGGGAATGGCTGAGAGATTTCAGCCTCGTCCCTCCTAGTCGGGAAGTTTGGGAATGGCTGAGAGATTTCAGCCTCACCCCTCCTAGTCGGGAAGTTTGGGAATGGCTGAGAGATTTCAGCCTCACCCTCCTAGTTGGGAAGTTTGGGAATGGCTGAGAGATTTCAGCCTCGTCCCTCCTAGTCGGGAAGTTTGGGAATGGCTGAGAGATTTCAGCCTCGTCCCTCCTAGTCGGGAAGTTTGGGAATGGCTGAGAGATTTCAGCCTCGTCCCTCCTAGTCGGGAAGTTTGGGAATGGCTGAGAGATTTCAGCCTCACCCCTCCTAGTCGGAAGTTTGGGAATGGCTGAGAGATTTCAGCCTCACCCCTCCTAGTTGGGAAGTTTGGGAATGGCTGAGAGATTTCAGCCTCGTCCCTCCTAGTCAGGAAGTTTGGGAATGGCTGAGAGATTTCAGCCTCACCCTCCTAGTCGGGAAGTTGGGAATGGCTGAGAGATTTCAGCCTCGGCCCCTCCTAGCTCTGGAAGCTCAGGAATGGCTGAGACTCCGGCCCTCCTTGTTGAAAAAAGCTTCAGAATGCAATGGAGATTTCAGCCTCGTCCCTCCTAGTCGGGAAGTTTGGGAATGGCTGAGAGATTTCAGCCTCGTCCCTCCTAGTCGGGAAGTTTGGGAATGGCTGAGAGATTTCAGCCTCGTCCCTCCCCCTCCTAGTCGGGAAGTTTGGGAATGGCTGAGAGATTTCAGCCTCGTCCCTCCTAGTCGGAAGTTTGGGAATGGCTGAGAGATTTCAGCCTCACCCCTCCTAGTTGGGAAGTTTGGGAATGGCTGAGAGATTTCAGCCTCGTCCCTCCTAGTCGGGAAGTTTGGGAATGGCTGAGAGATTTCAGCCTCGTCCCTCCTAGTCGGGAAGTTTGGGAATGGCTGAGAGATTTCAGCCTCGTCCCTCCTAGCCGGGGCTCTCAGGTTGAATTTGCAGCAAATCATTGAATGGTATTTTGAATGAGTTAATATGGGAACAATTCCAGCCTTTATTGTCATTCAGATGTTTTTGGGTCTTCCCACAACAGCAAAAAGTTAAGTCTTACATGATGTTCTTCGAACTGGTCTCCACCGAACGCCGAGACACAGGGTTTAATACCACCGGTACCAAAGGCAATGGCAATCAGCCCGACCATGGACAATGCCCTGCAATGCACACGTATTAAACACGCTTCAGAGAGCAGTATGACAGACAGTGTGATAGACATGTTCTTACTTACACATGAAGCTCAGTGCTCCCGATGGTTGGAATGGCTCCAACAGATTTCACTACATGACCAATGACATACAAAATAGACAACCAGAAAATCGTGCTGCAAAAAATGAATTAATATTATTTCAATAAAAATATGTTAAAATCACAATGAGTTTTTATTTATAGAGATTGGGAATATAACTGAGAAAATAAGAGCATGGTTATTCAGTCTGTGTTATGGTATTCTGTGTATGTATACTCTGTGTATGTGTACTCTGTATATTTGTATACTCTGTCTGTATATTTGTATACTCTGTATATTTGTACTCTGTATATAGTTATACTCTGGGTACCTCCATTCTAGGTGAATTATTACTGTGAGGTAAAGACACATTTGTTAACGTTTAAATTACATGAAAGTGTTTATGGGGTATAATATTGATGCTGTCTGTTTGGTGTAAACCTGACGATAACATTATCACCGATACTGGAGAGTTAAAGAAAGGGTAATGTCACGTTAGTACAATCTCAGAGGGTCAGGTTTAGTTCAGAACTGGGTCCAGATCCTTACTTGAATTTTCCGAGCCAGACATCAGCGATGAGAGCTCCGATTATGGGGGTGAAGTAGCAGAGCCCGGAGAATGCATGGTACACCGTGGTCGACAAATTCTCATCCCAGTGAAGATAATTCAGGAAGTAAAGGGTGAGGACAGCTGCAAAGGCAAAATATAAATAAAGTGTGTATTTACCAACGAGCCCGCCGTCGCATGCTGTGCTTAGAATACAATAAATAATGCACTTTCTATTGGCTGGCAACAGAGGTGGTGACCTGGAGACCGGTTTGTGCCCGCCTGCCCCCCATGTTCCAGCCTGAGCCCCCACTGCTGGGATGTTTATACAATGTCATATCCTTATTGACGCTCTAAAAAATATATGAATCATTCATGAGTTGTGTACTCTATGGAGGAATTTTACATTTTTTTTTATTTACTATATAATATTTAGAGCTGGAAATAGTTGACCTATTTGGTATTTAATAATAATTCTCAAGAGAATTAAGAGAAATTTTAATTGGTAAAATAGCTGAATTGATGACTTTTTTTTCCTTTTTGCTATTTCATCCTAAATTTACATTTCCTTAAAGGAACACTATAGTCACCTAAATTACTTTAGCTAAATAAAGCAGTTTTAGTGTATAGATCATTCCCCTGCAATTTCACTGCTCAATTCACTGTCATTTAGGAGTTAAATCACTTTGTTTCTGTTTATGCAGCCCTAGCCACACCTCCCCTGGCTATGATTGACAGAGCCTGCATGAAAAAAAACTGGTTTCACTTTCAAACAGATGTAATTTACCTTAAATAATTGTATCTCAATCTCTAAATTGAACTTTAATCACATACAGGAGGCTCTTGCAGGGTCTAGCAAGCTATTAACATAGCAGGGGATAAGAAAATCTTAATTAAACAGAACTTGCAATAAAGAAAGCCTAAATAGGGCTCTCTTTACAGGAAGTGTTTATGGAAGGCTGTGCAAGTCACATGCAGGGAGGTGTGACTAGGGTTCATAAACAAAGGGATTTAACTCCTAAATGGCAGAGGATTGAGCAGTGAGGCTGCAGGGGCATGTTCTATACACCAAAACTGCTCCATTAAGCTAAAGTTGTTCAGGTGACTATAGTGTCCCTTTAATAGTCCATAAATTATGGTTTGGATAAAAAAAAAATTGCAGCTTTATACAGTGAATAGCCTTGTGCGGAAGGGTAGCTGGCAACAGGAAAATATATATACTTATAGCCCCTAACAAAGTGTCTCACACTCCCTGGGATCTAGCGATTTAATCAGCTCAGAATGTTCCAAATAAACATTCTTACTGATATACAAATTTCAGTCACTTGATATATTAGCATAATGACTATTTAGGGTCAAACACAGCAGCCATTGCACTATCTAGTTCACAGCTAGGAGGCAGGTTTTGGAGAACTTGATATTATTTAGATAAAGGCCATAGCATGGATGTCCATATCTGTTTTATTTTGCTGTCACAGATATTGCAGGATAATAAATATCTGATTATTCCTCTCATTGCTACAGCAGGCTTCCCTACTTGACATTATTAATCCCGTTACAGATTGTTATTTAGTCATTACAGGACAGAAGTCCAGGGTTAAATTGCAACTTTTTACGGATTATCCATTAAACAGAATTTACCATAATTAGCCACTGGTTTGTTTTTTTTCTGATTCAGCCTAACTTACTCTTTAGTGAATAAACTGTTGAATGTTTGTAGTACGTCCAGCGCTGGAAATTTTATATTTAAACATATGCAGCAAAAATATCTCTAGACAAGTCTGTCAAACATTTTTATCACTGAATGAGGTGGTTAAGAATTTCTAAAATCTCTGTCTAAACATATTGCTATCCTGAGAGCCTGCTGCGTGGTCTATGGCCGCCATGTCAAAAGCTGTTGGGTAGAGTCATCGTACATAAAATGGTGGTAACTGCACGTTGAGGATTAGCGCCCAACGTCAGTTTTGTGATGTGTAATGGAGCTGCATTTATAAGAGCACAGCGTCATAACAGTGCTAATTGTAGTAGAAGCAATGGGCGCATTATATGGCTGAGACAGATGGGAGTGACAGTCCACAGCATCATGGAGCTTACAATCAACTCTATCGCTACACTCTCAGTAGTACCATTGGTGTCATTTCAAACTGTGCCATGATGACATCACTGAATCTAGTGCTTTATAACATTTTGCAGTGGCACAGATAGGGCATTTTATGTAAATTATTTTACTATCCCTCCAATCCGGTGGTGCGGTGAAATCATGGCATTACGACGTGTTGTGATGTCAGAGTGCAGTTTTATTTATGCTATAAAAATTATGAGTACCATTAAATTGGGTAATAGTAACAACCCCAGGACGTACCTTCATTCTTCCGAGTTAGATAATATGAGTACCATTAAATTGGGTAATAGTAACAACCCCTGGATGTTGGGCTAAGGTAACATTCCCAGGACGTACTTAAAATCTGAATGTACCTTTCCTGGTTAAATACTTTGTTATTATTATTATTATATATAATGGAAATATAAAAAGAATGGAGCCATGTGTAAACAATTAATAAAATGGTTTCTATCTGCAGACACAGCATGGTCACTTTAAATGTTGTTGATATAGGGGTCCCGCCTGAGCCCTGTACAGAGGTGTACAAACACAATGCAAGTCCCAAGATCTATCTAAATGAATTGTTCTAACCATCCCGGTGATTATCTGTGCATTTATCTCTTGATTTGGCCACAGACTGTCTTTATATCAGCGTACGTGCATTTATAAGCCATAAACCTCAATAAATGATGGGCACAAGTCCACGAGATATTGCCGGGAAGAGACCAGGTGATGTTTTATTTGGTTTATAAATGGGTGTTTGGCCTTGGCCTTTCATTCACCTTCCGACTCAGAGCTAAAAGAAGCAGCCACGTGTGGAATGAGTAGGCTATGTCTCCTATACTGCGCTCTGCTTATATACACACGTCATCTGATACATTTACTAAGGAAGTGCAAACATACTGACTTTTACCGTTTATCGTGGCTGTAGCTTTTTTTTTCACATTTTGCACTAATAGTATTTTTTAATCTATTAATAACAAATTGCCAGTAAAATAAATACACAAAATGGAAGTATTTTGCGGTGTTGGGTGAGTATGATACACACAGTGTTGGCGTATGACAAAACACTCATTGTTGGGAATTTCCCCCATTGCTCTTTTCATTTTACAGTTATTGTTTTTTATTTTTCTCACATTATGTTTAATCAAATTATTTTGTGTATTTTTTTTTTCTATTTATGCATTTTTGAGAATTATTCCTACGAAATGTATTAAACTTAAATAAAATATAACCATCATTTTTGAAACTCACAACAGCTCTTATAGAACGTGTCTGGTAAACATAGTGTGATCAATGTTGGATTCTGAAGACCTTCATATTAATGACCACACACAGTTTGGAGACATTTTGGGACTAATGCAGAAAGCCCAAACCAATAAAATGGCCGGCTAACCTCTCCGCTCTCCATCTCCATCTGGCATGTTCAAGCATTGATTGAATAGGACCTACCCATCCACCATGCTTCTTGTGGCCCCTCACATTATATGTCATGCTATTATTGTTCTATAGAACTAATAATGCCAAGGCATTGTCTGAGGACAGCACTCCAGGTATTAATGTGAGGGGCGAGATGTTCACAGTGAATGTTAGATGCGCAGGTAGAGAGCCGCGCAGGTTTACAAACCCAATATCCGCTCACATTGCACAAGTCTGTGGGCTGAATTGGGAAGTAAAATGATGGAAGAGGTCTAAAAGGCTGTGAAAGAAAATAGATAGAAATTTGGGCTACAGCAGCCACCGTCTAGCACTATAACTACTAAAACATGCTATATTATAGTTTTTGACTTGTGCCTGCAATGGATTTGTTGAGGTATCACCTCAGTTTAATAGGATTTGTTAGTGTATTTTTATATAAATAGTTCTATACACATACTGAGTACAATATAACCCTCTACCCTCTTACTATGCCGTGGTCTGCTGCCTCCCCCCGCCCTGCGTACCTTTCATTCCATAGTAAGAGAATCGTTCACAGAATTCATTGACGACAATAAAGAGGATGCTCAGAGGATAATTCGTCCCACATAGTTTCTGTAAAAAAGAGGATGACAAGGAGAAAATGATAACAAAATGTGTATATAGCACGTCATACGTACAGGAGCCAGCCTGCGGACAGTCCCTCACACGCTGTGCGTGGCGCTGTACACAGCTTACACAGGTTAGGGGTGTATATAGAAATATATATCAAAGAAGTCCAATCGGAAGCACGCTCTGGGATTTTTTGCTCCCGATTTGACTTCTTTGATATATATTTATTTATACATCCCACTTTGAGATGTACAGCGCTGGGAAGCACCCGCGTGGAGACTGATACTGTTTGTTTATTGTTTTGGGTTGAGTGCTGGAGTTTGGGTTTGTGTGTATATATATATAAACATGGCCTCTCTCACAGCCAGGCGTCTAATCACACGCAAATCAAAACAGCGATTTACCAGAAATGGCTGCTTATTCTGCCGAATCCCCGTCTGGTCAAACAAAGGGCAGCACTTCCCAAGCTTCATTGTGTCGTTGTGTCATTGTATCGTTGTATCGTCAGATATCGGTAGGTATGGTCGCTGCTGCAAGGCTATTATCAGGGTTATTAACTAAACTGAGAATGCCTTAGACAGCAGGAGATGGGTCGATAGGCATGGTCGCTGCTGTTAGGCTATTATCAGGGTTACTAACTAAACTGAGAATGCCTTAGACAGCAGGAGATGGGTCTATAGGTATGGTCGCTGCTGCAAGGCTATTATCAGGGTTATTAACTAAACTGAGAATGCCTTAGACAGCAGGAGATGGGTCGATAGGCATGGTCGCTGCTGTTAGGCTATTATCAGGGTTACTAACTAAACTGAGAATGCCTTAGACAGCAGGAGATGGGTCTATAGGTATGGTCGCTGCTGCAAGGCTATTATCAGGGTTATTAACTAAACTGAGAATGCCTTAGACAGCAGGAGATGGGTCGATAGGCATGGTCGCTGCTGTTAGGCTATTATCAGGGTTACTAACTAAACTGAGAATGCCTTAGACAGCAGGAGAAGGGTCGATAGGTATGGTCGCTGCTGCTAGGCTATTATCAGGGTTATTAACTAAACTGAGAATGCCTTAGACAGCAGGAGAAGGGTCGATAGGTATGGTTGCTGCTGCTAGGCTTTTATCAGGGTTATTAACTAAACTGAGAATGCCTTAGACAGCAGGAGAAGGGTCGATAGGCATGGTCGCTGCTGCTAGGCTATTATCAGGGTTATTAACTAAACTGAGAATGCCTTAGACGGCAGGAGAAGGGTCGATAGGTATGGTCGCTGCTGCTAGGCTATTATCAGGGTTATTAACTAAACTGAGAATGCCTTAGACAGCAGGAGAAGGGTCGATAGGCATGGTCGCTGCTGCTAGGCTATTATCAGGGTTATTAACTAAACTGAGAATGCCTTAGACAGCAGGAGATGGGTCGATAGGCATGGTCGCTGCTGTTAGGCTATTATCAGGGTTATTAACTAAACTGAGAATGCCTTAGACGGCAGGAGAAGGGTCGGTAGGGATGGGCGCTGCTGTTAGGCTATCAGGGTTATTAACTAAACTGAGAATGCCTTAGACGGCAGGAGAAGGGTCGGTAGGGATGGGCGCTCCTTTTAGGCTATCAGGGTTATTAACTAAACTGAGAATGCCTTAGACGGCAGGAGAAGGGTCGGTAGGTATGGTCGCTGCTGCTAGGCTATTATCAGGGTTACTAACTAAACTGAGAATGTCTTAGACAGCAGGAGAAGGGTCGGTAGGGATGGGCGCTGCTGTTAGGCTATCATCAGGGTTACTAACTAAACTGAGAATGCCTTAGACAGCAGGAGAAGGGTCGGTAGGTATGGTCGCTGCTGCTAGGCTATTATCAGGGTTACTAACTAAACTGAGTGCCTTAGACAGCAGGAGAAGGGTCGGTAGGGATGGGCGCTGCTGCTAGGCTATCATCAGGGTTACTAACTAAACTGAGAATGCCTTAGACAGCAGGAGAAGGGTCGGTAGGGATGGGCGCTGCTGTTAGGCTATCAGGGTTATTAACTAAACTGAGAATGCCTTAGACAGCAGGAGAAGGGTTGCTAGGTATGCATCTGTGTCTATGCGTCTGTTTAACTGTGTGTGTATATCTGTATGTGTGTTAGTCTGTTTATCTGCATGTGTGTGTCAGTGTGTGTTTATGCGTCTGTGTAACTGTGTGTGTATATCTGTATGTGTGTGTTTGTGTGTGTCTGATTACTTGCACGGGTGTCAGTGTGTGACTCTGAACATCTGTGTATCTTTTACTAAACTTTTACAACAGTACATAGAAAACACACAACACTACACAGAAATACACAACTACATTAACACACACATACTCCATACAAAAACATGCTTACATTCTAATACACAAATAACTGCTCAGTGCGAGGATGGGCAAATGGTAGATCCCCAGCTGGCAAAGCATTGTGTGAGTTGTACTACAGATGGGAATCTACCATTTGCCCATCCTTGCGATGGGGGGCTTAAAAACCAGGGCCCAGTCTTCTTTAGATCCACCACTGATGAGAGACCCTTTGTGTGGCCCTTGAGGCAGTTTGGGGCCCGTGGCACAGTATTATAGAGCAGAGCTGAGGACAGTAAGCGATTGGTGATATTATGCTGCAATAATGTTGAATTAATGGATTAATGCATTCCTCTCAGTGGGGACAGATCACGAACTGTTACTATGGATTCTGGATCTGATTTAACCCCTTGTGAGCAGCTTTAGAGAGGTATATTCACTGCTCCCTTTAGGGAATGAATACATTAAAAAGAGATGAATAGGTTACTATGTAGGGAGTGTAAAGATTAACTCATAGACATATAGAGTGTGAAGAGGTTAACTCCCGGAGGAAGTGGATATATTAACTTAGCCTATGTAGGGAGGTAAGAGGTTAACTCAACTCTTAGCGAATGAATAGGTTAACCCATCTCACTGAGTGAAAAGGTAAATGCAGGTTATGTAGGGAGTGAAGCTAATTAAGGCTACATAGATAGTGAAGAGGATAACTCTTATAACTCTTCCCATATAGGGAGTGAAAAAGTCAATTCAGCCCAAATAGGGAGTGAAGAGGCTAATTCAGCTCATACAGGGTGTTAAGAGGTTAATTCGGGCAATGTAGAGAGTGACGAGGTTAATTCAGCTCATACAGGGAGTTAAGAGGTTAATTCAGGCAATGTAGAGAGAGGAGAGGTTAATTCAGGCAATGTAGAGAGTGAAGAGGTTAATACATCTCATACAAGGAGTGAAGAGGTTAATTCGGGCTATGTAGAGAGTGAAGAGGTTAATTCAGCTCATACAGGGAGTGTTAAAGAGGTTAATTCGGGCTATGTAGAGAGTGAAGAGGTTAATTCAGCTCATACAGGGAGTTAAGAGGTTAATTCAGGGTAGAGAGAGGAGAGGTTAATTCAGGCAATGTAGAGAGTGAAGAGGTTAATACATCTCATACAAGGAGTGAAGAGGTTAATTCGGGCTATGTAGAGAGTGAAGAGGTTAATTCAGCTCATACAGGGAGTGAAAAGGTTAATTCGGGCTATGTAGAGAGTGAAGAGGTTAATTCAGCTCATACAAGGAGTGAAGAGGTTAATTCGGGCTATGTAGAGAGTGAAGAGGTTAATTCAGCTCATACAGGGAGTTAAGAGGTTAATTCAGGCAATGTAGAGAGAGGAGAGGTTAATTCAGGCAATGTAGAGAGTGAAGAGGTTAATACATCTCATACAAGGAGTGAAGAGGTTAATTCGGGCTATGTAGAGAGTGAAGAGGTTAATTCAGCTCATACAAGGAGTGAAGAGGTTAATTCGGGCTATGTAGAGAGTGAAGAGGTTAATTCAGCTCATACAGGGAGTAAAGAGGTTAGTTCGGGCTATGTAGAGAGTGAAGAGGTTAATTCAGCTCATACAAGGAGTGAAGAGGTTAATTCGGGCTATGTAGAGAGTGAAGAGGTTAATTCAGCTCATACAAGGAGTGAAGAGGTTAATTCGGGCATGTAGAGAGTGAAGAGGTTAATTCAGCTCATACAAGGAGTGAAGAGGTTAGTTCGGGCTATGTAGAGAGTGAAGAGGTTAATTCAGCAATGTAGAGAGTGAAGAGGTTAATACATCTCATACAAGGAGTGAAGAGGTTAATTCGGGCTATGTAGAGAGTGAAGAGGTTAATTCAGCTCATACAAGGAGTGAAGAGGTTAATTCGGGCTATGTAGAGAGTGAAGAGGTTAATTCAGCTCATACAGGGAGTAAAGAGGTTAGTTCGGGCTATGTAGAGAGTGAAGAGGTTAATTCAGCTCATACAAGGAGTGAAGAGGTTAATTCGGGCTATGTAGAGAGTGAAGAGGTTAATTCAGCTCATACAAGGAGTGAAGAGGTTAATTCGGGCTATGTAGAGAGTGAAGAGGTTAATTCAGCTCATACAAGGAGTGAAGAGGTTAGTTCGGGCTATGTAGAGAGTGAAGAGGTTAATTCAGCTCATACAAGGAGTGAAGAGGTTAATTCGGGCTATGTAGAGAGTGAAGAGGTTAATTCAGCTCATACAAGGAGTGAAGAGGTTAATTCGGGCTATGTAGAGAGTGAAGAGGTTAATTCAGCTCATACAGGGAGTAAAGAGGTTAATTCGGGCTATGTAGAGAGTAAAGAGGTTAATTTGGGCTATGTAGAGAGTGAAGAGGTTAATTCAGCTCATACAAGGAGTGAAGAGGTTAATTCGGGCTATGTAGAGAGTGAAGAGGTTAATTCAGCTCATACAAGGAGTGAAGAGGTTAGTTCGGGCTATGTAGAGAGTGAAGAGGTTAATTCAGCTCATACAAGGAGTGAAGAGGCTAACTTACCGGTACTTTCTTGGTAGGGCTTGATTCGGAACCAAAAACCTTTGCGAATCCTTTCTTGATCCCTGTGGAAAGTGGGGGACAGGGGTAAGTTTGGGGTGCTGGCATGCGGTGAGTGTCTGCCTCATACTCTCCCTTTCTCGCCATCGTTAAGCATAATTCGTCTCCCACCCCCAGGGGTGCAGCTTAGCTCCTGGCGCAAAATACATTAACCCTGTACATCCCAGAAAAATGTGTCTGCTCACAGACAAATCGAAGTGACGGCCCCAGGGGCAGACTGATGGCAATTTAACATTTCTAGGATCGATTTACATCCCAGACACTGTTAGCCGTCCTCCCTGCAATGTGTTAGATATTACCACCCCAGCCGGGATAGTGGGACACGCGTCTACCACCTTTAGATCAATAATGTTATCTATCGTTGGGGGATGCTCTGGGCAGTGTAAATACTGTAGCTCATTGTATTGATACTGCTCATTGTATTATTACAGCTCATTGTATTGATACTGCTCATTGTATTATTACAGCTCATTGTATTATTACAGCTCATTGTATTGATACCGCTCATTGTATTGTTTTGTAGTGGTTATGGTGCTAAAAGTCATTGGGCTCCTATTTCTGTCAAACTGTTTTGGAGCAGTTTAAAAAAATTTGGGGCCCCCACAGCACCTATTGCCCCCCTCTACACCTCAGCATCTACCAATGCAAATCTGGGCAGCTCAATGCTAGGCTGACAGTGATGGGGTGGGTTAGCTGGGGATGACGTTCTGTTTCATTCTGTTGCCTGTCCAGACTATGCTCTGTGTCGCTGTCTATTTTCTATGTGTCGCTGACTATACACTGTGTGTCACTGTTTGTACACTGTGTGTCAATAACTATACACTGTGTGTCGCTGTCTGTACACTGTGTGTCGCTAACTATACACTGTGTGTCGCTAACTATACACTGTGTGTCGCTGTCTGTACACTGTGTGTCGCTGACTATACACTGTGTGTCGCTAACTATACACTGTGTGTCGCTGTCTGTACACTGTGTGTTGCTGACTTTACACTGTGTGTCGCTAACTATACACTGTGTGTCGCTGTCTGTACACTGTGTGTCGCTAACTATACACTGTGTGTCGCTGTCTGTACACTGTGTGTCGCTGACTATACACTGTGTGTCACTGTCTCTACACTGTGTGTCGCCGTCTGTACACTATGTATTACTGTCTGTACACTGTGTGTCGCTAACTATACACTGTGTGTCGCTGACTATACACTGTGATGGGGTGGGTTAGCTGGGGATGACGTTCTGTTTCATTCTGTTGCCTGTCCAGACTATGCTCTGTGTCGCTGTCTATTTTCTATGTGTCGCTGACTATACACTGTGTGTCACTGTTTGTACACTGTGTGTCAATAACTATACACTGTGTGTTGCTGACTTTACACTGTGTGTCGCTAACTATACACTATGTGTCACTGTCTGTACACTGTGTAGCTGACTATACACTGTGTGTCGCTGTCTATACAATGTATGTCACTGTCTGTACACTGTGTGTCTCTGTCTATATTTGCAGCAACATGAAACGTGCTTTACTGAGTATTTAGAGTTCACTGGACTCTATTCCTATCACTCTCAGCTCTGCAGGGAAGAAAATCTCTCATGTTTTCCTTCTGGCCGCCGTTCCTGTGTCCTGGACCTGCAGCTTCCACTCTTATTACTGCCACAACTTCTAAATCAGGGGCTCCTGGCTGACTTTGGACCCCCATCTACCTGGGCTTCCTCAGGGGTCCAGCCTATATCTCAAACCAGGAGCTTTATTAAATGGCTAGTGGCTACTGTGACCCTCTGAAGCAGCTGTGGTGCATTCTTCCATTTTAAAATGATCTCATTTGTATATTACAATATTTAGAACCACAAAGTTGCAAAGGGTGCAAAAAGGCCGATGGGGATGTGATGGTAATGCCACTTCTATTGTGATGCCCAAAAGGATGGCAGATGGCAGGTTCTGCTGTGCCCCACCCAGGGATACACATGTGCAGGGTGCAGTTAAAGAGCTCGGCCCCTGGGCTGAATGATCTGAGTGCACATTGCACTCAACGAGCAAGTCTAAAGAGTCACTCTCAGCGCTGCAATGCACGCTCTGCATAAACAGCAATTCTGCGGCAAACTAATCACAAAGTGGAGTAATTAGCAGACATTCACTGGTTTCCATGGTGACCTCTCCATGTTTAGAAGGTTTGCCCCAGAGTTGGTCTTTGTACATAATGCATTATCCCTCTCCACATTTAGCTGCAGGCGATCATAGGATTTTGAAAGATGTCTGTATAACAAAGGCTCCTCTGTGAGCGCCAGGGGGTCACGTATTTGTGACCTGTAGAATTAGCAGCTTGGAAACGGATCACTGCAAAGTTTGCCCTCGATATTTGGGTTTATCGCTATCTGACGATGACTGAGAACATTTAGAAATAAACAAGTTCTGTTTTACAGTTTTAGTTCAAAGTGTCATCACGTTTTTCTTTAAATTCTCTGCTCTTACACTACAATTCCCACTATCCTCACTCAGCCAATAGCCAGGGCTCAAAGTATTCTGGCAACTGCAATATACCAACAGTTCGAAAGCTGCTACATCTAGAAAAACGGTATAAAAATCGTGAAATCTTAGTGCCAGGGTCAGTCTCTGTAATATGTTAAAGGGACGATAAAGGCTGAATAGCAGAGGAGGTCTGACATGATTTTAGAAAGAGAAATCCGTTTTGTGATGATTTTCTCTCGTACGTCATGGACCATCTCTGCAAGGATTTCCCTGTGAATGGAGTGATTTCCGTCGATTTCAGAACTAATTTAATATTTCAGAGGAGTGTGTGCGAGCAGTTAAAATCAGCGCAGTTTATTCACCGAATTGGAGTGAATTAAAACCAACTTATAATAATTGGGCTAAAATAGCCAAGTTAGGACAATACCGGAATATTGGAAATCATCAATGCTTCACTAAAATGTGCCATTCAGTTTTCAGTTCACCGCAGGTTAAAGGTTGGTGAATAAACTCCACAGGATTCATTCAGGGAATCATGAAAATCTAGTCAAATTATTTATTTCCTAATTGATGTAATTTCAACTTCTAAATTCTAACACGTTATGGGAAAATAGATCAGTTGTCTACCACATGTTTTACTGAATTAGATAGTTAGACAGACGGATGGAAGCGTTAATGGATGTCTGGGTGGATGGATGGATGGATGGATGTCTGGGTGGATGGATGGATGGATGTCTGGGTGGATGGATGGATGGATGGATGTCTGGGTGGATGGATGGATGACTGGATGAATGGCTGAGTGCATGGATGAATGGATGGCTGGGTGGATGGATGGCTGAGGGGATTGATAGGTGGGTCCAAGAGTGTGAGAGTACAGAGAGTAGAATGATCAGTCAGCAATGACAACGTATCAGAAAGGTTTGAGAGAGTTATCCCACTGTCAGTGTACAGGAGGGATTCACTAAGCCCTGAGAGAGTTATCCCGCTGTCAGTGTACAGGAGGGATTCACTAAGCCCTGAGAGAGTTATCCCGCTGTCAGTGTACAGAGAGAGTTATCCGGCTGTCAGTGTACAGAGAGGTATCCGGCTGTCAGTGTACAGAGAGAGTTATCCGGCTGTCAGTGTACATTAGTAAATTAATATTATCAATAAATGACATCCAGACAGCACAAAATAAAGCTTTATCACAGACGTAAGACGTTCTCCAAACAGGATCACATTGCTAAATAATAAACATACTTTATACCAAGGATTTGTCCTGAAATATAGCATAGACCTTTTCCCAAAAATATTGACACATAAAGACAAATACCAACATCCCACCCCATACGCCATCCCACCCCATACACTATCCCACCATCCCACCCCATACACTATCCCACCATCCCACCCCATACACTATCCAACATAATACACTATCCCACCTCATACACCATCCCACCCAATACACTATTCCACCCCATACGCTATCCCACCTCATACACCATCCCACCCAATACACTATCCCACCTCATACACCATCCCACCAAATACGCTATCCCACCTCATACACCATCCCACTCAATAAACTATCCCACATAATACACTATCCCACTCCATACACCATCTCATCCACTATCTTACCCCATACACTATCTGTGCACTATCACACCCCATACACTATGCCTCACCATGCACTATCCCACCGAATGTACTTTCCGTGCACCATCCCACCACATGCACCATCCCAGCCCATGCAGTGGAGCAGGGTCTGTCCCTGAATCCCAGTCTAATGTACCTTTCTCTTTTTTCAGATCATCCCCCATGTCTGCTGATGCTTGGGTCCTCACGCAGATTGACACAATCTGTGCATCTATTTCTGCTATTTTGACAAGTCTAGTAAATCATTCACGTAGAGGTCACTGCCCCCTCTTAAAAGCTGCCAATGATGTTTGTCATTTTTTTTACCAGTGATTAAAGCACATGTGGCATTTCTTGCTAACCTTTGGACCAGCCCAAGACATGTGTGTGTTGTGTGTGTTGTGTGTGTGTTGTTTGTTGTCATAGGATGTTCCAGAGGGAGTCTGTTGAGATTCTTGGGTTGGATGCTGAGGCTGTTCATTCAGCGGATACTTGTTTACAATAAACACTGTTAAACCAACGCCACGCAGTCATGTGATGGGATTAAAGACAATTTCAATGAATTGTGCCATTCACTGCATCAGACACATCAAAGTGGAAGTGAGGTCCTGGGAGGTCAGGGGTTTCTAAACTTGTAGTATTTTCATCCCTCACACTGATCTGTAAAACGTTTCACAGATAAATACCACGAGATTAAGAATAGCCTTTAACAGGTAATAAACTTTCACTTCACATTTTTTACAGAGAGCTTGTAAACAGGGCACTTTATTATTATTATTATTTTATTTTTTATATAGCGCCATCAGATTCCGTAGCGCTGTACAATGGGTAAACTAACAGACATGTAATTGTAACCAGACAACTGGACGTACAGGAACAGAGAGGTGGAGGGCCCTGCTCAATGAGCTTACATTCTAGACTTTACATATAATAATCAGATATTAATGAATGCATTTGTTATATCACCATCAATGCTCATATACATATATATAACACGAACCAGGAGGGAAAATAGGGAGTTTGGCACAATGTATATGGCCCATAGTCGGTGAGCAGGAGGCCAGCTTCTACACTTCTCCAGAAGTTTGTGGCAAATGTCCAGAGTAAGGAGCGTTTGTCACACCAGACGTGCCTAGAGGGATATCGACTATACCTCACTGACGATGCCTAACAATGCGTCTGAGGTTGGTGTATCTCTTGTGTACAGAGAACTGGTTTGCACTAATGTGAGACTGCAGAGGCATGATATATACACAAAAACTGTTTCATTAAGCTAAAGTTGTTTTGGTGACTAGTATATATAGTGTCTCTTTAATGGAACTCTTACACAGTGTATATGTGATGGTTGTCTCCAATAACCGCAAAAGAGCGCAATAAATAACACAGTACGGCACAGCAGGTTATGTTACCAATCTAAACCAAAGAAAAAGTTAACTGCGCTCTCTCCTAAATCTCCTACATAGGGATTAAGGAGAGAGCGCAGGTAACTTTTTCTTTGGTTTTTATTGTATACATTGGGGCTGATGTGTACTGTGGTCGTTGCTGCCGCCCAGGAGTGATGGGAGTGAGCGCAGGACTTATCTTTTTGTATTTGTATTCACTTTTTGTATCACACAGCTTTGTTACAATGCTGCCGCCCATCCCATGTGTTCCCTATTAAGGGTTAACAAGTATATAGGGGGGTATATACTGATTAGAGATATATTTGCCAGAAGCTCAAGGAAGCAAGGTGAAAGGTCAGTGTTGGACCCACCTGAGGGGGTCTGCCCTGACGTTGGCAGGCGGGCATTCCCTCCAATGGCCATTGGAGTAACTAAATGACCTCCATTTGTTTAAATATACATAGGGATTAAGGAGAGAGCGCAGGTAACTTTTTTTTGGTTTTTACTGTATATATATTGGGGCTGATGTGTACTGTGGTCGTTGCTGCCGCCCAGGAGTGATGGGAGTGAGTGCAGGACTATATTTTTGTATTTATGTTACCAATCTGTCAATGTGCTCGATGAGAATTATCTCCTACTAAAAGCCGGGATGAGTGAGGAGGAATCCTTTTGACAGACACCGTTGGACAACTCTTCACATCAACGAGTTTCGCCCATTCACTGTGGGCTTTTTCAAGATAAAGAGGGCAGCAGCATTGTGCAGCATTTATATATACCTTATGGAACAATTTGAATTTCCACATTCTTAAAGTCACAGTACTGCTCACATATGTTGGCAGAATCATTCATGTGCTGTTCATCATAATACAAATAAATGAACAGCATGAAAAAATACTGTGAAATAATAATTTTAAAATAATCTTAATTAAATTATTTAACCCCTTAAGGACCAAACTTCTGGAATAAAATGGAATCATGACATGTCACGTGTCCTTAAGGGGTTAAGAGATCCCTCTCTACATATCTCAAAACAGAATGCACGTGTCATGGATGATTATATATTTCCTGCCTGTTCTATGTTAAATTTTGTATTTATTGTGTATTAATATTGTTTTTGTATTTTATTGTACCTAATGTATCAATGCAACGTTTTGTGGACCCAGGACATACTTGAAAAGGAGAGACATGTCAATGTATCTTTCCTGGTAAAATATTTTATAAATAAATAATATATGAACCATAAAATGCATAGAAAATGTAATAAATAACATGTACTCTGTAATCTATGTATGTTCATGCCTACAAAAATTCCCGGTATATCAAAACAATGTTAAAGAAGGAGGATTGTTTTCTATGAAACCCATTTTTAAGGTGCCGCCTCTCTCTACATCTTTAAAAAAAATCCCAGAGTGAGCGGGCGAAACGCGTTGATACAAGAAGCGGCTTCCTAGAGTTGTTCAGTGGCGTGGGGCAATGGCATTCCTCTGTTCTTTGAATCACTCATTATGGCTTTTGCTAGGAGATTGGTCTGATCGTGCACATTGTCAGAGTGGATACATAGCCTTGGACACTGCTGTGCTATGTTATATATTTTGTGCTTTTGTGGTTTTTAGAGACATACTACACATACACTGTGTTCCTTTAAGGGGAAGAACAATACATTGACAGTATCACACTATATATATTTTTTCTTTGTGTCTTTTAAGGTACTTGAAGTGTATACTGTCTACTGGATACAGTGAATACATTGCTTGTTTGATATGTCGAATAGAGGATACATAATACCCGGCTCCCTTGATCCTCAGACCACCTATGTGAAGGTGGATAAAGTACTGAGAACCCTTATATGAGTGTTACCCCTGACGATTTATTCATGAGCTTATTTACTAAGCACTTACATTTATATTTACAAACTCTCGGTGGTGGCTCTGTGATGCTTTGGGGCTGGTTTGCATCCTCTGGCATGGGAAACCTGCAGTGTGTGGAAGGCAAGATGGTCTCATTGAAGTTTCAGGAAATTCTAAGAGAAAACGTCATGCCGTCTGGGAGGATGCTGAAGCTTCGGCGTCATTGGACCTTCCAGCAAGACAATGATCCCAAGCGTACCTCAAATTCCATCAAGGCTTGGTTGCAGAAGAAGTCTTAAGATCCCTCAGGAACGCTGCCAGAAGCTGGGTCTGGCTAGGAATCTCGTTTGCAGCAGGTCATAACAGCAAAAGGGTGCTCTGCAAAGTACTAAAGATACTTGCCAGGCAGGGGTTGAATAATGTTGAGACTGGAGAAGTCATTATAAGTTGCAATTTCAGTTGAATTTCGGGGAACCCTGTGAAGCAATCGTTGTGTTGAGTAATTTCAATTGCTTTTGTTTGATTTGGTCATTGCAAACAGCTGAAAGCCTGTAAATGTTGGAAACTTGATTTTCAATGGGGGTTGAATAATTTTGAGTACAATGTATTTCTTTTTTAACTTCTCCTTATTTAAGAAAATGGATTTGGATCAGATGTCCAGCTGTCCTGCACACTCTGGCATCTGATGCAATTTTTTTTAAATGTCCGATGTTTGTGTTTGGCCAGTAACCATGAATGTTTAAAATGATGAGCCAGTGCAACGATTTATTCACTAAAGTACAAATTATAGCAAACTGAACTGAATGGGGAAAATGAGGAATAAACAGACGAACTGAAAAAATTGCCAGATTCAGCTATAACCACAGCTTGGCTAATGAGGCCTAAATCCTGTCATTCCGTTTTCAGCTTGCTAGAATTGGAATGTTAGTGAAATGATATTTAATAACATCAGCCAGAGTTCCCGTTATTGAAGACGTTACACACTGGAGCCTGCGCTGGTTTGCTTCGGCAGACCTAGTCACTAAAGTGTGAATTCCAAATATTTCAGGCTGAAATTTAGAATTCATCAAGTTAAATATATTTCCAGTTTGTTTATTGTGGGCTAGGATTTGAAATTCACTTTTAACTTTGCTGGAATCCCCCACGATTCCCACTTTATTGCCGTTCGTGCCAGTGGAAGCTCCAATGTGCAGAGTCCGCAGGTTGATTAGTAACCCAGTCCAAAACTTGGGTCATTATATTACAGCCATACAATTCCAAGAACTGCATCCAGAATTTTCTACAGGCCTTCTCTCAGATTATGAATTAACCTTGAGGGATATTTAAACCATATCTCTGGATTTATGGCTCTCAGAAAACATGACAGCTGCAGGCAGTGATGCCTTTTAGTGACTGCCATAACTACTGCTGAGTAATTATATAAGATCCGTCAACGTTGATCAGGGCTAGCTTTTAAATCACTGCATCATTTTAATTCAGCAAGTGTAGATGATGTCGCACCATAGAAAATGAAAGAAACGGGAGCTGCAGCTTTAACCCCTTAAGGACACATGACATGTGTGACATGTTATGATTCCCTTTTATTCCAGAAGTTTGGTCCATAAGGGGTTAAGTGGATTTTGATGAAACCAACGGGTCATTCTTGTACAATACTTTCTTGCTAAATTGCTAAATTCCCTTTTAAAAGAAATAGGGCTACCTGTTTTTTGTTTTTTTTATAAATGTCCTAATATACAGAAGGTACCAAAAAGATTGGGGTGAGGCCAAAATGATACAACTCACCTCAGTGCAAATACAAATACTACTGTTATGCACCACTGGCGTGACTCTAGTTGGACTTTGAAGGGTCCTACTTGGGCAGAGAAACCTGAGAAATCATGTTTCCATAGCTATCCCAGAGTTCTCAGCTTGACATGCAAATGAGCATGGAAAGGCATCATGTTTCACACTTCATACTGGGTTTCTGCAGCTAACCTTAGCAATGGATGCTGTTTTAAACATAGCTTTTAAAAAACGTAGCATGGGTTGTGATCCAAAAGGATCCGTGACCAAAAGCCCACCGTGGACTGCAGTTTGGACCTTGTGGGTCTGATCAGCATTGCGTCGGTTCGGTCGGGAAGTTTAAGTCTCTCTGACAGCACTAATATGCGGTAAACATTCACCTCAGCAATGTGCAGCCCGTGGCAGAAACTCTAAGGGTGCACTCTGGCAAATTCTACAGTGCTCATATTGAAGGCTATTAAAATATTTGAGATAAAGTGTAAATTGTGTCACTGCGTGATTGAGCAAGATAACAGTTGATTGTGTAGCTAGCCAATGATTGCACAGACAATAACCAAAACAACACAGAGCCGGTCCAATGTCTGATCTCCACACAGCGCATCGGAATTATCTACATTTATTTATTTACTAGAAGAGCCATTTTATCGTGAAGAAATGTATGAAATGTTTAATTCACGTATGTCCCATAAGCCTTTGCTGATGACTGGTTATAAACAATAGTGTGGATAGCAAAGTCCACTTCAGATAAGTTATATTGATTAATCTATACAAGAGGTTAATAAATTCCCCAGTAAACATAGATTAAATTATATAATTTCCTCAGGTTTAAATCCAGGTCACCTGCCAGCTCCCACAATTTCTTTTCTACAGCAATGCGATATTACACATAAATATTGCTTTATTTATCTATATTTGTCGGCAGTATATGCAATCTGGTTTATTTATTAAACAGGGACTTGTAGTGAACCAGCAAATTATAGGCAGAATTAATCGCCATCTTTGGTTTTCAAAGGTTTTGTGGGTTGCTAATATACTTTGATATGTGCCCATAGCCCTTTCTAGCTCCCACTGGCTGCTATTCTATGTAGCTGTGTATGGTGAGCCTCGTAGGCTCCTGTACAGGGCACGGTGATGTGATGTCACATATAGACCACCAGTGCAGGTTTAGTAATCCAGGGAATTAACGGAGCGATCTAGCATATTCAGTGTAGGAAACCAGGACACTTTCTTTTTCTTGTAAAAAGGTAAAAATTATGCAGAAGCGGAAGGTGGATCTAATGAAAATTTCTCCAGCATGTATTTTTGTTTTTCCAACAACGAAGAGAGAATATTTTACACATTATAAAATCACCACAACTCACTGTTTACTGAATAAAAATACTTTTTGGACGTCTAAGGGCCTCTCGCAGATATAGGACATTTGCCAGTCATAATCACTGCCAAGTGACTGGCTGAGGCTCATAGGAGTTACAGATCGAGTATTTCTGAACACCCTACTAAAGGATACGGGGATAGGGAATTTTAACTACATTTCCCATTACCCTTTTTTTAGATGATAATCTATGTGAAATCTCTGTTTAGTAAGTCATTCCCTGAGGGTAAAGATTAACATTAATTTCTGGTAACATTATCTTAACAGACAAATCACACACTGTTATTACCAGCAATATTGTGTATTTATTAGATTTATCTGTATGTAGATATAGACTAGGAATAGGTTAAAGGACTTCATTTCTTCGAGATTACCTTTTTTTATATGGCATGAGCTGCTGTACACAGTTTGCTTAAAGTAGTCTCCCTGTTGCTATGTATATTTATATACTGTTTCAAACATCACACCTGCAAACACGTACACAACTGTGTTATCACAAACAGCGACACTCCATGCTGTCAGCAATAAATTTAACAGAGACAAAAAAAAACAGCTTATTTAAGACAGAAGGAAAGACAAACAGACAGAGAGATAGATAGATGTCCTTCCATTATTCACACCACTTACAGCTACCAATTTTCAAGACCTCTCGAATGAGGTTGAATGATAATACAAGCTTCCTCTACGGTGAAACCTCCTCTGATCTGCCTCTCCACCTAGGAAAATAAACACAGTTCTCCAAAAAACGATGCAGATCTCCAAAGATATAAGAAAACATGTCAGGAATACAAACAGATATACTGAGAATCGGGGTGGAACCAAGATACATCCTCGAGAAACCTCAGCTGCCAAAGGTAAAATCTCCCCAAAGACGTGGAGACACTGCCAGTCAATCAGCTCACGGTAATGCAAAAAATATAGGTGCAATGCGGCAAAGAGATAATTCCTTTCCTAGCGTAGAAAAATAGAATTAAAATGTTTTAGGACCTCCAGCTAAACCCTGCAGAGGACTCCAATTCCACAAAAAAATTCCTCCGAAGCAGCAAAATGACCAAATACCAGATTCGCAATCTGCTTTGATGCCCATCGCTACGGGAGTCCATCAAAGGTGGACATTGGAAAATGTTAAGAAAATGATATAATTTGGAGGATGAAAAAGTAATTGTATTGTGTTGGCGTTCATTGCAATGATGAATAAAAAGCATTATACTCGTATGATTTTACAGTGGACATTACATATCCAGATTCTTTTGTATTCACTTTTGTTTTATTTATGAGGTTGCTTGAACTTTTTTAAAATCCTCATTAGATCGATTCTAACAATAAAAACTACACGTCTATAGGATCGTTGTCATGGAGCATCTGTTGGTAACGTCTACGGACAAACAAATCTGTATTTAAACTTTACAATCTTCTGTCCTACAAACAATCCTTTTATTACATGTGATATAAGTGCACGCGGTTATAAAACGCCATTGCTGATAGCAAAGAACGACAAGCTGATATCGACTGTGGCTGTTTTACGCTGACCCAGGCATAATTCTGCATCAATGAACTTCCTAACTCTCGGCCATAAAGTGATCCGTTCTCCTTGCTGATAGAGAAGGACCGTGAAGCTGGGTCCGTCACAGAGTAGCAGGAGAGAAGAAATAATATAGAAACTCTACTTTTCAAACTTTCTTCTTAACCTTGAACTGTTTGCCTGCTGCAAGTGATTGTCACTTAATAACCCATCTCTCCAAACAGCCCAGTGCTGACACTTTAAAAGAGAATTATTGGTGCTTTCCCTTATTTGAGTTGATACGGCATTTGGGAAAGTTATCTAAGTGGAGCCAATTCCACAAGGGCCAACTAAAGATGTCTTCTTCAGATCTTCAGGAGAGAATTTGTCTTTATTCATGAAACATGTTCCATCATAACTTTGCTTAATACAGACTCATTTGA
Organism: Pelobates cultripes; assembly: GCA_933207985.1. NCBI lineage: Eukaryota > Metazoa > Chordata > Amphibia > Anura > Pelobatidae > Pelobates > Pelobates cultripes. The sequence goes on from OW240918.1 coordinate 5,059,267, forward strand.
GTCATGTCCAATTAAGTCTGCCTTGGATTCACCAATGAGTTCCCTGGAATAAGTTCAAAACAGTTCATGGGAGGTTCTAGACAGATCATGGAAGGTTATAGACAGGTCATGGGAGGTTATAGACAGGTCATGGAAGGTTATAGACAGTTTGGGAAAGGTTCTAGACAGGTCATGGAAGGTACCAGAAAGTTCATGCAAGGCTATAGGCAGGTCATGGAAAGTTAGACATGGAAGGTCTAATCGAGTAGGTTTTAGTCGAGTAGTTTAAACAAGTCATGGAGGCTCTGATGGTCAGGGCACAGTGTAGATTCCTAGTCATATTGTCTGTGTAGAGGCCAGATATCTGAAGGTCCTATAAATCAGACGAAGGGGAGGTCATGCCTGCATGAATGTGGGAAGGGCATGAAGGTCAGGGAATGCTTGGCATCAGACACATGGACACCATAACAACCATGCATTGCTGTTCATTCTGCAAGTGGGCATAGGAAACCTTGGAAACCACAATAGGAGGAACCATGCTGCTCTATCAATACGTGGAATATTGGAATATATCTGTGGTTTCTACATAAAATAATGTTAATTCTACTGGGAATTGTAGCAGCAGCTCACTGTTTGGAAAGAGTCATTATGGCACCTCATATCTAACAACATGAGAACTGAATCACGTAACCCGTGTTATTTTGGCTCATGTTGAATATCTTAAATCATCTTTAATCTACAGGTAAATAGATTAGCCTCAGATATTTCCAGTTCTTCTACAACTTCTTCATTACTCAAACAGTGAAACCCGTCCAAAAAGTGACAAGTGAAATTTAGAGAAAGGATCAGAGGACACTTTTATTTTCTCTTAATATAACATTGGTCAAGACTGGGACAGATTAGCTGAGACAGTTCAGACAGATATTGCCTTAGAAACTCCAAGTGAGTGATCAAAAGAGACGTTGAAAAGAAACCCGAGCGAAAACACTCATTTATCTTACGTGAAGGAAGATGTGCAATACATCAAGCTCTGAATTACGTACTCTTCTAGAACATTACAGTTCGTACGTGGTTTGGGAATCTGGAATCCAGGACACACCTGAAAACCAGATAAATCTCCTGGACACGTCCGGTAAATAGATGACATCCCGGTGACATCATAGGACCTTAGTGCAACCGCCACTAGTGATCTAATATGCTCAAAAGCAGTAAAATGTAATTCTAAACATTAATATATATTTTAAAAATATATAGATTTTTAAATATGCCACTGCTTATTACATTCCTTAAAGGGGCAGTCTAAGTACCATAACCCCTTTATATTTAAGGCATTATCCCACATTGTCCATACCAGGGTTATGCAAAGAAAAAAACTAAAAATATTGCCAGGAAAGCAAGCGTTCCAAATAGACAAACAGGGGAAAACAAGAGCCCCCAAAAATCCTGGCTTGGCTTTGTTCCCTTGATTCATTCGACTTTCTCGATATGGCTAAATGGTAAATTCTTATTCTGTTTTAGAAATATCAGTTCTGTCCCTGTTTGAACATTAACTGCCTGAGAACATCACCTGCAATCAACCTGCAAAAACAAAGTTAGAACCAACTATGAAAATAAAGGTGAATGTTCTCATTGAGCTCCTGTTGAGGAAACATATCTACATTCAAACTACTGTGCTGCTCAGTGGCGTACACAAAACTGATCGGTGGCCCCCCTCCATGCGCTTACTCTGCGCGGGCTGGGTCCGCAACACATCGCGGCAGGCTGTGACCCCTGCGACTGCGTTATGTACGCCAGTGCATGCAGATACACATACACTTAAAGGACCACTACAGACACCCAGATCAACTCAGCTCAATGAAGTTGTCTGGGTGTCCGGTCCCTCTAGTTTTAACCCTGCAGCTGAAAACATAGCAGTTTCAGAGAAACTGCTATATTTACACTGTGGGTTAATCCAGCCTCTAGTGGCTGTCTCATTGACAGCCGCTAGAGGAGATTCCGCGATTCTCACTGTGAAAATCACAGTGAGAAGATGCCAGCGTCCATAGGAAAGAATTGAGTAATGCTTTCCTATGGGCGGATTGAATGCGCGCGCGGCTCTTGTCATGCATGCGCATTCAGAGCTGAGAGGCCAAACGGGGTGGAGAGATCCCCAGCACCAAGGGAGTCCGGCGCTGGAGAAAGGTAAGTGCTTAAGACACACACATACTCTCACGAACAGACACATACACACTAGCTAACAGACACACACTCAGTGACAGACATACATACTCACTGACAGACAGACACACACTCACTCACTTACAAAACACACACTCACTAACAGATGCACACAAACTAACACACTCAGTAACAGACACACACAGTAACACACTCACTGACACACTCTAACACTAACACACACACTCTAACACACACACAACACTCACACACAACACAACACACACACACACACTAACACACACACTCTAACACACACACACACTAACACACACACACACTCTAACAACACACACAACACACACACACACAACACACACACACTAACACACACTAACACACACACAGACTTACACACACTAACACACACACACTCTAACACACACACACTCTAACACACACACACACACACACACACACTAACACACACTCTAACACACACACACACACTAACACACACACTCTAACACACTAACACACACACACACTAACACACACACACACACTCTAACAAACACACACACACACACTAACACACACACTCTAACACACACACACTAACACACACTAACACACACACACACTAACACACACACACACACACACTAACACACACACAGACTTACACACACACACTCTAACACACTCTAACAAACACACACACACTAACACACACACACTCTAACACACACACACACTAACACACACACACTCTAACACACACTAACACACACACACAGTCTAACACACACACTTTTTTTTTTAAATTGCATCCCCCAGCCTCCCTAACTTTGGGAGTGTAGAGGGGATTCCCTGGGGTCCAGTGGGGTTGCTGGGTGGCCGGTCACTGGGCGGGCTGGCTGTCTGGCGGGCGCGCGCGCGAGGGACTACTCTCCCCTGAGTGCTTCCTGTTCAGCTCCCACGCGCACCGCTTACTGATAGCGGAGCCGGAATATGACGTCATATTCCGGTTCTGGCATCAGTGCGGTGCGCAAGAGAGCTGAGGAGGGAACACTCTCTCGCGAGCTCGCCAGCCAGTCAGACAACCCGGTGATGAGCAGCTCCTGGGCCCCCCAGGAGAAGAGGCTGGCCACACTGGCATACATACCCGGTATGTACACCACTGGTGCTGCTATCTAGTGTTAAAAATGTGCAAGTGTACTTACCACAAACAAATTTTCCCTTGAATAAAATAACTCATGTATCGATAATGTATTGTCAAGGCCCTGGGGAGTCAGGGGACAAGGGCACATGTATGAGTGTGGGGGTAGTGCTAGTGATTGGCTATATGTGTTTAGGGGAGTGGTTATGGGTTTGTAGTGGGGCAGGGATCATCTTACCTCAGTGCCTTTTGGGATTCTGGCCAGCAAACAACTTCCCACCCACCCTAATGTTCTGTTTTTGTTCCGTCACAGCTAGCGGGGAGCGTGTCCTTGCCAACAGGGTTGGGGAGCAGATGGAATGTCAGGAGATGGACAAGGTGGGTCTCAACCTCCCCTGCTTTGTAGGGTAATCTTTCAAGTTACCGAATTGGACGTGCCCACCGAGCTAAGAGCCGGCTGGTGGTTAGAGCATTTAAGATGATGGGAATTTGGTTTGGACGAGGTGGGTAAAGTTTTTGATGCATAGGCACCTGGTTAAGTTCGTTGCCAAGGACGGTTATTTAAGTTGGAGGTTGGAGGGCAATAAGTGTGAAATTAATATGTTAATTATGGTATGTATATATATTTATGTGTTTATTTATATTTGAATTAAAGGAAAAGAATAAAGTTCGGATGTGTTCTACAGTTGTAAGTTTTAATAAATGCTGTGGCCTGTTTCATTCAATATGCATTGTCTGTCGTTATTGGGGTGATAAGTGGGTAGTCTCTTTCTTTTTAGTCACACCACATTCCCCGCTACGTACATACATGTCCACCACCACTGCAATGTCCACCGCTCCTTGTCTTCCATCACGATGTCAGGGTGATCGGCCATTACCTGCTTGTCTGGATCTGGAAGTGCCACAAGATCTAAGCCCTGTCATTCTCAACTATCCTTTGTGGTATCTCCCATCTAGTCCATTCCATATCCTGAGCAGAAGTTTTGGGACACACTTTCAGAAACTTGGTTCTGTCTTTCAGTGTATGCTGTCCCTGCTAACATCTTGCACCTGGCTGCTTTGTGCTGAATAAAATATTGTGCCCCAAGTGCTGCCAAACTAGTTCTGATGTGTTGTCCAGTGGTAGAACTATCGCTGGTGTGGCTGTACCGGGACCTGCAAGTTCAGGGGGCCATCGGGTTGCCCATGCACTTAGGTCCACACAATGGACATCTTTGATCAGGGGCCCGGTAAGGTGCCATGGCCCTAAAACAGTGAGTCCGTTCCCCCCTGCTTAGTATGAAGTGAGTACAAGTTGCCTCCTCCCAGCTTACCAACTAGTTGTGTGGGAGAGAGGAGAGGATATTAGGGAGCAGGGAGAGTCTGACCAGACTGCTATCAGACTGTTCACTTGCTTCCTAATATATCCCATCCCTTGACAGCAGTGTATTTAAAGCGAGGCTGGCAAGGCATTTGCCTTGGGCAGCACTTTCAGGGGGGGTGGCAAAAAATGCCGCCCACCAATTGTCCTGGCAAATGTCTTGCCAGCCTCTTGTCCTGGGGCGCCCATGAGCTAGTCGGCTGGCTACCACAGGGACCCCCCGAGGCTGGCATGCACTGATGTTGCTGGTGGCGAGGGAGCACTCTCCCCTGAGCTCTTCCCTGCACAGCTCCATCGTGTGCACCGCAGTGATGCCGGAGCTGGAATATGACGTCACTCCGGCTCCGGCATCACTGAGAGGCACGCAAGGGAGCTGACCACCCTCCTTCACCGCTCACCTGTCTGCCAGACCTCCCGACTGCAGCCCCACTGGACCATAGGGACAAATCCACTCCAGCACTCCCAAAGGTTGGAGGCTGGGTGGATTGAAACTTAATTTTTGGGGAGTGTGTTAGTGTGTGTGTCTGTTGGTGAGTGTTAGTGTGTGTGTGTCTGTTAGTGAGTGTTAGTGTGTGTGATAATGAGCGTTAGTGTGTATGTTAGTGAGTGTGTCTGTTAGTGAGTGTTAGTATGTGTCTGTTAGTGAGTGTTACTGTGTGTCTGTTAGAGTGTGTATGTGTTAGTGAGTGTGTGTCTGTCACTAAGAGTGTATATGTGTTTGTCAGTGATGTGTATGTGTGTCTGTTGGTGAATGTGAGTGTGTGTGTAACTGTGAGTGTAACTGTTAATGAGTGAGTGTGTATGTCTCTGAATGTGTATGTTTCAGTGAAAGTGTGTGTTGGTTAAACAATCTGTGTGACGATTACTGTATCTGTGAGTGTATGTCAGTGCAGGCATCAGTGAGGGCGTGTGTCTGTCAGGAAGAGAAATTTGGAAGGGGGCGTGTGCCTAGGGCAGCACAAAACCAGAATACACCACTGTTCCTTGACATTTGCCATTGCAACAATGTTTCAATGTTATTCACTTCACCTGTCAGTGGTTTTGTGACTGATCAATATATATAAATATATCAGTGTCTGTTTATAAGGCCTCACCGTACACTCCCAGAAACAACAATACTGAATTTCTCCATTTTATCTCAGCACGATTCTCACTCAATAACCTCATTCCCTTTATATTTTACCAATAACTGAGACTATCTATGAACCTCCTTTAGCCATCACTTCCAAATTCCCCCTGCTACCTCTTGTCTTAAACCCCCATTGTATCCTGATTGTAAGCTCTCGGGATATCTAGCTAAGCACTTTGTATAAAATAGCTTCAATGGCTGGATCTCAGCTTACATTTTGTATTTGGACGCTCTCCTCTAATTGTACAGCGCTGCGGAATATGTTGGCGCTTGACAAATACCAATAATAGATAATAATATCAGCATGTGTATATTTATATATATCAGTGTACTCCCTGCAAGTTTAGGGATGCTTAGGGTTTGGCGAGCATTGTTTTCTGGTGTATGTAGGCTGGGGTTACAGTAAGTAGGGTTGAGAGCCTGTGCTGAGATTGATAGGAGTTACAGTAAGTAGGATTGAGAGCCTGTGCTGAGATTGATAGGGGTTACAGTAAGTAGGGTTGAGAGCCTGTGCTGAGATTGGTAGGAGTTACAGTAAGTAGGGTTTAGAGCCTGTGCTGAGATTGATAGGAGTTACAGTAAGTAGGGGTGAGAGCCTGTGCTGAGATTGGTAGGAGTTACAGTAAGTAGGGTTTAGAGCCTGTGCTGAGATTGATAGGAGTTACAGTAAGTAGGGTTGGGAGCCTGTGCTGAGATTGATAGGAGTTACAGTAAGTAGGGGTGAGAGCCTGTGCTGAGATTGATAGGAGTTACAGTAAGTAGGGTGAGAGCCTGTGCTGAGATTGGTAGGAGTTACAGTAAGTAGGGTTTAGAGCCTGTGCTGAGATTGATAGGAGTTACAGTAAGTAGGGTTGGGAGCCTGTGCTGAGATTGATAGGAGTTACAGTAAGTAGGGGTGAGAGCCTGTGCTGAGATTGATAGGAGTTACAGTAAGTAGGGTTGAGAGCCTGTGCTGAGATTGATAGGAGTTACAGTAAGTAGGGTTGAGAGCCTGTGCTGAGATTGATAGGAGTTACAGTAAGTAGGGTTGGGAGCCTGTGCTGAGATTGATAGGAGTTACAGTAAGTAGGGTTGAGAGCCTGTGCTGAGATTGATAGGAGTTACAGTAAGTAGGGTTGAGAGCCTATGCTGAGATTGATAGGAGTTACAGTAAGTAGGGTTGAGAGCCTGTGCTAAGATTGATAGGAGTTACAGTAAGTAGCATTTTAAAGGTAAATACCACCCTGTGCCCCCCTTAACACTACGCCTCCTAACGATGAAGTGACTGAGATAGTCTCCATTATACCACTAGATAGATTGCTGTGTTTTATTCATTGTTTGCCATCAATTGGAAGTGATTAAGATCGGGCCACAAGGCAGCTGGCCTCCTGCCAAGAATAGAATCAATACTTATCTTTTTTGGCCATTAACGATTAGAAGTCATTTTGCCAGCATTGTGAGCCAATTCACAATCAGAGAGACTGCGATAAATCTCAGTGAATTGTTTCCTGGGGATAAAACATATGACAGAACCCGAGGAGAGAGACTTCCATGGTGTCAGGTATAAGTTTCACAAAAGTTATAGAAGAATTGCTTAACAATTTATTGTGTTTAGTGGGGGTAAATATAACAACGCATGGTATTAAACAGGGTAAATATAACAACGCATGGTATTAAACAGGGTAAATATAACAACACATGGTATTAAACAGGGTAAATATAACAACGCATGGTATTAAACAGGGTAAATATAACAACGCATGGTATTAAACAGGGTAAATATAACAACGCATGGTATTAAACAGGGTAAATATAACAACGCATGGTATTAAACAGGGTAAATATAACAACGCATGGTATTAAACAGGGTAAATATAACAACGCATCGTATTAAACAGGGTAAATATAACAACGCATCGTATTAAACAGGGCAAATATAACAACGCATGGTATTAAACTGGGTAAATATAACAACGCATGTATTAAACAGGGCAAATATAACAACGCATGGTATTAAACTGGGTAAATATAACAACGCATCGTATTAAACAGGGTAAATATAACAACGCATGGTATTAAACAGGGTAAATATAACAACGCATGGTATTAAACAGGGTAAATATAACAACGCATCGTATTAAACAGGGTAAATATAACAACGCATCGTATTAAACAGGGTAAATATAACAACGCATCGTATTAAACAGGGTAAATATAACAACGCATCGTATTAAACGAGGTAAATATAACAACGCATGGTATTAAACTGGGTAAATATAACAACGCATCGTATTAAACTGGGTAAATATAACAACGCATCGTATTAAACTGGGTAAATATAACAACGCATCTTATTAAACTGGGTAACTATAACAACGCATCGTATTAAACAGGGTAAATATAACAACGCATCGTATTAAACAGGGTAAATATAACAACGCATGGTATTAAATAGGGTAAATATAACAACGCATCGTATTAAACTGGGTAAATATAACAACGCATCGTATTAAACAGGGCAAATATAACAACGCATCATGTTTAACGGGGGAAATATAACATCGTGTTTAACGGGGTAAATATAACATGCATCGTATTAAACAGGGTAAATATAAAAACGCATTGTGTTTAATGAGGTAAATATAACAACGCATGGTATTAAACAGGGTAAATAGAACATTGTGTTTAACGGGATAAATATAACAACGCATCGTGTTTAATGGGGCAAATATAACAACGCATCGTGTTTAATGGGGCAAATATAACAACGCATCGTGTTTAACGGGGTAAATATAACAACGCATCGTATTAAACAGGGTAAATATAACAACGCATCGTATTAAACAGGGTAAATATAACAACGCATCGTATTAAACAGGGCAAATATAACAACGCATCGTATTAAACAGGGTAAATAGAACAACGCATCGTATTAAACTGGGTAAATATAACAACGCATCTTATTAAACTGGGTAAATATAACAACGCATCGTATTAAACAGGGTAAATATAACAACACATCGTATTAAACAGGGTAAATATAACAACGCATGGTATTAAACAGGGTAAATATAACAACGCATCGTATTAAACAGGGTAAATATAACAACGCATCGTATTAAACAGGGCAAATATAACAACGCATCGTATTAAACTGGGTAAATATAACAACGCATCGTATTAAACAGGGCAAATATAACAACGGGTATTAAACTGGGTAAATATAACAACGCATCGTATTAAACTGGGTAAATATAACAACGCATCGTATTAAACTGGGTAAATATAACAACGCATCGTATTAAACTGGGTAAATATAACAACGCATGGTATTAAACTGGGTAAATATAACAACGCATCGTATTAAACTGGGTAAATATAACAACGCATGGTATTAAACTGGGTAAATATAACAACGCATCGTATTAAACAAGGTAAATATAACAACGCATGGTATTAAACTGGGTAAATATAACAACGCATCGTATTAAACAGGGTAAATATAACAACGCATCGTATTAAACAGGGTAAATATAACAACGCATGGTATTAAACAGGGTAAATTTAACAACGCATCGTATTAAACTGGGTAAATATAACAACGCATCGTATTAAACAGGGTAAATATAACAACGCATGGTATTAAATAGGGTAAATATAACAACGTATCGTATTAAACTGGGTAAATATAACAACGCATCGTATTAAACAGGGCAAATATAACAACGCATCGTATTAAACTGGGTAAATATAACAACGCATGGTATTAAACAGGGCAAATATAACAACGCATGGTATTAAACTGGGTAAATATAACAACGCATCGTATTAAACTGGGTAAATATAACAACGCATGGTATTAAACAGGGTAAATATAACAACACATCGTATTAAACAGGGTAAATATAACAACGCATCGTATTAAACTGGGTAAATATAACAATGCATCGTATTAAACAGGGCAAATATAACAACGCATCGTATTAAACTGGGTAAATATAACAACGCATCGTATTAAACGAGGTAAATATAACAACGCATGGTATTAAACTGGGTAAATATAACAACGCATCGTATTAAACTGGGTAAATATAACAATGCATGGTATTAAACAGGGTAAATATAACAATGCATCGTATTAAACTGGGTAAATATAACAACGCATCATATTAAACAGGGTAAATATAACAACGCATCGTATTAAACAGGGTAAATATAACAACGCATGGTATTAAACAGGGTAAATATAACAACGCATCGTGTTTAATGAGGTAAATATAACAGCGCATCGTGTTAAACTGGGTAAATATAACAGCGCATCATTATTAAACTGGGTAAATATAATAGCATGCATTGATAAACAGGTGTTAAATATAACAACGCTATGCATTATTAAACTGGGTAAAAATATAACAACGCATCATATTAAACGGGGTAAATATAACAACGCATCGTATTAAACAGGGTAAATATAACAACGCATCGTATTAAACTGGGTAAATATAACAACGCATTGTGTTTAACGGGGTAAATATAACAACGCATCGTATTAAACAGGGCAAATATAACAACACATCGTGTTTAACAGGGTAAATATAACAACGCATCATATTAAACAGGGTAAATATAACAACGCATCATGTTTAACGGGGGAAATATAACATCGTGTTTAACGGGGTAAATATAACATGCATCGTATTAAACAGGGTAAATATAAAAACGCATTGTGTTTAATGAGGTAAATATAACAACGCATGGTATTAAACAGGGTAAATAGAACATTGTGTTTAACGGGATAAATATAACAACGCATCGTGTTTAATGGGGCAAATATAACAACGCATCGTGTTTAACGGGGTAAATATAACAACGCATCGTATTAAACAGGGTAAATATAACAACGCATCGTATTAAACAGGGTAAATATAACAACGCATCGTATTAAACGGGCAAATATAACAACGCATCGTATTAAACAGGGTAAATAGAACAACGCATCGTATTAAACTGGGTAAATATAACAACGCATCTTATTAAACTGGGTAAATATAACAACGCATCGTATTAAACTGGGTAAATATAACAACGCATCGTATTAAACTGGGTAAATATAACAACGCATGGTATTAAACAGGGTAAATATAACAACGCATCGTATTAAACAGGGTAAATATAACAACGCATCGTATTAAACTGGGTAAATATAACAACGCATGGTATTAAACAGGGTAAATATAACAATGCATGGTATTAAACAGGGTAAATATAACAACGCATGGTATTAAACAGGGTAAATATAACAACGCATCGTATTAAACTGGGTAAATATAACAACGCATCGTATTAAACAGGGCAAATATAACAACGCATGGTATTAAACTGGGTAAATATAACAACGCATCGTATTAAACAGGGTAAATATAACAACGCATCGTATTAAACAGGGCAAATATAACAACGCATGGTATTAAACTGGGTAAATATAACAACGCATCGTATTAAACAGGGCAAATATAACAACGCATGGTATTAAACAGGGTAAATATAACAACACATCGTGTTTAACGGGGTAAATATAACAACGCATCGTATTAAACAGGGTAAATATAACAACGCATCGTATTAAACAGGGCAAATATAACAACACATCGTGTTTAACTGGGTAAATATAACAACGCATCATATTTAACGAGGTAAATATAACAACGCATCGTATTAAACAGGGTAAATATAACATCGTGTTTAACGGGGTAAATATAACAACGCATGGTATTAAACAGGGTAAATATAACAACGCATCATGTTTAACGGGGGAAATATAACATCGTGTTTAACGGGGTAAATATAACATGCATCGTATTAAACAGGGTAAATATAACAACGCATCATATTAAACAGGGCAAATATAACAACGCATCGTATTAAACTGGGTAAATATAACAACACATCGTGTTTAACGGGGTAAATATAACAACGCATCGTATTAAACAGGGTAAATATAACAACGCATCGTATTAAACAGGGCAAATATAACAACACATCGTGTTTAACAGGGTAAATATAACAACGCATCATATTAAACAGGGTAAATATAACAACGCATCATGTTTAACGGGGGAAATATAACATCATGTTTAACGGGGTAAATATAACATGCATCGTATTAAACAGGGTAAATATAAAAACGCATTGTGTTTAATGAGGTAAATATAACAACGCATGGTATTAAACAGGGTAAATAGAACATTGTGTTTAACGGGATAAATATAACAACGCATCGTGTTTAATGGGGCAAATATAACAACGCATCGTGTTTAATGGGGCAAATATAACAACGCATCGTGTTTAATGGGGCAAATATAACAACGCATCGTGTTTAACGGGGTAAATATAACAACGCATCGTATTAAACAGGGTAAATATAACAACGCATCGTATTAAACAGGGTAAATATAGCAACGCATCGTATTAAACAGGGCAAATATAACAACGCATCGTATTAAACAGGGTAAATAGAACAACGCATCGTATTAAACTGGGTAAATATAACAACGCATCTTATTAAACTGGGTAAATATAACAACGCATCGTATTAAACAGGGTAAATATAACAACGCATCGTATTAAACAGGGTAAATATAACAACGCATGGTATTAAACAGGGTAAATATAACAATGCATGGTATTAAACAGGGTAAATATAACAACGCATGGTATTAAACAGGGTAAATATAACAACGCATCGTATTAAACTGGGTAAATATAACAACGCATCGTATTAAACAGGGCAAATATAACAACGCATGGTATTAAACTGGGTAAATATAACAACGCATCGTATTAAACTGGGTAAATATAACAACGCATGGTATTAAACAGGGTAAATATAACAACGCATCGTATTAAACAGGGTAAATATAACAACGCATGGTATTAAACAGGGTAAATATAACAACGCATCGTATTAAACAGGGTAAATATAACAACGCATCGTATTAAACTGGGTAAATATAACAACGCATTGTGTTTAACGGGGTAAATATAACAACGCATCGTATTAAACAGGGCAAATATAACAACACATCGTGTTTAACAGGGTAAATATAACAACGCATCATATTAAACAGGGTAAATATAACAACGCATCATGTTTAACGGGGGAAATATAACATCGTGTTTAACGGGGTAAATATAACATGCATTGTATTAAACAGGGTAAATATAAAAACGCATTGTGTTTAATGAGGTAAATATAACAACGCATCGTGTTTAACGGGGTTAATAGAACAATGCATTGCGTTTAACGGGGTAAGTATAACAATGCTTTGTGGTTAACGGGGTAAATATAACAACGCATCCTGTTTAACGGGGTAAGTATAACAACGCATCCTGTTTCACGGGGTAAATATTACAACGCATCGTATTAAACAGGGTAAATATAACAACGCATCGTGTTTAACGGGGTAAATAGAACAATGCATTGCATTTAACGGGGTAAATAGAACAATGCATTGCGTTTAACGGGGTAAGTATAACAATGCTTTGTGTTTAACGGGGTAAATATAACAACGCATCCTGTTTAACGGGGTAAGTATAACAACGCATCCTGTTTCACGGGGTAAATATTACAACGCATCGTATTAAACAGGGTAAATATAACAACGCATCGTGTTTAACGGGGTAAATAGAACAATGCATTGCATTTAACGGGGTAAATAGAACAATGCATTGCGTTTAACGGGGTAAGTATAACAATGCTTTGTGTTTAACGGGGTAAATATAACAACGCATCCTGTTTAACGGGGTAAGTATAACAACGCATCCTGTTTCACGGGGTAAATATTACAACGCATCGTATTAAACAGGGTAAATATAACAACGCATCGTGTTTAATGGGGTAAATAGAACAACACATTGCGCTTAACGGGGTAAATAGAACAATGCATCGTGTTTAACGGGGTAAATATAACAACGAATCGTGTTTAAGAAGGTAAATATAACAACGAATCGTGTTTAACGGGGTAAATTTAACAATGCATTGTGTTTAAATATAGCCAGGACAGATTTACACACAGGCACAGTGCTGAGAGACCAGGTATTCGGGTTCCTTGTGGGGTACAGACTGGGTTCCAGTAATGATTGGGACCAAAATGACAGCAACCCACCTAATAAATGCAGAAATAATCCGTAAAGTGGATCCTATTCAATATGTGTGCACAAAACTAATGTTTTTATTAATTTATCAATTATGACAATTACCATAACCACTGCAGCTCACTGATAGAAACTGCCCGAGCAGTCTGATTTAATAGTTCTTTTTAGTTTAGTTTCTGCTCTAACAGCTTCCTTAGAGAAATAGCTATTTAATCCACATTCAGACTGGGCTGATGCTTTTCTTTGTCTGTAGGGCTTGTGGGTGCGTTGGTTTGGGTATGACTGCAAGTCTCACTATCCCACTGAACGGTACTTTTAAATGCCAGCTCCTCCTGTGTCCAGTCTTCTGCGCTCCAGCCGCTGTGCCGATATATCTCTAGCAGCGTACAAGTAGGCTGGGTGCGAGGCTCTGCACAGCTAATGAGAGAAATGACTGCTGGTGACATGTAGAGATTACGTATAATAAGTGTTGTGCTCTCGTTTTAAGCTGCTTTCTAGAGCTTTTCTTATTGGCGCCAAAATATCTCTTATTGTGCCTCCTCCATCTTGCTATTTTCCTGCGCCGTTCTGATCGGGGCTTTCTGTACAGAAATTTGTCGCTTTGAATATATATTTAAAAAGAGTAAAATTGTGCCATTTCTTATTTTTACGCCGCTGTCAGAGAGCGGATTTTCTGTGACAGGGAATACTTTTACACATTCACATTCTTTGTGTTTTAGGAATAAAAAATCCTTCAAATTACAAATGAGTTTTTTTTTCCTTCTTAGTAACCTGGAACTGGAATTGGAATCGGGTAAAACCATCAGGAAAAGAACTGGAGGAAAATAAAACGTAGAAAGTGATGAAAATAATGATTATTTTGAATATTACAGAAAAGGTGCAAAAAAACCTCATCAATTCTAAGGGTTGAGTGACAGCTTTATACATCGGAAAATGCTGATGAAAGTGGTGTAAATGTGAAAGTGGCGGTTTTTATGCAGGACCCCTGGGAGTTCAATTAATCAATCTGCTTTCAGTGGGTCGTCTTTTAAATGGCGCACGTCATTTCACTGTGTCTAGGCAGCCATCTTTTCTAACCCGAGTGAGTACATTTTACATCACATGAAAATATTATTTAATAATAATCTTTTTAAATTATCGCGGCTCGCAGAACATGCGCAATTCGTTCTCCGTGGTTTTCTATGGGGAGCATTTGATTGGACGATGGCCAAGTTAGCACTAGGAAATAGAAGGGAGGATTGTCATAAACTGCAAATCCAGTTCAAATTACATCATTTACCCCCAAACAACTGGTGTGACCTTTAAAGGAAAATCGTTGCTTCTCTAGAAATAACACGATTGAATAAAACATTGAAAACAACCTTTTTTTAACATAAGATGCTCATTTATTTTTTTTAAAATGCGCAGTATATTAGAAAAATAGGCTAATTATTTCACAATCCAGTTAAGTGCTGGCACACATTGAACTAGAGGAGAAAGCCAGATATATTGGGTGAGATTTATCAATGTGATGCAGATCTATTATAAATAATTTCAGTGAATAAATTGGATTGATTTATTAAATCTGTCCGATTTTTTCATCTCACCGGAAATGACATGTGAATTGCAAACTGTGTCGAGAGCAATACGTAATGTATCGACAATTTGTATGCGTTCAGTTGCATTTAGCACAAGAGATGTGCGGCACCAGTACAGTCTTGTGCATCCAGAGGGTTCCCTATTGTAAGTTCTCATTCCTAGCCAATGGCCCAACCAAATTCTACTCTACGGGGCCCGATACTCGGGATTAAAACACCCTAGGTTTCTCGTCCTGCTCCCTGCCTTGCGGCATACTATGTCTGTACCTAGGTATCTACTTTGATACATGTCCTGTGCACTCATATTGCGAATGCCAAATAAAGAGGGTCACGAAATCGATTTACTTTGGTAGGTGGCAATGCAAACCACCTACTTGGCCTGATTGGTAGATTTGCCTCTACCTTTCCTGAATCAATTCCAAAAACACATATATACGTCATCCAAACACATTACTCCTGACATCTTCTTCCTGAATTCTTTGACCGTCGCGACTTACCTCAGCTTCCAGGCGTGTGAGGGCTGCAGGGAATGGAGTCCTTCTGATCCTCACTGTTCTTCACAGAGGATTCCTCTGGCTTAAATGTTGGTAGGTGGTCAGGCTTTATTGTGGCCGTCAAAACACCTACTTGTAGATCTTTGTTGATGTTCCCTTGTAACAATACTCTTCGCAAAAACCACTTTTAATCTAACTGGGTCACTCGCTTCAACCGGATCTTGCAGGGATTCTCAGGATCTTGAGTAGCTTGCCAAGAATCTGTTGCTGGTTTAACCCTGGAGTGATGAATCCACGGAGTCACCTCTGCCACCTTTATAGCTGTTGGAGTAGACAAAAGAACAGCATAAGGACCCCTCCACTTTGGCCCCAACGGTACACTGTTCCACTCCTTTATCCAAACTTGGTCTCCTGGATGGTAAGAATGGACAGGTGAATAAATATTTACAGGTAACCTATCTTGTACCCATTTCTGTACCTCCTCCATAGTTTTACCCAACTCTACAACCTGCCGCCGGGTAATTCCTTCTTTCACATAGCTACTACCATCCGTATAATACTGTACATCCGGGTCCTGAATGGGAAAGTCATGAAGGTCCGGTTGGCTTGAAAAACACCCCATCCATTATCTCCAAACAATCATGTTTACTTTCATTACGTTGTGGCAAAAGGGTAGCTGGATTCAGGGTATTAACAGTTTCACATAGCATGGCTTGATATTTAGTCATTCGGCTATTACTGAACCAATGATTACCTTTGTAATCCAATAGAGTCTGTACTGCATGAGGTACTCGCACGTGGAGTTCCTGTCCCAGTGTAAGCTTGTCAGCTTCTGCTACCAACAGGGCAGAGGCGGCCACTGCTCGCAGACAAGGTGGAAGACCACTAACCACTGCATCCAACTGTTTGGACATCTACGCGACAGGTTGTTGCCATGATCCCAGATACTGTGTCAGTACTCCCACAGCCATCCTTCTTTGCTCGTGTACATATAAGTAGAATGGACATGTATGATCAGGTAGACCTAATGCGGGGGCGCTCATCAATGCCTTCTTAACATCCTCAAATGCCTTCTGCTTTTCGATGGTCCACAGGAAGGAATCATGTTTCGTGCCTTTATTAGCGGCATAGAGGGGTTTCGCCAGTATCGCATAACTGGGAATCCATATCCTACAGAAGCCTGCTGCCCCTAAGAATTCTTGCACTTGTCTTCTATTCTTAGGTGTTGGTATTTGGCATACAGCCTCTTTTCTTTCAGGCCCCATTATCCTCTGACCTTCAGAGATATGGAATCCCAGATACTTGACAGTTGGCTGACACAACTGAGCTTTCCTTCTGGACACCTTGTATCCTGCCTTCCAAAGAATGTGCAGTAAATCATAAGTTGCTTGCTGGCATATCTCTTTAGTAACTGCCGCTATCAACAAATCATCCACATACTGAAGTAATACACATTCTCCTGGGATGGACTTGAAATCTTGCAGGTCCTGACTTAATGCGGATCCAAATAGGGTGGGTGAATACAGCATCTTCCCATTGGAATGCAAAGATACACTGGCTTTCTGTAGCAATTCGTAGGCAAAAGAAGGCATCTTTAAGGTCCAAGACTGTAAAGTAAGTAGCCCCACCCGGAATCAGGCAAGCAGGTTATAAGGATTGGGCACAACTGGATGTATACTTACTACCGCATCATTGACTGCTCTCAAATCCTGCACAGGATGATACTCATCTGCCCAGGCTTCTGAACAGGCAACAATGGAGTATTCCAGGGGGAAGTACAGAATTTTAGGATACCATACCTTATGAACTTATCCAAATAAGACTGTATGTTCTTCTTCGCCTTTTGAGGTATATGGTATTGTCGCAGGCTTACTGGATAAACCCCAAACTTTAGTTCGATGCGTATAGGTGGGATATTGCGAGCAAGTCCTGGTGGGTTATTTTCTGCCCACACTCCTGGTATATTATACAAGGATTCATCACTCTTAGGGTTTTGACTTGTCATCACTGTATAAAGTCGCCACTCTTCTTCCTTTGGTACTGATAGTGTTGTTATACCTGAGGGTCCATTAAACTTCAAGGATGTCGTTCCGTTAGGCAGAAATGTTATCTGTGATTGTAACTTCGACAACAAATCCCGTCCTAGAAGTTGGACTGGACATTCAGGCATGTAAAGAAACTGATGTTTCACTATGTGGCCTCCCAGTGTACAGAGTCGACTTTTGAGAACTGATTTAGCAGCACTCCTCCCAGTTGCTCCTATTACAGTGATAGTTCTTCCTGAAGGAGGAGCAACTAGGTCGGTTACCACAGAATGTTCAGCACCAGTGTCGATCATGAAAGTACTCCTTTTTCCCCCTATTGCTACATCGACCATAGGCTCCACTCGACCAAGGGGGATGGAGCCCGGTCGGTATCAATAGTCCTCCATGACAGTGTCAGCCAAACCCACAAAGTCCCTATCTTCTCTTTCTTGCGGTCTCTGCGCTGCTGGGTAATACCTATCCCCTTGAACGCTTCCTCTACTATTCCCACCATTTCCTCCAGGGCCTCCTCTTCCTCTAACTCTACCTCTATAGTTATTACTATATCCTCCCCTTGATTTATCTCTCTCATGTTGTTCCCTCAATGGACACTCACTCCTCCAATGCCCTTCTTCCCTACAATATGCGCATTGGTTCCTACTTAAAGGCCCTATTCCACTTATTCTCGCTTTTCTCGGTTCCCCTGTACACTTCCTTTTCCCTTCTATCTACACCAGCGATAGCTACCGCTAACATATCTACCTTTTTCCTCATCTTACGTACCTTCTCACGCTTTGTCTCAGTTCCCCTATTCATATACACCTTATTTGCAACCTCCATTAGCTGTGATATGGATATCCCTGCAAATCTCTCCAATTTTTGTATCTTTCTCTTAATATTGCTCTGGGCCAGGCTGACAAATGCTGAATTAATCATTTGGAAGTTTTCAGGGGCTTCAGGATTGAAAGGAGTGTACAATCTATTTTACTTAAGCAGTCTCTCATAAAAAGCACTGGGTGATTCATTAGCTTTTTGTAACACTTCAGCCGTCCTGGACATGTTAATTGCCTTTTTCCCTCCTGCCTTCATGCCAGCAGTAATGGCTTGTTGATAGGCCTTTAAATGGATCATGTCAGCGCCATTTACGTTCCAATGGTCAGTAATAATTGCTGACAATCAGCCCAGGTGAGATTGTGGGTTTGTATAATAGAGGTAACCAAATCTGTCATGACTTGAGGCTTATCAGTGTATGAAGAATTATGTGTCTTCCAGTTGTATTTTAGACTATCACTGAAGACACACAGTATTCAATAGTTTTAGTGCTATTTCAATGTTTATGGTACAATGTCATTGCTGAGAATTATCTGATCCAATAGACTCAGTTACTGTTATTAAGAATTCTCCTCACAATTTAACTGTAAATAAAATTCAATGCTAAAATACACTCCTACCAAAAAGGAAGTCAATTTAAATTACAAAAAAACAGTTTGTACAGAAATACAAGAGTTTGAAAGAAAAGAACAGATAGGTATGTGGGTAGGCGTGGACAATAGAGCAGGGGGAGTGCAAATACCAGCTATACCAGTTTTGGGCTACTCTGGCTCTGGAGGATGAATTAGGGGTTTGTAATCAGATGCAAGAGGGGGGAGGTGTCCAAAGCAGTTGTAATTAAGGTTTTAGAGGACAAACAAGTTCTGGCTACCATGGACTCCATTGTTCCTCTTAGCACAGTTTGTTCCATTTAGCAGTGTTTCAACAATCTGTATACAGAAACTACTCGTATAGCCCCAACATATTATTTATAACACTGTAAACCTGCTGTATTAAATCTGGATCAAGGATCCACAGGAACACTGGTTACCAGAAGAGGCCGTCCTCTGCTACACAGAGTATTTTAATCTTTTGGGGGACAGTGTTACACCATAATCACAAACAGCATATTCCGTAGAAAGGGTTTTTTTTTTGTTTGTTTTTTTTTTGACACATACAAGACAAAGGACTGTTTGTGAATCAGAAGCACCTATGATTTCAACAGAGCATCTGATTCAAAGCAGTACATATATACAAACAGTTTCAACAGTCACACCAGTTACCTTAGCAACAGCACCACGTGGCACAGTTCCTAGGCCAAACGCACACAACAAATCATACAGGGAATTCCCGTACACACACAGCTGTTACACCACACACTAAATAACTATTACTGTACCTTTTTTGGCGACATTATACAATTACCCACGCTCTAATTCTCAGTATTTAAATTACCCGTCTATAACACACCCTAGTAACATCGTCTTTAAAAACAGTAGTTATAGTACGGTTAGCATTGGTTAGAATACAATTTTAAAGTCACAGGTCAGTTAGTAGTAGTTATGGTGTTAAACATACAACATAAACGACAGTTATTAGTGATTATTTACAGTATCAGTGATTATAATACGTGGTTATTGTACCGTGCGCTATGATACAGTTACACACTATTCACACTCTCGCTAGACGGCAGAGCTCACGCTACCCAGCAAGATATACACTCTACTATAATAAATTTTAACACATTTACAGTTTCCCAACTAATCTATTGGACAGTACCTCGAGGGACTACCTAAAACTATTTACATCCGTTTTGGTTAGCCGTCGCTGCCCAAGCACCACATATAGCGAAACTAGAGGGCGGAATTTACAACAATACCCTTTTAGTCTATCTACTCTATCAATAGTCTAATGGGTTCCAAATTTACACGCCTTCCCACTTAGCCAAGATAGGTTGAGAACTAGCAAACGATAATGTACACCAGAATCTGCTTAGTCTCCCGGTCCCTCCGACCTAGCGAACAAAATGTACACCCTAGATACGCTAGTCTAGACAAGACACCGGTGTCCGGCTTGGGCTATATACATTCAACCAAGACCCAGCCTGACTCCATACCAAGATTAGACGGGCTGACTACAGGGCATCTAATTAAAGCGGTGCGCCTTCGCTTCTTCCCTCCACTGGAGGGGGCCAATTCCATACACAATTCCAATTCAAACCCCTCATGGGCCTACCGCACAATCGGTATCCAATACCCCTAGTGGGTCCACCGTCTAAAACAGTAGTCGTCTTACCTCCTCGTTCCTGAACCTGAGTTCACACTCATCGACGGGGACACCCCAGCACTTACTACGTAGAGGCCGATGATCTCCTGGACAACAGACCAGTGGCGCCGAGACGAAGGGAGGTCCACGCAGAAGTTCAGGGGTGCAGCCGTAGAGAACGTGGGCAAAGATAGACCGTCTCACGCCTCTGCTTCCTAGCCACCGTTAACGACGAGCTTCCCGGCCAACGCACCAAAGATGTTACCGGGAAACTGACGGAGGCCAAGCACAGAGAGATGGACACAGGTTTCTTCAGGAAGGAAGAGATCTTTATTCGATTCACCGACCGGGACTCAGAGGGACTTATGTCACCAAAAACAGCAAAGATCTGAGCACTGAATACATAGAGTAGATTCCTTATATAGCACTGTAGCTCCTCCCATAATTAGCTACGCCCACACATACCCTTAACCTAATCAATGAATAGAGTCTAAACTCATCCATCTGGTCTAACCACGTGGCTCATCTGAAACAAAGGAGAGGGACGCGTAATTCCAGTTCCTGCATTCCTGCACATGCTCAGTACAGTGATGACAGTATCTTAGCTACGTGTAACTAACTAACTGATACTACAAACACATGTACTTACATATGCCTTGTGGCAATCTTGGCCTGCTAAACTTTTATTTTACTGGAATTCCATCACAAGCTGATGGCAGGGCTGTCACAAGACATTGTGCTGCCTCAGGTCAAATAGAAAATGCTGCCTACACACCCACTTGCAGTGTGTGGTTAATGCATGTAGTGAATGCAGAGTGTGTGTTTGTGTAGTGCAGGACAAATCTGCTTAGAATTTATGAGCAAGTTAAAAATGTTAGGAGCCAGTTTTTTGTTTTGTTTTTTAAACTAACAAAGGTTTTTATACAACTACAAAAATAAAATTCTTAAACGGACACTATAGTCACAAGAACCACTACAGCTTAATGTAGTTTTGGTGAGCAGGCTGAGCACTGTAGACGCTGCCATTTTAGAGGAAAGGCAATGTTTACATTGCTGCCTAATAATACCTCTAGTGGCAATCCCTTAGACAGACACTAGATTTGCTTCCTACTCTAGTGCTGCACAATGTGCAGCACCTACGTTTAGAGTTTCCATGCTCTGATGCTGATTGCTGCAGAGTTTTGCCATACATGTCCAATATCCTTCCAATGCTTTCCTATGGGAGAGCATTGGATTGCCTGAGATCATAAAGACTTAATATCTAAGCCATAAGGGCAGGGCCAGCTGCAGAGAGACAAGCACAGTATGGGGAAAAAGTTAGTAAAAACATCTTTCCTATGCGACTCACTAAGACACGCACACACTCAGTGATTTGACACATACTCAGAGAGAGAAACACACATACATTTTTATTTTAAATCAAGTCCAACTAGCCTCTCTACTGCTGGAGTGGATCTTTTTTTCAGGGGTCCAGTGTGGCTTTTCTGATCCTGAATTCCTGTCATCTTCTTTCTCTACTCTCCCCCAATCCCTCCCCCCCCCTTGTAATTACTTTTCTCTGGGATATTTTGCAC
>OW240918.1:5082030-5160609 GCA_933207985.1 Pelobates cultripes
ATGGAGTGGGTATATCGGTTATTATACTGTATGGCTCTGTGTATGGAGTGGGTATATCGGTTATTATACTGTATGGCTCTGTGTATGGAGTGGGTATATCGGTTATTATACTGTATGGCTCTGTGTATGGAGTGGGTATATCGGTTATTATACTGTATGGCTCTGTGTATGGAGTGGGTGTATCGGTTATTATACTGTATGGCTCTGTGTATGGAGTGGGTGTATCGGTTATTATACTGTATGGCTCTGTGTATGGAGTGGGTATATCGGTTATTATACTGTATGGCTCTGTGTATGCAGTGGGTATATCGGTTATTATACTGTATGGCTCTGTGTATGGAGTGGGTGTATCGGTTATTATACTGTATGGCTCTGTGTATGGAGTGGGTGTATCGGTTATTATACTGTATGGCTCTGTGTATGCAGTGGGTGTATCGGTTATTATACTGTATGGCTCTGTGTATGCAGTGGGTGTATCGGTTATTATACTGTATGGCTCTGTGTATGCAGTGGGTGTATCGGTTATTATACTGTATGGCTCTGTGTATGGAGTGGGTGTATCGGTTATTATACTGTATGGCTCTGTGTATGGAGTGGGTGTATCGGTTATTATACTGTATGGCTCTGTGTATGCAGTGGGTGTATCGGTTATTATACTGTATGGCTCTGTGTATGGAGTGGGTGTATCGGTTATTATACTGTATGGCTCTGTGTATGGAGTGGGTGTATCGGTTATTATACTGTATGGCTCTGTGTATGCAGTGGGTGTATCGGTTATTATACTGTATGGCTCTGTGTATGGAGTGGGTGTATCGGTTATTATACTGTATGGCTCTGTGTATGGAGTGGGTGTATCGGTTATTATACTGTATGGCTCTGTGTATGGAGTGGGTGTATCGGTTATTATACTGTATGGCTCTGTGTATGGAGTGGGTGTATCGGTTATTATACTGTATGGCTCTGTGTATGCAGTGGGTGTATCGGTTATTATACTGTATGGCTCTGTGTATGCAGTGGGTGTATCGGTTATTATACTGTATGGCTCTGTGTATGCAGTGGGTGTATCGGTTATTATACTGTATGGCTCTGTGTATGCAGTGGGTGTATCGGTTATTATACTGTATGGCTCTGTGTATGGAGTGGGTGTATCGGTTATTATACTGTATGGCTCTGTGTATGGAGTGGGTGTATCGGTTATTATACTGTATGGCTCTGTGTATGGAGTGGGTGTATCGGTTATTATACTGTATGGCTCTGTGTATGGAGTGGGTGTATCGGTTATTATACTGTATGGCTCTGTGTATGCAGTGGGTGTATCGGTTATTATACTGTATGGCTCTGTGTATGCAGTGGGTGTATCGGTTATTATACTGTATGGCTCTGTGTATGGAGTGGGTGTATCGGTTATTATACTGTATGGCTCTGTGTATGGAGTGGGTGTATCGGTTATTATACTGTATGGCTCTGTGTATGCAGTGGGTGTATCGGTTATTATACTGTATGGCTCTGTGTATGCAGTGGGTGTATCGGTTATTATACTGTATGGCTCTGTGTATGCAGTGGGTGTATCGGTTATTATACTGTATGGCTCTGTGTATGCAGTGGGTGTATCGGTTATTATACTGTATGGCTCTGTGTATGGAGTGGGTGTATCGGTTATTATACTGTATGGCTCTGTGTATGGAGTGGGTGTATCGGTTATTATACTGTATGGCTCTGTGTATGGAGTGGGTGTATCGGTTATTATACTGTATGGCTCTGTGTATGGAGTGGGTGTATCGGTTATTATACTGTATGGCTCTGTGTATGCAGTGGGTGTATCGGTTATTATACTGTATGGCTCTGTGTATGGAGTGGGTGTATCGGTTATTATACTGTATGGCTCTGTGTATGGAGTGGGTGTATCGGTTATTATACTGTATGGCTCTGTGTATGGAGTGGGTGTATCGGTTATTATACTGTATGGCTCTGTGTATGCAGTGGGTGTATCGGTTATTATACTGTATGGCTCTGTGTATGCAGTGGGTGTATCGGTTATTATACTGTATGGCTCTGTGTATGCAGTGGGTGTATCGGTTATTATACTGTATGGCTCTGTGTATGCAGTGGGTGTATCGGTTATTATACTGTATGGCTCTGTGTATGCAGTGGGTGTATCGGTTATTATACTGTATGGCTCTGTGTATGCAGTGGGTGTATCGGTTATTATACTGTATGGCTCTGTGTATGGAGTGGGTGTATCGGTTATTATACTGTATGGCTCTGTGTATGGAGTGGGTGTATCGGTTATTATACTGTATGGCTCTGTGTATGCAGTGGGTGTATCGGTTATTATACTGTATGGCTCTGTGTATGCAGTGGGTGTATCGGTTATTATACTGTATGGCTCTGTGTATGGAGTGGGTGTATCGGTTATTATACTGTATGGCTCTGTGTATGGAGTGGGTGTATCGGTTATTATACTGTATGGCTCTGTGTATGGAGTGGGTGTATCGGTTATTATACTGTATGGCTCTGTGTATGCAGTGGGTGTATCGGTTATTATACTGTATGGCTCTGTGTATGCAGTGGGTGTATCGGTTATTATACTGTATGGCTCTGTGTATGCAGTGGGTGTATCGGTTATTATACTGTATGGCTCTGTGTATGGAGTGGGTGTATCGGTTATTATACTGTATGGCTCTGTGTATGGAGTGGGTGTATCGGTTATTATACTGTATGGCTCTGTGTATGGAGTGGGTGTATCGGTTATTATACTGTATGGCTCTGTGTATGGAGTGGGTGTATCGGTTATTATACTGTATGGCTCTGTGTATGCAGTGGGTGTATCGGTTATTATACTGTATGGCTCTGTGTATGCAGTGGGTGTATCGGTTATTATACTGTATGGCTCTGTGTATGCAGTGGGTGTATCGGTTATTATACTGTATGGCTCTGTGTATGCAGTGGGTGTATCGGTTATTATACTGTATGGCTCTGTGTATGGAGTGGGTATATCGGTTATTATACTGTATGGCTCTGTGTATGGAGTGGGTGTATCGGTTATTATACTGTATGGCTCTGTGTATGGAGTGGGTGTATCGGTTATTATACTGTATGGCTCTGTGTATGGAGTGGGTGTATCGGTTATTATACTGTATGGCTCTGTGTATGGAGTGGGTGTATCGGTTATTATACTGTATGGCTCTGTGTATGGAGTGGGTGTATCGGTTATTATACTGTATGGCTCTGTGTATGGAGTGGGTATATCGGTTATTATACTGTATGGCTCTGTGTATGGAGTGGGTATATCGGTTATTATACTGTATGGCTCTGTGTATGCAGTGGGTGTATCGGTTATTATACTGTATGGCTCTGTGTATGCAGTGGGTGTATCGGTTATTATACTGTATGGCTCTGTGTATGGAGTGGGTGTATCGGTTATTATACTGTATGGCTCTGTGTATGCAGTGGGTGTATCGGTTATTATACTGTATGGCTCTGTGTATGGAGTGGGTGTATCGGTTATTATACTGTATGGCTCTGTGTATGCAGTGGGTGTATCGGTTATTATACTGTATGGCTCTGTGTATGGAGTGGGTGTATCGGTTATTATACTGTATGGCTCTGTGTATGCAGTGGGTGTATCGGTTATTATACTGTATGGCTCTGTGTATGCAGTGGGTGTATCGGTTATTATACTGAATGGCTCTGTGTATGGAGTGGGTGTATCGGTTATTATACTGTATGGCTCTGTGTATGGAGTGGGTGTATCGGTTATTATACTGTATGGCTCTGTGTATGCAGTGTGGGTGTATCGGTTATTATAATTGTATGGCTCTAAAAGGGAGTGGGTATGGGTCGGTTATTATACTGTATGGCTCTGTGTATGCAGTGGGTGTATCGGTTATTATACTGTATGGCTCTGTGTATGCAGTGGGTGTATCGGTTATTATACTGAATGGCTCTGTGTATGCAGTGGGTATATCGGTTATTATACTGTATGGCTCTGTGTATGCAGTGGGTATATCGGTTATTATACTGTATGGCTCTGTGTATGGAGTGGGTGTATCGGTTATTATACTGTATGGCTCTGTGTATGGAGTGGGTGTATCGGTTATTATACTGTATGGCTCTGTGTATGGAGTGGGTATGGAGTGGGTGTTGCTCGGTGAGTGACTCACCCTTCACACCCGGTTCGGGTGATCTCCCCAGGGTTACATCCGGTTCCCGTTGCCTAGTAACGGATAATAACTCCAGCCAGGCTTTATGTTCAGGCCAGGCCCGGAGCGGTGCATGCTGGGAAGGCCGTCAGACACGTCAGAGCTGCGCGAGGGGCGGGGCTCCTGCTACCACCAGCCTCGACGCTCCTCCCACCGACCGAGAGGGGGCGGGAGCACGGTGCGTGTCGTCACTGAGCGCTGACCAATGAGCGCCGCGGAATTCCGTTCTGACCAATGAACAGGCGCCCTGGTCCCCGGAGCTCGCCGCTGATTGGATGATCGGTTCCGGCTCAGAGCAGATGGTCCGGCCGTCGGCTGAGCTCCCTGTGCCGGCAGGATGAATGGCGGCCCCGGCTCTCTGTCTGACAACCGGGAGAGGATCCTCAGGCTGGGGGAGAGCTTCGAGAAACATCCC
The DNA here is from genome assembly GCA_933207985.1 of Pelobates cultripes. NCBI lineage: Eukaryota > Metazoa > Chordata > Amphibia > Anura > Pelobatidae > Pelobates > Pelobates cultripes. The sequence goes on from OW240918.1 coordinate 5,086,648, forward strand.
CGGAGCGGCTTCCACACCATCCGCTGTGAGAGAGACAGTCAGACTGGGAGAGAGAGAGACAGACAGACAGACTGAGAGAGAGAGAGAGAGAGAGAGACAGTCAGACTGGGAGAGAGAGACAGAGAGACAGACAGAGAGAGAGACAGACTGGGAGAGAGAGACAGTCAGACTGGGAGAGAGAGAGAGAGAGAGAGAGAGAGAGAGAGAGAGAGAGAGAGAGAGAGAGAGAGAGAGAGAGAGAGAGAGAGAGAGAGAGAGAGCGAGCCTCGGAGAGAGAGAGACACAGCCTGGGGGAGAGAGAGACACAGCCTGGGGGAGAGAGAGAGACACAGCCTGGGGGAGAGAGAGAGAACACAGCCTGGGGAGAGACACAGCCTGGGGGAGAGAGAGAGACTATCCCAGCGAGGCGAGAGAGGGAGAGAGAGACTGACCTGAGAGAGAGAGAGAGAGACAGACAGAGACTGGGGAGAGACTAACGAACTGACTGACTGAGAGAGACAGGGGAGAGACTGACTCAGAAAGTCACTTTAAATTTGAAAGTTACATATTGGGGGGGCAGCACAGGAAGAAGGGGTAGGGATTTACAGACAGGAGCAGCACAGGAAGAAATTATGGTAAGAGATTACAGATTAGGGGCAGCATGGGAAAGAAGGGTAGAGATTTTAAGATTAGAGGGGCAGCACAGTTAGAGAGGGTGAGGGTTACAGATTGGGGGCAGCACAGGAAGAAGGGGTGAGACAGGTGGGGGCAGCACAGGAAGAAGGGGTAGAGATTGGGAGGCAGCACAGGAAAGAAGGGGTGAGATTTGCACAGATTGGGGGCAGCACAGGAAGAAGGTGAGATTACAGGATGGGGGCAGCACAGGAAGAAGAGTGAGATTTACAGGTGGTAGGCAGCACAGGGAAGAGAAAGAGGGAGTAGAGATTACAGGTGGGGAGGCAGCACAGGAAGAATGGGTGAATTTTGGGTGAGGGGCAGCACAGGAAAAGAATGGGTGAAGTTACAGATTGGGGCAGCACAGGAAGAAGGGGTGAGAAGTTACAGATTGGGGGGCAGCACACAGGAAGGGGTAGAGATTACAGGTGGGAGCAGCACAGGAAGAAGAGGTGAGATTACAAGATTGGGGGCAGCACAGGAAAGAAGGGGGTGAGATTACAGATTGGGGCAGCACAGGAAGAAGGGGTGAGAGATTACCTGGGTGGGGGCAGCACAGGAAGAAGAGGTGAGGATTACACAGATTGGGAGGCAGCACAGGAAGGAGTGGGTAGAGATTACAGGTGGGAGGGGCAGCACAGGAAGGAAGGGGTGAAGTTACAGATTGGGGGGGGGCAGCACAGGAAGAAGGGGTGAAGTTACAGATTGGGGGGGGGGCAGCACAGGAAGAAGGAATAAAACATTTGTTCATTCTTTGATTTCTCATTGTTTGGGATTAGTAGGATCCGTGCATCGTACAGGCTGTGTATGCAGCGTGGCAGTATGGGGATTTAGAGTTCTTGTCACATCAGAGAGTTTAATTGTATTTAGCGCTCTTTGATGGTATCAGAGCGCTTCATGTAGAGAGCCTTGCTCTCGCTCTCCATGCTGCTTGCAGGCTTGGGGACAGGTTGATCTCTTGACCTGTCGGCTAGGTCCATGTGAGCTCCAGCTGCCAGAATGTGTGTGAATGAATTTGATAGAAATCCTACAGACGGCCCTGCTGTAGAATGAACCAGCATTTACTGAGCCCTGCTGGAGGAATGATTGAAGCTGGTACCTCTGTGACCCTAGCGATACAAACAGCAGTGACGAAAAGATTGTCCAAGCTAGCAGGCCTGGAAATAACGTAAATCGTACTGTTACTATATATGGCCCCATATGTTTCCCTTTTAACACGTGCAACGTCTCGCGGGAACACTTTCTTATAGCAAATATATAATTGTGGTTTATTTAAATTTCAGTTCAACTTGAGCAGTTTATTATTAACAGAGGACTCAGAAATGTACATTTTAGGATTTAAACCAGACAACATAGTTATGCCTTAGGAGCTATGTAGGTACTAAACGGAGAAAATAAATCAGTTATTTACATTTGTTTTACTTTATCTATCACCTTTTGGCCTAAAGTGATTAAGGTAAATTTTGTTGTTGTTTTTAGACGATTTCAAACCAGCATCTATCGATACATCTTGTGAAGGGGATCTGGAAGTTGGTAAAGGTGAGCAGGTGACGATCACTTTGCCCAACATAGAGGTGAGTTACCTGCCTTTCAGTGGGATAACACAATCATGGTTAGTGAGATGGCACACCTGATTTCTTAGATAAATCCTACTACCAGCTGGTAAATATCTCCGGCTACACATGCTATGGAAGGTTTAGTGGGTTTTCTGTTTGGAGGTGACCATCACAGAATTACCATGAAATTGAACCCGTGATTAATAATATTAAAAATAAACATCTCCTGAGGACACATGACGACCTGTTTAGTTACTGGCTTTTTATTGAAAAAGATGAAGAAATGGTTGTTTGTAATAGCTGTCTGTGCCATAAGGAAGCTGTAAATCGTTTATTTAGTAGTAATAAATCAAGAAGTGCTTCAATGTATCTCTATGAGGAGATGCTGATTGGCCAGGGCTGTGTTTGACTTGTGCTGGCTCTGCCCCGATCTGTCTCCTTGACGAGCTCAGCCAATCACATGAAAGCATTGTGATTGGCGCAGAACAAGACGTCTGATGATGTCAGGCAAGCCGTCAGATCAGGGACAGAGCCAGCAGCAGACTGCAATAAAGGTAAAATTTGCTGTATTTAGGGGGGCAGAGAGGCTCCACAGGAACGGTGCAGCCCTCGAGAAATCTTGAAGGCGAGCATCAGAGGTGGGAGTACGGACAGAAGATAGACGTAAGTCTTCAGCAGATCGTAAGGGCCTAGACGGGACATACTTGTGTATAAGGGAGGATAGATAGGTGGGAGCAGCATTATGTAGAGATTTGAAAGCAAGAACCAGAATTTTAAATTGAGCTCTATATCTTATAGGAAGCCAATGTAGGGACTGACAGAAGGGTGAGTCGTGGGAGGTGCAGGCGGACAGGAAGATGAGCCTCGCCCCCACATTCATTATGGACTGTAACAGTGCAAGTTGGGAGCACGTAAGACCACTGAGAAGCGGATTACAGTAGTCAAGGCGAGAAAGGACAGTGGAATGGACCAGCACCTTAGTCGCATCTGGCGTTAAGTAGGGGCGGATGCGCGCAATGTTTTTGAGATGGAAATGACAGGATTTGGCGATAGACTGAACATGAGACTTGAAGGAGAGGTCGGAGTCAAAGAGAACATCTAGGCAGCGAGCCTGCGTGGTGGAGCTGATGGTAGCACCGTTGACTTGGAGGGAGGGAGACACAGGAGTAACTACACTTGACGAAGGAAAGACAAGAATTTCAGTTTTGGTCAAGTTTAGTTTAAGGAAGTGGGCAGCCATCCAGTTAGAAACAGCAGAGAGGCAGTCAGAGACACTAGTCAAGAGGGACCAGGAGAGGACAGGTAGATTTGCGTGTCATCTGCATAGAAAAGATATTGGAAACCAAAGGAGCTAATGAGTTTACCAAGGGAGGTAGTATAAATGAAGAACAGTAGGGGACCAAGGACTGAACCTTGGGGAACGCCAACAGAGAGGGGTTGGGGAGAAGAGGCAGAGCCAGAGGGAAAAAAACACTGAAAGAGCGCTGGGAGAGGTAGGAGGAGCACCAGGAGAGAGTAATGTCTTGTAGACCGATATTGCGGAGGATGAGAAGAAGCTGTTGATAATCAACAGTGTCAAAATCCTCAGACAGGTCAAGGAGAATTAGGATAGAGTAGTGACCACGAGATTTTGCAACAAGTAGATCATTGGATACTTTGGTCAATGCCGTTTCCACAGAGTAATTAGCGTGGAAACCAGACTGAAGCGGGTTTAGCAAAGAGTTGGACTCAAGGAAATCTGTCAATCTCGCATACACAATTCTTTCAAGGATCTTGGATGCAAAGATAGGACGGTCGTTGGATGGGTTGTTAGGGTCAAGGTTGGGCTTCTTTAGAATTGGGGTTACAGTTGCATGTTTGAAGTTCGATGGAAATATACCAGAGGAGAGAGAGAGATTGAGAAATTTAGTGAGAGGTGGAGAAGGAGAAGAAGACAGAGTACGGATAAGATGCGAGTGAATTGGATCTAGGGAGCAGGTGGTGGGGCGGGCGGGCGGACTAGAGCAGAGCAGAAACCTCTTCAAATGTAGCGGGTGCGAATGAACATAGAACAGCAGAGGGAGTCGAGTTAGGGGAAGTATTGTAAGGGGAAGAAGAAAGATGAGATCTCTTCCCTGATTGTAGAGATATGGTCAGTAGGAATTGACAGGATAAGTTAGACTTGTAAACCATGCAAGCAACTAAATTAGGAATAAATAAGTGTAAATTATATTTCTGTATTTAGAAAAATGGTCTATTGGCATAAAACTAGACTGACCATGAGTGATACATGGTACCTTGCTATAATTTTAGTGTAAGATTCTATTGCAAAGCAAGAAAGATAAAATGGGGGGGAGGTACAAATAAGAAACCATAACAAAACATGCGTGATCATTCTCCCTGGGAAGCGTTCCAAAAAACACAAAACTGCCAAAAATGGTCAGTGGAGATGCACAAAACACAAGTCCGAGACTCCATCAGCTGTTTGGGAACTGGAGGCTTCTAGAAAGTACAGTGAGAAAGGCACAGTGGTATCCATCAATGTCCCCAAAAGAGTAAAATGGTCGCTGTGGGCCACTCTCGGAACCATCTCCTTATGCCCTCAGATCCTTCCACTCCACTTGAGTCCTTCTTCTCTAGTTGTAGAGGGCAGACAGGGAAGACACTGTTTTAGGTTCTCAGCCCAGAGGGAGAGCAGCTGTCAGACGCCACCTGCCATTTGGATGAGTTGATGGTTTCACTGCTTAATTCTGAGCCAAAAGTATGGCTTCGAAAGCAGCATTGAATCCTTCTTCTCAGCTCCACTGCAACTTCTCAGCTACTGGACTGAAACACCGCTACAGGAGCCTCTTAGGTCAGCCACGTAGAGTCGGAGTGTCCATACAGGAGAGTGGCTGGGTAGAGCACGAGCTTCAGATAAGACTTCCTCGGTGGGGACTGGGATATCCCCTACTAATCCAAAGGGTGGGGTTACAGGGCACCCGTAGAGTATCTTAGCATGCAGCCTGCACCAAGCCAGGAGGACGTCTCTTCCAACCATAGAGCCATCCGGACTGAGCTGCAAGGTCTCTGTGTGTTTACATGGCAATGTGCTTCTGGGCAGAAGGTTGTACCAGGTACTTGAATAGTGATGCCGCCACAAACAGTGAGGCAGTGGTATGTGCCTAGAACAACGGAGCTACAGTAATGTGCGGCCATCAATGCTGGCAGCCAGGCCTTGCCCCCCAAATTGGTAGTATTATCTGGTTTATTAAATTGTAGTAGTCTATGTTCTATTATATAGCTTGTTATATGATAATATTCTATTGTTTATTATAAGATAATGTTCTGCTAATTGCCCTGTGAATCCATCACTCTTCTAAAAACAGTTCTTACATGTTCTAGTTCATGTGAAGCTTTATATTGATAGATAAATAGTGTTTTACATATGATTGTTAAAAAATGGAGGAGAGGGGGACAACTCTTTCTTAGTTTTCGTTGATTATTATTTTTATTACTTCCCACAGGGCTCAACTGCTCCGGTCACAGTATTTAAAGGTTCTAAGCGGCCGTATCTTAGGGAATGTATTCTGATAGTAAATCACGATACAGGGGAGTGTCGTTTGGAGAAACTGAGCAGTAATATAACCGTGAAAAAGACCAGGTATTTCTAAACGTGCTGAGTGTCTCCTGTATCTGTTATATTATCTAGATCCACCAATCCGGTGACTGTATTGGGTAATGTTGTTACATGTAATTGAGTTCTAACTGCTTATTCTGATCTCAATAAATGAGTTGAGATGGAACCTATTCCTTTCTTCTGAGTAACAAATTGGTATAAGCATTGCTTCTTGGAAACATGTGTACAAATGTTAAACTGGGGCCTGATCCGATGTCCCATGATGGGGACCGGTCTCTGTGGGGCTGTCAGAGCCGTGTTTGTTGGACTTTGTCTCAATTTTTCCTTCCATTTCTACTCCCTAACAGGGCAGAAGGGAGCAGTAAGATCCAGTCTCGTATTGAGCAGCAACAACAGCAGATGCGCAGTGCGTGTAAAACACCAACTAGCGGCAAAAATTCTTCACCTGCCGAGAAAATGTCCCCCACATTGCCCATGGACGATATTGAGAGGGGTGCGTATAAGAACTGGCCAAACATTACTTCAGCTTGTGATGGGGGTGGGGGGGTCCTTTTTGCAGTTTTTATTTTGTTGTTCAATCCATTCTATTGTGACTAGTTGTGTTATAATGATTTGTAGCAATTTTCCCATCAATATATTTTAATGTTGACTTATTGAATCCATTTGATTGCATTTTGTGATATTTCTCTTATTTCCAAAGTAATTACTGTAAATAATGTCCTATTTGTCACAGCTGGTTACCTTTCAGGCACAATAGTCCTCTTTTCATTTTAAACAGTATACACCCAAATCTCCTCTCTCTGAGTATACTGGGAGTCTTGCTCCTTGAATGTTATAAGCTTTTTATTGTGATTTTGTGATAGTTTTAATATTTTGGGTTATGCTGTGTTAATGATCTGTTGTTTATGTCGCTTAATCCATTGATTTTTTTTTTCCGCCTTCTCTCTGTGTGCTGTATAGTATATTCACGGTACCAATTTAATTTATCAGCTGGTTAGAGCAGGGGTAATGTCACTGCCTTAAAACTGGGGCACCCTGGACCACAAATCTAACAATATATATCTGCCTTGCTCAATAAAATGTAATGTATTCTTTTGAAGACCTGTGTGATGGGTAAAGTTGTGCGTGTGGAGTGTTTATTCTGTTTTGTGTTCATCTTATTATTAGAGTTGATGGCTGAAGTCTCCGCGATCGACCAAATGAGCAGTTCTGACAGTTCGTCTGAGTCCAAAAGCTCTTCATCCTCAAGCAGTGGTGACAGCTCCAGTGACTCGGAGGACGAAACGCACAGGTCGTCCCACTCCACTTCATTGTCACTGCCACAGCAGAATCATTTTACCTCCAGCATGGAGAACCTACATAACAAATCTCAGGACAACGGTGGGCAGTTGATGAGCACACTGAGTGAGTACTCTAAAGTCCTCCTGTACACTCACACTACGACTGCAGACAGGTGGAGTGTCTGCTTCTGATGACAATTCTACGCAATGTATACCACAAAGGGTTTCATACATTACATCCAGTTTTCTGTGTACCATTTTAGAAGTCTACATAGCTCCACCAGTGTAAATTGTAATCGGTGTTTCAATAATGTATCATTACAGGGATTCTTAGTGATTAGCATTGATGATGTGCACAAGGTCACAGCGCCGCGCCTCTCATAATGCAGCACTGGAAGAGAGAGAGAGAGCAAAAAAAACATGCTATCTGTTTAACATTACTTGCATTCAATAGCCTGTCTATATTTATTTTTTATTTTGGGTTTTCTTCCTGTTTATGGAAGATGTTCTGGTGCATCCTTTCATAAGTTGCATTTTATAGCTGATGCGGCACTGCATGAGTAACGCAATGTTTGCCCCTATTCTGGGTTTTAGAAATAATATCTAATTAATTTGTTTGGGGTTCTGTTTTTATTCTTTTTGTGTTTTTTTTTTTTTTTTTTTTTACACATCCCTCTAAATGTTCGTCTCTGTTATCAGGTTTTGTTCAGAAGCTGGGGATCTGCTCTTATCAACCTCTGCAGCCCCAGAGCGGGGCTGTGTCTCTATGCTGCTGCATGTGATGCATGTTTTATATACAATTTAAATCCACTTAGAGGAGCGCATGCATGGCTTATACAAGTCGTGTCTATTTATATAAAATATTTCAATTTGTTTAAACTTTTTTTTTTTTTTTTTTTTGACAGGGGTATTGTATTTAAAAGGACTATAAGTGTTTTATACATTATACACATACCAGGTCTGTTGTAAAGTGGCCATGTTATGCTCACATGTAGGTGACAAGGGCCCCTTATGTTAAATTAGAACATTTCATTTATATTTTTTTTTCTCGTTGTGTGTATCTTTTAATATTTGATTGTGTAATTATGAGCCACCTAATTGGATTCAGGTTGTCTCCCTGTAACTGACCGTCACACTGTTGAGTGTTGCTAACTATGCTGTGTGTTCTATGTGGTGACACTTGTTCTCTCTTTCAGGAAATGACTTGCAGCTCAGCGAGACAGGGAGTGACAGCGATGACTAAGAAGCACAGGTGGCCTGCTTGCTGTGATGTTGAGTTTAATTCTCTCGAACAGTCCAGCATCTGTTTCTGGACATGAATTCCCAGGTCTTAATGACTGAAATGAATGAAAATATTTGATATACTTCTGTTTGTACTAAAATAGCAGTTTGTGCTCCGTGCCCTTTAACCAGCTGTATTACTGCCACTGTCACTCCACCAGGCCACCTGTTTCCACCTAAAGTTCACAGAATTAGCAAATTGTGACATTCTTTATCTTATCGAATTGACTATGATTTTTGTTTTTCTTCCCCTCCTCATTTTTGAGGCAGCAGTGTGAAGTAGAGACTTTTTTTTTATTTTATTTTTTTTTAAATACTATAAATGACACTTATTTTTGGGAAATAATGCAGAATATCTGATTTATAGCTTGCTTACAGTTTGATCACACCTCAAAACAGACCAGCCCTCCCCTTTAGAAAAACAAATATTTAAACTGGTGATATAATGTAAAAATGGAAGAATATTTATATCATGTAGGCAATATCTCGTGCTTGTTCTGTTCTCCATGAATAGACCCAGATGTGGTCTAATTTGTCAAAGTTTAGTGTAAACGTGGACGTGGAGCAATATCTGTTACATGTGAGCTCAGCCAATAAGCTGCCAAAGAATCTTCTTTCTAAACAGTGTTTTTCCACCTTTCTCTGAATTCCAAAGACCCAAGTCTTGCTGTTTGTTACTATGCTAATTTGCAATCCTTTCCCCACTTTTCTTTTTAATTTTCTTTTATTTTCCTATCTATCCAAATAGCTGCATTGCAGGAATTGCAATCTGTCTCATCAGACGATGTGGACACATAATTTTAATAAATCTGTTATTTAAACACGTCCTGCAATGTTCTTGTGCATGTAGTCGTGTTGTTTATGGGATGTTCTGAATTATAAACAGAATAATAGTGAAAATACTTTTAAATACTTTGCCACACTAATTTATAGGATGGGCTTGTCACTAAAGTGTGAATTTTAAATTTAAAAAAAACAGAAAAATCTCAGTTTTCAGTTCTGCTATTTTGGCCCAAAACATTTAAATTCATTTTGCTTTGCTGACGCTTTACATTTAGGCGAATGACCCAGTAATTAACAGACCACACACGTTGGGTTTGATAGTTTGTTTAGAATTGGTTCTGGCAAATGGAGCGCACAGTCACAGTGCCATATTCTCTCCATGACGCTATACTATTGACAGTGTTCACTAGTTTGGCCCCTGGATTGAATCTAACGACAACTGCCTGGACGGTGCACTTGCATCAGCTGATAATTGACCACTGTCCAATTCACACATAGGGGGCATGCACATCAGTCGTTGCTTTCTGCCAATCCAACACTTCTCAGAAGCAATCAATCCGCTTCTACAAGTATCTGCTCTGCTTGGGGAATACATACTGGAGCAGGACAATAGTTTGCCTATTTCCATCTATTTTTACTCTATGTTGAATTCTATTAAAAAAGAAAGGGAAAAAAAAATCCTTTTGGATTTTCCTGTGTTTGCAAAAGCTCCCAGACTTTTAAGATTCCCACTAGGAATGACTCAGCCAATCATACTTACTAAAATTCTGCAGCACCACAGAACTTGTCTTATGAGCAGTTCTTTATGGCAAGTAATTGTAATTACATTTAAGCTTTTTGCTTTTATTTATATTTTAAAGGGACACTATAATCACCAATACAACTTTAGCTTAGTGAAGCAGTTTTGGTGTGTAGGAGCCATTTAGGAGTTAAATCACCTTGTTGCTGCACCCTAGCCACACCTCCCTGCAGGTGACTTACACACCTTTTCTAAACACATCTTGTAAAGCGCCATCTAATGTTTATACTTCCTTTTATTCTGTTTATTTAAAAATGTAATATCTCCTGCTTTGTTAAGTTTGCTAGACCCTGTAGGAGCTTCCTGTATGTGATCAAATTCCACTGTAAATAGCAGATAATACACATTTTTAAATCAAATTACTATATGATTGAAAGTGAGACTGTGAGAGTCACAGCCAGGGGAGGTGTGGCTAGGGCTGCATAAACAGAAACACAAGTGATTTAACTCCTAAATGACAGAGAACTGAGCAGTGAGACGTCAGAGGCATGATCTATACACCAACACTGCTTCATTCAGCGAAAGTTGTTTTGTTGACTGTAGTGTCTCTTTAAAGAAGAAAAATGCTAATTTAAGTGCAATCGGACTTGCACAGCATACCTAACGTGTGTGGGACCCTGGAGTGTCCCTTTAATGATTCAACCCCACCCAGTATAACTAATATAACCTAACGTGTGTAGGAGCCTATAGTGTCCTTGTAATAATATAAACCCAACCAGTATAACTAACTGTAACCTAACCAACACAGTGGACCTAACGTGTGTGGGAGCCTGGAGTGTCCCTTTAATAATATAAACCCACCCAGTATAACTGTAACCTAACCTACACAGTGCACCTAACGTGTGTGGGAGCCTGGAGTGTCCCTTTAATAATATAAACCCACCCAGTATAACTAACTGTAACCTAACCTACACAGTGCATCTAACATGTGTGGGAGCCTGGAGTGTCCCTTTAATAATATAAACCCACCCAGTATAACTAACTGTAACCTAACCTACACAGTGCAGCTAACGTGTGTGGGAGCCTGGAGTGTCCCTTTAATAATATAAACCCACCCAGTATAACTAACTGTAACCTAACCTACACAGTGCATCTAACGTGTGTGGGAGCCTGGAGTGTCCCTGTAATAGTATAAACCCACCCAGTATAACTAACTGTAACCTAACCTACACAGTGCACCTAACGTGTGTGGGAGCCTGGAGTGTCCCTTTAATAATATAAACCCACCCAGTATAACTAACTGTAACCTAACCTACACAGTGCACCTAACGTGTGTGTGAGCCTGGGGTGTCCTGTTAATAATATAAACCCACCCAGTATAACTGTAACCTAACCTACACAGTGCATCTAACGTGTGTGGGAGCTTGGAGTGTCCCTTTAATAATATAAACCCACCCAGTATAACTAACTGTAACCTAATCTACACAGTGCATCTAACGTGTGTGGGAGCCTGGAGTGTCCCTTTAATAATATAAACCCACCCAGTATAACTAACTGTAACCTAACCTACACAGTGCACCTAACGTGTGTGGGAGCCTGGAGTGTCCCTTTAATAATATAAACCCACCCAGTATAACTAACTGTAACCTAACCTACACAGTGCATCTAACGTGTGTGGGAGCCTGGAGTGTCCCTTTAATAATATAAACCCACCCAGTATAACTAACTGTAACCTAACCTACACAGTGCATCTAACGTGTGTGGGAGCCTGGAGTGTCCCTTTAATAATATAAACCCACCCAGTATAACTAACTGTAACCTAACCTACACAGTGCATCTAACGTGTGTGGGAGCCTGGAGTGTCCCTTTAATAATATAAACCCACCCAGTATAACTAACTGTAACCTAACCTACACAGTGCATCTAACGTGTGTGGGAGCCTGGAGTGTCCCTTTAATAATATAAACCCACCCAGTATAACTAACTGTAACCTAACCTACACAGTGCATCTAATGTGTGTGGGAGCCTGGAGTGTCCCTTTAATAATATAAACCCACCCAGTATAACTAACTGTAACCTAACCTACACAGTGCATCTAACGTGTGTGGGAGCCTGGAGTGTCCCTTTAATAATATAAACCCACCCAGTATAACTAACTGTAACCTAACCTACACAGTGCATCTAACGTGTGTGGGAGCCTGGAGTGTCCCTTTAATAATATAAACCCACCCAGTATAACTAACTGTAACCTAACCTACACAGTGCATCTAACGTGTGTGGGAGCCTGGAGTGTCCCTTTAATAATATAAACCCACCCAGTATAACTATCTGTAACCTAACCTACACAGTGCATCTAACATGTGTGGGAGTCTGGAGTGTCCCTTTAATAATATAAACCCACCCAGTATAACTAACTGTAACCTAACCTACACAGTGTACCTAACGTGTGTGTGGAAGTCTGGAGTGTCCCTTTAATAATATAAACCCACCCAGTATAACTGGAACCTAACCTACACAGTGCATCTTACGTGTGTGGGAGCCTGGAGTGTCCATTTAATAATATAAACCCACCCAGTATAACTAACTGTAACCTAACCTACACAGTGCATCTAATGTGTGTGGGAGCCTGGAGTGTCCCTTTAATAATATAAACCCACCCAGTATAACTGTAACCTAACCTACACAGTGCATTGAAGGTGTGTGGGAGCCTGGAGTGTCCCTGTAATAATATAAACCCACCCAGTATAACTAACTGTAACCTAACCTACACAGTGCATCTAACGTGTGTGGGAGCCTGGAGTGTCCCTGTAATAATATAAACCACCAAAATTTTAATAGTTAGAAGGCTTGAAAGCGCGTTTAGCCAGGCATCTGAGCTGTCTGAATAGGAGAACCAGGACAAGAGATCCATTGGCAGATTGCGGCAAGCTCCACACATGTGCCTATGGTCCTTAAAGCTCCTTTGAGAAGAATTGGATTGGGCAGTCATATTGGCAGGAAGTCCTCCAGGTTGTCACTTGAGTGTGCGGCAGTGCTGACGGAGACTCCGAGCTGGAGAAAAGGTCAGTAAATTAATTTTTTAAAATTTATTTATTTAAATTAATCGGGAGGGGGACATGAGGGGATGCCTGGTGCTAGTTATGGACATAGATTATGTAAGTATAATGTTCAGGTGAGTGTAGCTGTATTGTTTGTGTGTGTATATTATATATAAGGAATAAAGGAAACTTGGAAGGCTGCACTCACCTGAACATGCATACATTATTGGGCCAATTCATACAACATACAAGACCCAGCGCACTCACTTATTCACTCAACAGTAACTGAAAAGCTCTAAAAATGTAATAGTTGTGTGTTTTTTGTTTTTTTTACCACTCCTGGCTTAGGCTAAGATAATGGGGGTTTAGTTATGGTATATATTCACACATTGTATAATCCTGCCACAACGTCCGTGTAGCCCATTTTTGGTGGATTCTATCCTAGCACCCTACTGCCTGCTCTTGTAAGAATAAAGCACCTACCTGGGAAATCCTTCCTTCTGAGACGCTCTGCAGGGCAAGGTGAAATAGGGCCCTCTAGTGGAAGCGCCTCTAGCGGCTGTCAGTCATTGAGCTGATGTGGTCTGGGTGCCTGTAGTGGTCCTTAAGGCAGGTGTGGTAATTGGAATACCAAATAAGGTATTTCCGGTTTGTTCTATTACTAGGCAAAGGTCAGATCTTCCATCTCTAATCTCCAACCCCCCAATACAGAAAAGACCCACCCACAACATAACGCTCTTGCCCCACTTCCTCTGTATGACCGTTATGTCCGTCCTCATACTTCAAGATGGTGTTCCGTCTTTTTCCGGTTTTGTGTGCGTTCAGCATCATCACGTCCACGTGTTAATCTATTGCTGCCCATGATAGAGTTTTGAAAAAATGAAATCATTGTTAATTTAATGCAAATGTATGGAATCCGTTTAAACCAGCAATGCTGCGGATGCAGCATAAAACATTCTCTTTAACCCCTTAAGGACACATGACATGTGTGACATGTCATGATTCCCTTTTATTCCAGGAGTTTGGTCCTTAAGGGGTTAAACGCCAAGTGGTGAAGAGGTTGGAGATTGCCTTAAAACATGTACAGTGTGGGGCCTGATCCTCTATCTGTGTCCAGACATCTATTAACAAACCAGCAGAATGCACCGCTCTTCAATTACCTGGAGAGATAGTGAGCTGGGAATCAAAATAAAATGCGCCCATTCACAAGTGTTAATATGTGTGTGGCATAGGAAGGGCTAAACTCATTATCTCAGCCTTTATTCCTGAGTCTCTCCTGTTAAGGGGGGATAATTTGTAAAATGTGCATAAAACACTCTTGTTTTGTATCCTTTGCATAACACTTAGTATCTTTGCAATTAGCAGTGGCCTGGAACAGACACAAAGGTGCAGAGAGTTGCAGAACAAGACGATAAGGACTCATTAATCATATAGTTTGGCAAAACAAACCGCTTCTCTTTCCTGCTCTCAGCCTTTCTCATTGTTACCCAATTATTAACCTGATTTCTTCTTCTGTCTGACTGTAACCTGCTTCTAACAATGGCTCCAAAAAGCTTCCTTTTTGCTTCTGTTTAAAGCTGACGTGCCTGTTTGTGGAAGTAATTCATCTGGGCCCAATTATAGATTGTTCTACTTGTATCTCACGGGGTGTAACGGACCGTTTTGCCCACAAGAGGTTAAAAACCGTTTAGGCGATATTCCCCTCTCAGATGCACAGGCAGCTACTGCAAGCACCAATCTCCCGAACTGCAAACACACAAATTCACCAACTCACGAATAGGAAACACATGAACACTGGAAACAGCCGAACAGGAAAAACCATATGAAAGGTTTACACTCCTGGCAGTCAGCATACAATCCAATTCCCCCCAATAACGAGACGACACTTCGTTTTGAGGGTCAAGCAGAATCTCGTTTACTGGGGCTAACTGCCCGGCTTTTATGCAGGTCTCCCACCTGGTGGACACTCCCTTAGGGGACCAGATGGGAAACTGGGAAACATATTGGCGCTTAGCCAATCACATGCATACACCTTTAAACACTCCCACAATGACATCACAATCCCTCCTCTCTGTCCTGGAGATAATTGGGAAGTAATCCACTTATCTCCCAGGACAGAGGCAAAACTCCATTACACACATTTTCAGTAAAAGACATAAAATTACACACAGTCACAATTATTACATAAAACATATATGTAACGGATCACCTGGCACCACAACTGGGTACCTCTGTTGAAGGATGCTCCTAGCGCTTCCTGAGGACTCCAAGCACTGCAGCAGACACCACAACCACCTCTCAAGCATATGAATGCTGTAAGCAGCTGAACAGGATAAGCATACAATCAGCTTACACTCCTGGCAATCAGCATACAATCCAATTCCCCCAATAACAAGACGACACTTCGTTTTGAGGTCAAGCAGAACTGACTGTACTGGCACATACAGCCTCTTTTATTCACAATCCACAAACATAGTACTGCCCACAGGGTTTTGAAATAAAACCAATCAATCCGTACAATACACCGTACAATACACACAGACACTCCCACACAAAATCCTCCCCTCTGCCTGTGATATGATTACTGAACACAATGGTTAATATAATTATCACAGGCAGAGAAATACAGTAATATAAAACACATCACAGGGACCCCAAAACATGCAATAACCCCATAAAGTATATCCTCGGAACCAGGGGATCTGGGTGAACCACATATCCAAAATTCACCCACATCCGTTCAGTAGTTTGGAAGATACAGTTTAATGCAGATTCCGCAGAACATATACAGGCTATATGAAAAATAATTACTGTATAATGTGTCCCCTGTTGTAAAGTTTAAAACTACTGAACGATGTCTGTGTGCACCAAATACTGGCGAGATGGCACCGTGTAGAAAAGTCCAAACAGTATCTGTGGGTTAAAATGGCCGCCATCCATTGTTCTCACCATGTGCTTCATCCATTGTTCTCACCATGTGCCTCTGATACATGAAATGGTGGCCACCCAGTAACTCCACAGCATGTCCCCAGATGGTTCTTAAAGGGCCAGCAGCAGCACAACACAAATCCATTATGCCCAAATCATGTCTTTAAAGGGCAATACATCCCAGGGGCCATAGTCACAGGGCAAGAGGCTGGCAATCAGTCTTCTCCAATGCCTAGTGGAGAGGTCAGTTTCCACTACCGAATGGGAAGGTAAGGAGGCTGGCGGCTCAGCGGTGTTCGCGCCAATAAGTGTCCGTTTTCAGTTCCATAGTTTGGGCACTGAACACCACTGGCTGTTCGGGAGGTAAAATGGCTGCTGCCACGTGTTCGGCAGACGAACAAAGGCCACCCAGCGTTCATCAATTAAGCTGCGGTTAACCACAGCTTCTGGGCGGTCAATTGACGGCACACTCCAGTTCCCAGGTGGTCCATCGTTTGGTAGTTTGTTCGGTAGATTGAATCTACCGAACACCCCGGCAGAAAGGCACGAATAAACCTTTCAGCAGGGAGAATAACAGGGCTGAACTGCAGGGCCATAGTCTAAAGGGAGCAGGCGAGCAACCAGGCTTCTCCAGTGTATAGTGGCGAGGTTGGTTCTGCCACACGGGGGGAAATAATCAATATGGGGAAAATGTAAGTAAAAAAACAAGAAAAAAAATTGAGATTTTTTTCAGATTTGCTGTTTGGCCTTAAATGTGAAATTGACTTTAACTGTGCACACATTTTGCAGTGCGATTGCAGAGACATGTTATGTACACCAAACCTGGATTATTAATCTAGAGTTGTGTTGGTGCCTATCGTATCCCTTTAAGTTAAACTCAAAAGAATGATGTTAATTAAACATTCCAAGCTACATAGGTACTGCAGTGTGCATAGTGGTTATGGTACTTGGCGTGTTCCTTTAAATTAAACTCTAAAGAATATAAGGCAATTAGATAGTTCACAATAAAAGAATGGGGCCTCAAGTTAATTCCATATCTGAAATAAGGGTCACTGACAAAAATAAAGTACAGAGGACATCGTTATATATACCATTTACTTTAAACATGACTATAAAACGCCTAAAATCATGGTGGCCATTAATTAAGAGTGTACTGTACTTACAGCGACGTTCATTAGTAAGAATAACCCTAACTGATACGGGCAGTACCTTAACCAGGTCACTATAATATTCCCCCAGACACTATAATTCTGTGTTAGAGCATAATATTGTAAAATGCGTCGCCTGTGTGTACACCTCTCGCAGAGCAGTTAGTATAGCTAAATCTATATAACTGTAGATGATTAAGGTTCTGGGGAGTGTCCCCTTTAAAAAAAACACGTTCAATATTGCTCATGGAGATTCCCTTTTATCTTGACAGCCATTTAAAGATATTTGCATTGAGGACAATCTCTTTTCCAAGATAAAAGAAAAATGAATAGAACAAGCCATTCGCTCACCAGTTGTTTATTGATAACGGCAGCAATGTATCAACATCTCTACGGAAAATCGATGGCAAGTTTCTATTGATAAATCTTCTGATCTTTTTTTTTGCCTAATGGCGAAAAGTGAAGTGAGCTCCTGATCAGTCCACAGAAACTCTAAGCACCCAAGACAGATTAGTGGAATTTGTTGAGTGCCTTTCTGGCCCTTAGCCATGTTTGCTTACTGACTGATCCTTTCAAATAATGACATTGGGAGACAAGGAGCAGAATAAGTTAACCCTTCATCGCACAAACTGCGTAAGAGAATCTTATTGTCTGTTATGGGTTGAATCCCTGTGTTCTGATATTTTGGTTGTCATTGTGTGAATAAGTGGCATTAATTGTGCTTTTTTTTGGTAACGCAAGTTAATTCTACAGGTAGATGTTTGGTGTAGTGGGACCTACCAAGAAGTGCTAAGGTTCAAAGGATCTGCTAACGGGGGCTCGAATCACACAACCCCAAATAATATCACTGAGATGGGATTTAGTTTTTAACATGCAGTACACAAGTGACCCTTCTGTAGAGCAGGGCATTTTGTAGTTACCACCAGAAAACCAAAGGTGGCCACTCCAGTAGTTTTATCGTCTTAAAAACATAAACAGCAATGTAATATTTTTGGATAAACCTTTTCTTTCCTATATCTATCTATCTATCTATATATATATACATATATATATATGAAATCTGAACTTTTAAAATTACATTTTTAAAAGGTTAAAATGTAAAAGAAAATCATAAATAATATATAGATATATCAAATATTTTGAAAATATTTAAATGTTTTTTTAAAGTATTAGATCATTTGAAAAGTTTATCCCAAAATATTAAATCCATGAAATAGTTTGAGATGGAGATATAGTGATTCATATGGCTAAACCAATGGCAAAGAGGCGAAATATTATAAATATTAATTGGGAGACTTTGAGAGACTGAAGTCCCTCTGTAACTGGTTTTACTAGGGTACGACACACAATGAACCCTATCCTTCAAACACGTCACAGCAGGTCACATTATCTAGATGGTATGGATCCAGGTCATAGCTATCAGACTAGCAGAGGACCATCGCACAAACTGAATACATAGCTGTGTGCTGCAGCCTTCTCCCATCACTGCTAATTTTTATTATTAAATGCAAATGATGTTCTCAAACTTTGCAACAGAATGAAGATTACGATCTTTCAGAATTCCAACTCACTAAAGTGGCCTACTCATTTTACTGCCTGCTGTCTTTTGACTCTTGATCAATTGATTTTTTTTTTCTCTGATGATAAACCATTTATATAAATTTAGATGCATATGAGCCATTTTAAACCAGAGACTTCAACATGTCTGGTATTCATTTATATGCATTACACATTAATTAACGCATCTGATAACCATCAAATGCCATCATTTTGAAAAGGCGCAGTACTATCCTACCTACAGCAGAGGGCAGGCTCCTCCCAATTTCCTTAACACCGCAGATCATGTTTTTATGCGTTTATGTTCATTACTGAACAGAATTAATTGTCTGGATCCCAAGTTCATCTTTGTAAAATTCTTCCTCATTTTCATGTTCCTGGGAATAATTAAGAAGGGGATACGCTCCATTCTTTGAAGTTTGCTTTAACTAGAGACAGATGGTCACTTAGATGGAAATGTTTTATAATATAATTTTTTTGATCGCGCAGCAGTAGTCTACATGAAAAATAAATTGAACTCTAGGGTGTGCTGTGCTTTTATTTCACATGCTAATAATTTATCGCAAGCTTTCAAACTAAGATCTGATTAGATTTCTGCCCCGTGATCTCCGGGCGCCTTCACGTGTGCGTTAGCGTGAAACGCTTTGTCCTTATTGCGATGTAAGTCACAGTTATGGATGAACTTAAATTACTCGGAGAACAGAGTGCGTACAAATACCTCCGAGTTTTTATGAGCAATGTTTAGAAGGAATCAGTTTGACACCAGGATTGTCATCTGCGCAGTTCCTGAGGACGCATTCATTATGGAAGCAGCTGCTCAGTGATTTCTCATTGTAATAAGCGCTGTAACTGTATCTTGTACAGAGCAACAATACGACTTTCACCGTATCCTGGGCAGCATTGCGAATTTAACCATAATCTGCGCAGCATTGCGACTCTAACCGTATCCCGCGCAGCTGTATTCTCTACAGGGTGGCAATATGACTTTAACCGTATCCTCTCAAGGTCCGCAATACGACAATGTGTAAAGCAGACTTTTGCTTTGGAGTACCGAGGCCATGCCCAGTGGCACAGAGTAGTAAGGCCATGCCCAGCGATACTGGCACAGAGTTGCTAGGCCATGCCCAGCGGCACAGAGTGGTAAGGTTATGCCCAGCTGCACAGAGTACTGAGACCATGCCCAGCGGCACAGAGTAGTAAGGCCTTGCCCAGTGGCACAAAGTAGTAAGGCCATGCCCAGCGATACTGGCACAGAGTTGCTAGGCCATGCCCAGCGGCACAGAGTGGTAAGGTTATGCCCAGCTGCACAGAGTAGATAGACCATGCCCAGCAGCACAGAGTACTGAGACCATGCCCAGCGGCACAGAGTAGTAAGGCCATGCCCAGCGGCACAGAGTAGTAAGGTCTTGCCCAGTGGCACAGAGTAGAGAGGCCATGTCCAGCGGCACAAAGTAGTAAGGCAATGCCCAGCAGCACAGAGTAGTGAGGCCATGCCCTGGTGTAAAGTAATGAAGCCATGCCTAGCGACACAGAGTCATAGTCAGAGCCATGGGCCAGCATAGGCAGACTTGGGGTTGGCATGTTATATCACATCACTTACTGCATGATGGGGGAGATGTATCAAAGTATCAAGGCTTTAATACAGTTAGCATCACTCCTCTAAAATGATGACCCCACTGGATTCTCCATTAGAGCTGTAACACTGATTCTCCACTGTTTGTAAGAAACCTTTAATAACTAAATATCACAATGCGCTGAATTTGGGGCTTTGAAAAGGGCACAGCCATTTATTCACAAACAAATATGTTGTAGAAAACCACCACCACTAAGTGCCATGCCCACTGAATATTCACGTTTTGCCTTGTATTTTGTGTTCCCAATGTTTATTCTCACGATTTTCCTTTGTACTCTGTTTCCCCTATCTATATGTAATTGTGTTGTTCGAGAGAGCTCATACGAATGGGTTCTGTTTGGCTCCCTAACGGGGACCACCCCGACACCTCATTTAGAATGTCTATGTAGAACGTTCACACCTTGTAACTAGGTTTGGAAACCACAAGGGAACAAACGCGTGCTTCCCCGGGTGGCCGCTGGTTCGCATAACTGAACGCCAACCAGGAGCAGCATTCGTATCCCGAACCGGCATGCGCACACTGTCTCAGGTCCCCATGTCGGGGATCGCCCTATCTGCTCCTAACGGAGCTATAATCAATGTGTACCCCTGCCGGGAGTTATGGCTCTTGGCTGCCCAAGAGAGAGGTGCGAGCCAGCAGGGAATTCCTAAAGCTGTGAGTCGGTCTCACAGCCGCAGAGTCCCCTCTTGCCGGCTGGAAGTCCGTGCCGACCAATGGTAGAAGAAGCGCCCATTCAAACTGGATTCGTGCCATTCTCCTGGTTGGTCGGCACAAGTGAGCGCTGATTGGCTGCTGCGGGGTGCAGCGACCATTCAGAGAAGGAGCACCCTTTCAAATGGGGTTTTGTGCCCTTTCTCCTGGTTGGACGGCGAAACCCCTCTGCTCCCCAAACACCGATTGGTGTAATCGAGTTTTGCGCCCTTTCGCCTGATTGGACAAAGAAACTCCTCTCCTCCCTGCGACCTGATTGGTGCAATTTGGTTTCGCGCCTTTCAGCTGATTGGTTGTTGCTTTGTTTAGGCACAAAGTTTGAATTCGCCAGACTAAACCAAGCAACTTCATGGAACTAATTTCGGGGATATACAGAGACTCGAGTCCCAGACTTTAGAGGATGATTTCTCGGGCTCTGTACATCCGATCGCCCTGCTTTTTTCAGGGATCCTAGTGGGGACCCGGGGCTATCTAGCGATATATGTCTCAACCCTGTAAGCACTTCCCTTCCCGTGGGGCGCCGGGCCCCAAAGGTTACCCCCCCAGTATGGAATATGTTTTAAGGTGTCCCTGTATACTGCTGGTATCTCCCAGAGTGGGAGATGGCTATCTGTAACCCAACCCCCTCCTGCCTGGGATTGTGTTGAAATGAATGGAGACCTCCTGCAGGGGTCTGTGCAGAAAAAGCTGTGTGTTCCAAATAAAGATTGTCAGTGTTTTAACCTCCAGAACTGTGTGTCGTCTGGTTACTGGAGGGAAGGAAGATTTAACCCCTGTGTCTGCTGTTCCAGCTTGCAGGGGATGCAGAGGGGAAAGTCCTTGTAAGGACTAAGAGAACTACAAAGGTACCCAGCCGGGGTACAGGGAGCTCTGCTACACATGTCATTGTCCCAAATCCTAAATTGGTGTTAAAACTAGAAAATATGAGCAAGAACGGCCCAAATATTTCACAGAAAAGTTTGCGTTTTCTTCGATGCAGGAGTACTAGGAAAAGTGAAAAATGAAAAACAGATTTTTTTCTTTAAATTTTATTTTGGTTTTCGTTTTTCATGCCATTTGTAGATTCCAGGTTTTTTCGTCACGTTCACTATTAAGTAGGTCAGTGAGATACAGTCGGGCTCCATAAACGAGCAGCTTGTCGAGTTGAAACTTCTGCATCTCCATGGCAATGCCAGCGCTTTGTATAACAATGAGAAGACGCAGAATGAACGAGTAACTCATTAATGATGGTGCCGGCAGGGTCAGGAAAATCTGACACAATATTTTTTGTATTTATAACAAACAAAACAAAAAGCAACAAAATGAATAAACGATTGTCTCCCAATACCAGGAAATATTAGAGTAAGAGCTCTATATCTCAGCTTGGGAATGTAGTGCACTCATCAGACTAACAACACATTCAGAAAGCTTTGCTTGTATTCTTTTCTCTATGCTACACAAATCTTCTATTATTCTCTAAAAAAGATTGCACAAATCCCTCACTATTACGCTATGTTTATTCCATTATCCTGCCTATGCTATTGCGGCATTGCTGAAAGTCTGTTCTTTTAATGCACATCAAAAAATTCAAAAATAAAGATAATGTTAAAATCAATGTTGATATTGATTTATCAATTATTCTATTGAAATAAAAAATTAGAAGTAGTAAAGCTTTGTACTTTATTCTGTCTTAAAGAATTTTGTAGAAGTAAAAAATATTTTTCAAAACTAGCACTTCATCACGATAAAACTATTCTGTCCTTAGCCTGAAAGTTTCTATAATTTGTACATACAAAGTAAAAATATCCATCTGTCCGTCTGTCCATCCATCTCTGTCTTTCAGTGTCATTCACTAGTGTGTGAGGGCAGGGGAGCTAATTATTATAATTCACATTGGACAGAAATTAAGACGTTTAAATTGGGCATTATCAGTGTGAGTAAAATGATCCGGGTGTGAGAGAGTGTTCGATATTAACAATGTTATCTTAAACCAAAACAGGGAAAGTGTATACAGCACACCGAGCTATAATCGTACACTGAGCTATAATAGCATACTGAGCTGCAGTAGTTATGGTGCTTACAATGTACTCTTTAAACATAACGACATTGTTAGTATAAATGTTGATATATTTATTCCAAGTGTATCTCTATAAATCAGCTGGTTCCATTACTAGATTTTCTGCTGTGTACAGATCAATAAATCCAGGTTTATTGTGAAGATAATTCTTTGCATGTTTTATGTAACGGTCCAATAAATCGTGATAAGGCGATATCCAGCCTTACCTGCACATCGCCAGTCGCTATATTTGGTGTATCACAGAAGGATGATGGCCGTGCAGTCCTATATATTTCATTATTCAGGACAAGCAGTGACCTGACGAACCATTAGTGATAATGTGCAATATTGTTTAGTAAAGCGGTAATTTGCTAATGAGCCCACGTGATGTCCGCTGGGTGCGTTAATCAGGGTAAATGCTGAGGAAGAGCACCGTGACATTGTTGGAATTAATGGTCTGGGCCAGTGGAAATGTATCTTATGTTAATGAAATGCTATTAATTGCGATATTCACTGGATGAAACGTGGAGCGTGCATTGTGTGTGAAGATTCTGAATGTGTACCATGGGCATTGGAAATGGGACATCGGCCAAACTGTGTCTGATCTGTGCATTGTCTGCCGTGGATGTAGAGGACATTGGCCGTCACCTGATTCTGGAAATAACACAATAGACAAAGCCGGAGACAGAGAATGGGTTGGCTCCGGTCAGCTCCCATAGTCCGTCTCATTCCACAATGATTTATAACTTGGGACATATTTTATCCAGGAGATTCTATTGCTTTAAGAACAGTTTAGTTTCAGAAAACATGGGCAATTCCCTTTGTGTCTTTACTGCTACCACCTCTGCTGGGAGCCATCTGCATGTATGAACTTCCTTCCTTACGTCTCATCCTCTGTTCTTTCCTTATTCTGAAGAGACACATAAAGTACTCTCTGTTTAGCTGTAACGACTTCTTGAAATGATTATTATTGCCATTTATTTAGCCCCAACAGATTCCGCAGCGCTTTACAATATTATGAGAGGGGGATTTAACTATAAATAGAACAATTACAAAAAACTTACGGGAACAATAAGTTGAAGAGGATGCTGCTCAATCGAGCTTACATTCTATAGAAATCAGAGCGTTATTCTGTGTGTAGGGGGCTGTCTGGAAATTGCATCGCAACATTTCAATCAAACAGTGCGTTATTGATTAACAGATATCCGCTAAGAGCATGTGATCTCAGCAGCCAATCAGAACCTGCGACTCAAACAGTTGTGCTGTTTAATGGCAGCATTTCATTGTTCAGGGAATTATAAATACTTGTTTGAAGTGCCTGAGAACCTGATGTGAGTTCGGTGGAGACCACGTGGTTGTGCAGGGGTGTAGGGATAATTATTACATTATTTATTCAGATTTAATTAAACAAGCTAGGAACATATTTTAAATAAAAAGCAGCACGTGACTCGGGAAGCATTTATAATACTGTGGGGTTTGTTTGCTAAACACTGAATTGCACTGAATTAAAAACAAAATTGTAAGATAGCTTTTCAATTTGCTAGAATTCACTGTGAATAAACTGTTTTGTAAAATGTTCTCTGACGGAGAGTTCTGGAAGGTGACAGGCGACCCCTGAGCAATGTGGGATAAAATGACACCGTGACTACTCGAAGGCAATGTTTAAAGGGACACTCCAGACACCTAAAGGACTTTAACTTTCTGAAATGCTTTATGTGTGACAAGTGTTTTCTTTTTACAAAAAGTTCAGATTTCAACAGAAATTTCTAATGAACCTGGTTACACCCCCCTGACTTTCAATCAGACAGCCGGTCCTGTTACCTCCTGGTTTGTTTAGCTCAGTGGAGGTAAATTCAAGAGGCAGCACCTGCCTTGCAAAGACTTCTCATTAAGCTGCATTGGGAAGACTGTGATTGGACAGCCACAGAAAGTCTGGGTGTGGTTAGTAGGGGAGGGCTGCAGACAGGAGATCTACATCTTTTACAAGCTGTTTTTAGATATACCCGCAATGAAAAGCGCCTAATTAAATGCATAGATGTTTTCTATGTGTTTCATTTTTTTTGGAACCCTTTTCATTTTTTCCATAAACACTTGGGAGATCTGCAAATTGTGAGTGCATTTTAATTCAGCAATTTTATTAAAGTATATTCAACACAGTAAGCACTATGGATCTCCATTTTAATTCTTTATAGAACGGAGGAAAATATCTGTTAGATAAGACCATTATATATGATCTTAAAGTACGGACAGATAGAAAATAGGAAACCGCGCCCTAGACAGTGTGATACAAATAAGTTGTATACGTACGTATATATGCGATGGGCTATATACAGTTGACCTCAAAGTAAAAAAACATAAAATAAATAATAGTGCAGTATCTCAAGTATAATAAGTGGATTTATGAGTGCTTCAGAAATGGTTTCACTCACATTTCCCAGAGCTAACTCAGAGCTCAGCTGTTAGCATGTGTGGACGGTACAATCCCCATCTCAGGATATATACTGCAGAGTGCGTCTCGGCGATTCCAAGGAGGATACAAGTATATGTGGAGAAACAGAAATCCAATAGTGCAATACATGTTGATAAGATGAATAAAAGAAATAAAAGATAATAACGTACTCACATTTGCTAGAGCACAACTTGCTCTAGTCAGTATGGCATAGGTGGTATCATTCCCACCAGAGAATATGAGGGTTACCAGGAATTGGACGGAATAGGAGATCCAAAGTAGATGAAAATAATTAGAAGGCAATTTTAAAAAATATATACCTTTTATTAACAAGAAAATAATAAAAATAGCATATGCAATCGCTAAAAAGTCCTACTTGACGCGTTTCACCTTAAAAAGGCTTCTTCAGAAGTGATCTTAAAGTACATACATTTTTATCCAGTGTATATATCACTGATAAAACACCAGTTGAAGAAGATATCACTGTTATTGTACTATTTACAAAAGCTTGTTCAGCAGACAAACCCAAGCTGGTCCAATGGCTGGAGCTCTCTGATCCAAGCTAACATTGCATTCATTGTATCAACATATTGTTACGATACTTCTACCAGACTGAGACTTTAACTATTGGAAACATTGGGACTTCCTTATTCACAAATTCATTGGTATTTTAATTGAATTATATTAAGTTTTATTCAGCTTTATACGTTTATAAAACACGGCTCTTATTTCTTAAAGGTATATTTCACTCACCATAACTACTCCTTGATACTCATTAGATTATATCTAATATCTTATTTTTATTCTACATTTGGGGGGGGGGGTTTAGTGGGAGCCCTGTGATTTTCATTAGAGTAGTATCTCTAGCCATACAATTTACTCTAAATCTCAGATTTTCAATCTCAACCACAACCACTCATTTTTGTTTTGTATTTGGGCAGTGGAGTGTAAGAAGACACCTGGTGGACAGGTGGTCCAGTCTCCAGAGCCCAGGCCAAGACTCTGAGATTGTAAACCAGTACACGCCTTTATTATTTATTTATTTATTCATTCGTTAGCATGTTTTATATCTGGCCTTTATTTGTTTTAGCATTTCTTATATTTGAGTTAATATTTTTTGTTTTGAGAATCTGGGGCACATTGTCTACATGTATAGGGGTGAAGATGCAGATTTGGGGTTAATCCCATAAGGACACATGACATGTGTGACATGTCATGATTCCCTTTTATTCCAGAAGTTTGGTCCTTAAGGGGTTAAGGTCGTGTTTTGATGGTAATTTCCAGCACTTTGCATTGAGGTTATTTTTGAGGACGTTTGAAGTTAATTTGTCCTGAGGCCGCGTGCGATGAAGGACTCTCAGAGAGCGAACAGACGGCTCGGTGAATTATATCCCTATAGGGACCTAGGTAATAGCCCCCTCTCTGCTCTCCCGAGTTTCCGCTCACAGTCACTGCTCCTGATTGAACTAATCTATCACTGATACAGTTTGACATATGTTAATATTCCTGGATTCTGGCTGCAACACTTCAGGTTCGATAATAAATGAGGAATCTCCTGAGCACTCACAGACTGCATGATTTATATCCAAAGCCGTCTTATTTAGGATTTCATTGTATACCAGTCAGGCCCAGAGCGAGTGGCAAACCTCAGCCTGAGATATTCTGCATTACGGATGGAGAAGCTGCCAGTTTGGGACCATATGCCTGGAGCTTATCTGCTAAACTGAGAATTAATCTGAATTAATGTGCACGTATTGGACTAAAACAGCCGGGCAGGAAACACTGATCAATCAGTTATTTGGACTAAAAATTGCAATTCTGTAATCTGGCCAATTCTCAGCAATTTGCAGGGTTTATAAACTCAAGTTTGATTTGTTTTTTATTTTATTTTTTTAAAACAAAACCTCATAGAGATAAAACGGAGGAAGGGACACATCTTGGGAAATAATATGGGAAATCTAAACTGTCACCATCTTTATTCCCTGTAAGGGTTTTCCACAATACTTTAATAATAAACCCCATATACCAACAGTGAAAGATCACCCATGTCGCCTGTTCAATATCCATTGCTTTTTTTCTGCTGAAAGGCTGTTCCAGGTATCTACTACCCTCCTCATATTGCAATGCAACTTCACGTGTAATTTATGATAATTTACAGAATATTTGATGTCTTTTATTTATTTCTGAGATGTTTGTCTAATTAATACATGCTCCTTAATAGTTATAAATGGGACAACAATATTTAATTATGCATGCTTGGGGCATGTCTGATCCCTGAGCTTAATGAAGTGAATAAATGACTGACGGGAATTATCTGAGGATTCAACAATTTGCATAAATGATATAAAGCAAATACCTGGAGCAGCCACGAGAGGGCGCCCTACACTGACACAGTACAGCAAGTAGTTATATAGCGACAACACATTCCGCAGCACTGTACAATATGTAAATGAAAGAAACATTTCATTCTAATAAAACACTTCTGACATTCTGGATCAGTAGATAAATAAATCCGATCAGTATTTGGTTAATCTGGGTTTCTAAAACGCGTTCGGGAGCAATCTGTTGTTTTTCAAGAAATATCAGGTTTTAGCAAGCGACAGTTCATGGGTTTATTCCTTTAACCGCCAAATTGAATTGCAACATTTAGCTAATTAGGTGCGAATTCTGTAACTCGTTTACTGTAGCTTAAATTTACAATTGGTTTTTAAGTCACATTTCTGTATTTATGAAATAACCCCCTAAATGTTATAATTGAGAGAGTCTTTGTATCACTGCTTTCTCTCTTTCGTTGGCGCTCTATTAATAATAATTATAGTAATACGGTGTGTATGTCACATTACTTACTGCTACACTTTAGAAATGTCCATACTTTACTCGGTGCCTTCGAGCAGTAGTTGCGCTGGGTCACATCACGGACCGATACATCGACTATGATCAATAGAAGAAGCATATTGTGACCTGGGGATACTATTTTTTTTTCTGTGGATGTTATAAGAGTGTGAATCTGTGATAACCACAGAGGGGTTTACCCCTTGCCCATAGACTATGTGTGAGTAGTGTAGAGGGGACACTCTTTTAACCGGCGGGAGGAATCGAGTGTGGCTAGTACTCGGCCATGAGGTGCGTTTAGCATTAGTCAACAAGTGTTGTAAGCTCGTTGTGCTTGCATATGAGACTACGTGGAGTAACAGCATATTAGGCTGATAAACTTTGCAAGGAAAGTAAAGTTAGCAAAAAATAAACGAGGAAAGAAATAAAAATAGAAAGAACAAAAAACGAAACAAACTCTAACGGTGGTAGACATGTTGTACAATAATGGTGGAATTCAGAGTCCCCTTGGGTGGGCGTCAGCCTCTGCTACCTCAGGTGGGTGGCCTGGCAGGCGAAGCTCTCGGGGGGAATTCCCAAATGGTTGCTGGGTTCAGCCGGGACAGGCCTGTTCCAGTCGGCAGTAAGGCCTGCAGTATGCCTGTTGATTTTAGGTGTGATTCCAGCTCCTGATAGCCCTGTGCTCTGTGGGAAGTCCCGTTATGTTTAAACAATACAGCTTGTGGTGTCCCCCATCTGTAGGGAATCTCTCAGGCGCGAACGTGTTGCAGGAGAGGCTGCAATGATTTCCGCCAGGTTAGGGTGCTCTTGGTGATGTCTGGGAATACTGTTACCGAGGAGCCCTCAAACAGCAGGGGGGTGTTCCCTCACAGTGTGGCCAGGAGTGAGGCTTTATTATTATTATTTATATAGCGCCATCACATTACATAGCACTTGTACAATGGGTCTGAGAGGGCTTGAAATCTAAGTATGAGGTCTGCAGTCGCCGACGCTGGCACTTTAGCTGGCTTTGGTAGCCGGAACATAACATCCAGCTTCAGGAATTTCACCTGCTTTGGTGGGCGCAAGACTCCAAAAAGGCGCCGTATGTAGTGGGGTAGGTCAGCGATGTCAACCAACTCAGGTATCCCCCGGACTTACAGGTTGTATTGCCTTCTCTGATCTTCTAAAGCATTCAGTCTATCTGATGTGGCAATCTGCTGCTGTGCCAGGTCTGCTACTTGCTGTTCCACCATGGGGAGTCTGGTGTCGTGAGTACTTGAGCAGGCCTCCAGCTGTGAGATTTTTGACACGGCCCCTTCAATGGCCTCTTTATAGCAGGCCATGTCTGCCGCCAGGTGTTTGTGGAGATCCGCCAGCATCTTTTTAAGTTGGTCCGCAGTGACCGGGTCCCCGATTTTCTGTGGTTCAATTTTGCAGTATGGCATGGGCCCAAAGGAGGCTCCTTCCAGGAGGACCGAGGCAAACTCCTCCGAGGAGTATGAGGAGAGGTCTTCGGCCAGCACCATTTTGGACCACGCGGGTTCCGCGGCATGTCTCCTATATCCCTGTCATGGGAGCTTTTGTCCGCGTTTGCTTTTTTTGTGTTGCGGCCCATAGTTTACCTGCCAGCTGTAGTGAGGTTTGTGGGGTCTTTTAGGCTTGGATTCCCCCATAAAAAATCACGTTAGAGCGGGTTAGAGCCAGAGCTCAGAGAAGTGCGACCACTCAGATGCACTGCTAGCTCCGCCCCTCTGGGGGAATACTATTTAATCTCCACAATAAAGCCTTAAAATACATAACCTATAACTGCCATTGTCTCAATGTAATCATTATTAAACCAGCTCGCAGATACAAATACGATTACAACTTTTATACAGAATATGTATTACTACAAATAATCATGAAGTGTAGTTACACGTTTAAAACCCGATTCTTTCACAAAGTATTCTGGATCCCATTGTTCCGGCAGGGAATGTTAATCAGGGATTGCACAGTACAGGTAATCGATGGAATATAACACTCAGACACAGAAAGAGAAAGGCTGACACTTTATTAACACAATTTAATCATGAAATAGCCAGTTTCAGTAACAACACAAACACATTCACAAATTAGAACTATTTCCGTAGATTGGCCGGCCACACATTAAAACATTTGTTTTTATTTTGTCTGTTTAATTCATACCCTCCCCATTCCTGCAGATTTTATTCACAAACCCTAGAATTTAGGGAATCTGAGACGGCCTAATCCCTAACTTGGAATACAATCTCCAGCTCGTGACTCCTGGCCACCAATTTGCAGTTATCATTTTAGTTAATTTCAGCACTGTTTCATTTCTCCCAGTTTAGAGAATAAAATCCATTATTTGGCTACAAAACTATTCCCTTTGTCCTAATTATCAATCTAAACATTGACGTACTTAAGCCATTCTCATCCTAAAATCGGTTTAATAAATCTTCTGGGCCGTTTTGAGAAAGTCTCAGTTTTAACACAAAAACATCCCACGTATTTCTTACCATGGCTCTCTATGGATATGGCTTTATATCTCATACAGTTGAAGGCTGTGACGCAGTGATACAGAGGGTGTTTTAATGGATTTGCAGTGAATTAACCCTGGAGATGCAAAGTGTAGGCTACCATAAGTCATTTGGGAAGCTTCCCCGGCTCAGTTCTGAAGGGTTACTCCAATCATTATAACCACTACTTCCTGCTATACAGCCCGCTGTAGCACTTATGGTGCCTAGAGTACCCTGGCCCATACCCCCAGTAATGGGGCAATACGCTTGGAAACGGCAGGCTCTGATGCTCCCTGGTGGTCCAGTAAGGCGCTGCCAGTTTCTGCAGACTACCACAGGATGCAGCCATCACCATTCTTTGGCTGAGAGTTTTGGCTGACCGCTCTGAACCAATGACTGACATTCTGTGCAAGAGAGTTGCCCAGAGTTGACATTAGCCAGCCTGAAACCTTAGTCCTTGGCTGGCTAATAACACCCTAATAATGCGGCCAATGGTGGAGTTACGCCTTGGGCAGCACATGGGTTAAACTCCATATGTACAGCATCGCATAGTAAATCGCTGCGCACACAGTCTCCAGGCACCATAACCACGTCAAATCACTGATATTTAAAGCAGCCTTGGTTGGCGTCGCCATCACATGATGCCTCTCCCTGACAGGCGAGGGGTTAATGTGTGGCACATTTGGTCCTCGGGCCGCACTCTCCTGATCTCGCTGCTTTATGATGCAGAGATTTCCGTGGGGTTTGGAAGCGCTGAGTCGGCAGAACACCCTGGCATTTGCTCAGCACATTTGGAGAAGCTAAGTGAAATTACAGCCATTACAATACATTTTACATACAAATTGGGAGGAAACTTTCCTTTTAGCTGCCTTCCTGATGTGACTTTCGCTTTCAGCTTCTGTGACTTTCCTCCGAGCTGCACTTAACGTCGCTTTGGAAAGGTCAGACCGATACAGAAAATTCAATCAGCGCAAAATGGATTGATAGAGGCTCAATTAATTTGCTGTTTGTCGCAGAAGGTTTAAAATCGAAATAAATGCAATAAATGGCAGCAGTGAACGCCACCGCGCAGTTAGGCTCATCGTAAAATAAACGCTGTTTGTATTTGTCACGGCCATTACCGTCTTCAAATAAATTTTTTTTTTAATTCTTTATTTTTGGTTTGTCGTCACTTCAGTTGCAAGTTAAACAGTACAAAATGTTAGCATTCAGGTTACATCGCGTGTTTACATATATGGAGTTACACAATTGTTGTTTCTGGTTTCGTTTGCGTTTGCTTTGTCTCAGCCTGGGCTTTATACTTTCAGACGACAATTTTTATTTTATTTTTTCTCTAAAAAACATGAAAGAACATATATTATAGTCCTTCTAAAGAAAGGATTTTACAAGCCAGTGACCAGTTCCATGCAGTCGCACACATTGAATAATCTACGAGCGGAGAAATCAGTATCGCTACGGGTAGGATGGGCGATTGAATATAACCCCCCACTCAAAAAAACAAGTTAAATAGAGGACATATTGAGCGACAGAAAGCAATGCACACGTTTTAATTTAACCCCTTAAGGACCAAACTGGAATAAAAGGGAATCATGACATGTCACACATTAAGGGGTTAATGTCATTGTCTCTCTGTCTCTGTGTGAAGATCTTATTAACGTAGAACGTGCAATATTCAGCTATGACATCATAATCCTTGTTTTTCTCATCTATACGATCTGCGCAGCATGGCGCAGTGTTCACATAGATCTACCCGTGCCTCACAGACCCAGATTTTCATGACTCCATTGCCACGACAGCCGATGTGTCTCATCTCAGCCGCAACTGGGAAGAACTTCTGATCTTCTGTATTATTACTTTATTACTCTCTGTATTGTCTCCCCAGCCCCCCCATTCTTACTCTCTGTATTGTCTCCCCAGCCCCTCCATTCTTACTCTCTGTATTGTCTCCCCAGCCCCCCATTCTTACTCTCTGTATTGTCTCCCCAGCCCCCCCCATTCTTACTCTTTGTCCCCATTCTCTGTATTGTTGTTGTCATTGTCTCCATTCCTCTCTGTGTCTCTAGCCCTCATTCTTGCTCTGTATTCAGTTGTATTGTCTCCCAGGCTCTCCAGACTCTTACTCTGTATTGTCTTGATCTGTATTGTCTCAGTCTCCCCACCTTACTCTCTGTATTGTCTCCCCAGCCCCCCCATTCTTACTCTCTGTATTGTCTCCCCAGCCCCCCCATTCTTACTCTCTGTATTGTCTCCCCAGCCCCCCCATTCTTACTCTCTGTATTGTCTCCCCAGTTTTATAAATGTTACTATTTTACCGCCATACAATGTCGAAGTACAAGCCCTCGCGGATACAGTTTGATGAATGACACTCACATTGAACAATAGACTTTAGGCTGAAACATCAAACTGCATTAAACTTTATTATTTTTATTTTTTTATAAGTCAACCTCTGTTTTGCCACTGGGAGATTTTTATAAACAATTTCAATCTATTTCAGTACATTAAATAGAGGAACATTTGTGTGGGTGATGGGTGCAGTTTAAGCCTGGACTGGTTACTGTGGGCAGACTGGCCTTTATTGTGCAATGTCCCTAAACTCCCATTAGGTGGCAGTAATGGCCCAGATTTCAACTCATCCAAGGCACTCAGTACGTCTTCAATCAGGGCGTCAGATAAAGTTCTGCTACATTTATTGGGTTTCATAGGAAGTGATGCTGGTTTTAAAGGAACATTATAAGCACTAAAATCATGACATCTTAACAAGGGGATTTTGTTGCCTAACTATCGTCCCTTTTTCTCAACGTAACTCCAATTCTAAGGAAACGTCACTATATACATTTATCTGGAAACACGTTGGTGGGTGCTAAAGCAGATTCCCCGTAAGATTTTCTATTCTTCAAATTCTGCGTCATCACACACAGCACGGTGACGCAGAATGCGTATTCTCTTAGAGATTTGCTGGATTCAGCGCTTGTCTATGAAAGCATCGGACGGGCGGAATGCAGCTTCTCATAGAGACGTGCTGGATTCAGCGCTTGTCTATGAAAGCATCGGACGGGCGGAATGCAGCTTCTCATAGAGACGTGCTGGATTCAGCGCTTGTCTATGAAAGCATCGGACGGGCGGAATGCAGTTTCTCATAGAGACGTGCTGGATTCAGCGCTTGTCTATGAAAGCATCGGACGGGAGGAATGCAGCTTCTCATAGAGACGTGCTGGATTCAGCGCTTGTCTATGAAAGCATCGGACGGGCGGAATGCAGCTTCTCATAGAGACGTGCTGGATTCAGCGCTTGTCTATGAAAGCATCGGACGGGCGGAATGCAGCTTCTCATAGAGACGTGTTGGATTCATGGCTTGTCTATGAAA
Organism: Pelobates cultripes; assembly: GCA_933207985.1. Lineage (NCBI taxonomy): Eukaryota > Metazoa > Chordata > Amphibia > Anura > Pelobatidae > Pelobates > Pelobates cultripes. Next base: position 5,120,733 of record OW240918.1, read on the forward strand.
GCATCGGACGGGCAGAATGCAGCAACTGTTAAATTGGACAGACACAGATTATATGACCAACGTCGTTAAGAAGTTGCAGCTGCTGAGAGTAGAGTGTCTCAGCACTGGAACATGGGTACATTTAAAGAATTTATATGTTAAATTGAAAAAAGTGCTTGGAACCAGAAGAAAAAGGGAACTCCATCATTAATCATTTTTAATATTAGCGTGTTCTTTCAATAAGAAATAAAATAAATCAGTAGTGTGATATTTCATGGCTAATCAGTACTCATAGCATGTAGATCAAACGTCCTCGTTACCAGCAGCAAGTGATGCGTAGCTCCCAACACTGGTCACTGGGACACCCATAATGGACGGGCCTGCAGTACCAACTACTGTGCGTGGCCTAAATATTTCGCTCTACTGACATTTAAACATTATAATTATTATATTTGTGACATGCCTTGGTAACAGTGTAAAGTAAATAAATCAATGTATGGGGGTGTAGAGATCTACAGCGACTCCTGTATCTCTGTTTCGGGAGACTCTCTGGGGGACGCAGAGCGTATTTCAGGGCACGACGATGCTAATTGATGTCTCATTGTATCCATGCTTCCCTTATTCTCTGCTCTCTAGCTAGCCCCGGGTTAGTTATCTCCGCCTGTTATCAGAGATGCAGAATTAATTATTTAGTTATAAGTGCAGAACCAAACACCCTGCCATTATTTTGTTTAATATTTACTGGGACCGGCATAGCTAACACCACCTGACGTGCCAGTAGTCACAGAGTTATAACTGCATTAAGGGGGGCTGCTGGGATTTGGGAGAAACTACTGTGTGTGATCTTCCAGCTGGCCATTGATGTAACGTGCTGCTTTGTATAGTCTGTCCTTAACAAATGCTGATAAAGTCCACTCAGATACCCAAATCAATGCCGAAAATCCATAATGCTCAAACATATTCTGTGCTGTTCCATCAAACACAAAAAAACTCAATTGTCTCTTAATCATCTTAGTTTTCCATCTTAATGAGGCTCAGAATTTGATTAAACATGCTTTCTCATTAAAGGGACAGTAACGCACAGTAATGCCACAATTAATAAAAAAGATGAAAGTTTCAGTATATATAAAGCTCACGGCACCTGGAGGCTGTTTTTAGCCTTTTGCTGCAGTAAGATACGTTGGATGACTGAGATTTAGAGAATTCTTTGAATAAGAAGAACAGGGGTAGAATCAATACAGTGACAGCTATATCTGGTGTTGCTACTGCCCCCTCTCAATATTTTTTTAATATTTCTACTGAAATTCTGATTGCTTGCTGTCACAAAGGACATAATCAAGGGGGCGTGTCTACCAGCCGTGCTGAATGGCGGCACATTAACAGAGCTCCGAGAAAACGGAGTGAAGATCGCGAACAGAGGAGGTACCACAACATCATGGGGAACCCCAAAAGAGCCCAACCGAACCCCCAGCACACAGGGAAGACACCGGCAGGGAAAACCGGAACGGTCACCCGTTTCTTTAAGGATTATGCCGACCGCATGTCTGACACCGGCGAATCCAACATGGCGCCGACGGCAGGAAACTCAAATCCGCCGAGCCCCACTACCTCTGACATCTCCACAAACTCACTGGACTTGGATGTCAAGGAGATATTGAAGAATCTCCCATCAAAAACAGACCTGGCACAAATGCTAGGCAAACTGGAAACTTCCTTCCAGTCCAAGTTGGAGGGCCTCAGCACTGAAATAAAGCAGGTAGGCCGCAGAGTACAGGAGCTTGAGGATGAAAGGGGGGCTTATTACACCCAGATACAGACCCTGACTACCAAAGTAAATGCTCAAGAAAGGCATATGTCCATGATGCAGAGATCAATGGACGACCTCGATAATAGGGGCCGTAGGAATAACCTGCGAATAAAAGGCCTCCCAGAAGCAGAGGGGGAAAATCTATACACAACGCTCTCCACGCTGTTCAATCTGATCTTGGGCCGAAAACCAGACGCCCCAGTGATCCTTGACAGAGCGCACCGTTCCCTGAAAGCCAAAATGGGACCGGGGACCACGCCAAGAGATGTTATCTGCCGCGTCCACTACTACGCGTTAAAAGAGGACATCATAAGAAAACTAAGAGACACTTCCACTCCTATGCTATTCCAAGGCCATGAAATTTCAATCTACCAAGACCTATCGTGGCACACTCTGCAAGCAAGGAGGGCCTTAAGGCCCATAACAGACCAGCTACGAGCTCGCGGCTTGCGGTACAGATGGGGCTTCCCTTTCGCCCTAACAGTCATCACCAGGGGCTCCACGTATACAATCACCACCCACCAGGACATCCCGACATTCAGCAAAGCTTTGGGCCTGACAGAAACGCAAATCTTAGATTGGTATGCATCAGATCCTGCACTGTCAGCTCCATCAGCACAGCAAGCGCCGAAATGGAGATCGCCGGCTAAAAGGCAGAAGATGATACAAGCGCCACCACCTCAAAACGAAGAAAACGAGATGGAGTAGAGGGGCATCAACGGAGTCGTCCTCCCCCCCCAGATGGACCATCACCGTATTAACCCACTCGGACTCTATCACCCAAGCCTTGGCACGAGACTCTGGCCCGAACCATACAGTTGCAGTGTCTGGACTCCGGCTGATGCCATATGCTGTGTTCGAACACAGCCTCGCAACATCTGCCCGAAAGACTATGATAACCCTGGCCCATCAGGTCGTATAATCATCCCTGCTTATACCCATATGAGAATGTACCACTGACTACTGTATTTTCTCTACCCTCTTATGCATGCAATGTGTACCCTATGTTATGCTTAGACGGTCACGCTCATTCTAGGAGACCTGCCGGCTCCATGCCTGGACCATGGGACAAACGACAGCTTATCACTCTCAGACAGAAGGGTGCCCAAAAGTAGATGCATGTGACAACTAGAGACCAGATAGGGACGGGGCGACAAAGGGCGAGAGCGAGATTGGCTAGAGTATGACAGGGCACGGGAGACCTCAGACACCACCCAATGACAGGGAATAGTTTTAAAGGGGAATCCCAAAAGGTATATTCTTGAAAAAAAAAAAAAAAACCCGATATTGAACCATACCTCACCATTTGGGGGGGATACGGGACTCCTGGGACTTCGTCCCTCTTACTTCCAAATCCCCCACTAAAGTAGCAAATTCTTACCCCCACAACCTCCACGAAACTAACAGACGAAATTCAAGCGACTCCGCTCCGTATAGCTCATGCACTCTTACTTCACTACAGACACCAACACACAGCCACAGAGGCGGACGATCTAGACTGATAGTTATCATTGACCTGATCTCCAAGACCGACAAGACACGCGCCTCACCCACACCTTATTACGAACGGGGTCGCAATTCCCTAGCCCACTGTAGACAACAGGACTTCTCAGGGGCTGACCCCAGTTCCCGCGCATTGCCGGAGAGCAAGCGACCATTACGGATACTGACAACCGGCTCTAACGAAAGAGTGATCTTTATGTAAATAGTTAGTTATTCTTAGTTGTTGTTATTTACTATATGGTATTGTACTTCTTTTTTTTTTATTGATTATTGTACTATCTGAAACACCCTGCCCTATACCAAGCTACACCCTCTACACATACGTCTTACCCAACTGGGTACACCGCACGTAGAACATCTAACATCCACGGAGACCACATTTCCCCTCCACTACCACGCACCGACCACACAAATATCCCAAGATGGCAACAGTGACGATCCTATCACACAATGCCAGGGGACTGAACACCCCTGAAAAACGTCATATGGCACTCGCAGATTACCACAAACACAAAGCTGAGATAGTTTTCATACAAGAAACGCACTTCCGTAAAGACTCAGCACCCTCACTTAAGTCGAAACACTTCACAAAGGGCTATTTCAGCAACTTCACTGGCTCAAAGTCCAGGGGAGTGGCCATTTTACTTTCCTCACACCTCCCATTCACCTACAGAGACCTCCTTATAGACGACACTGGTAGATTTATCTTCTTAAAGGGCCTGATAGGCTCAACCCAAGTCACGTTAGCCAATATCTACATGCCCAATAGAAAGCAATCCCAGGCATTCCGACACATAACTACGAAACTGGAAAGCTTTTCAGAGGGACTATTGATCCTAGGGGGGGACCTGAACGTGTCCCTAGATGGGGCGCTTGACACCACTTCACAGGCACACTCATACCAGGCATCCACAAGAAGAAACATCCAAAAGATCCTAGACTCCCACCAACTCTACGACTGCTGGCGCACCTCTCACCCAGCGGATCGTGACTACTCTTATTATTCACACACCTCTGGCTCATACTCTAGAATAGATGTATTCCTGATTCCACATAGATTCCTAAACCTAGTCAATACCTGCGACTACACCTCGATTACGTGGTCAGACCACGCTCCCATTTCCCTGAACATGACAATCCCTTCCTTACACCCATCCAGGACACAATGGAAACTCAACGATACACTACTAAATCACCCGGAGACACAGTCCAGAATTAGGAGCTCACTTACACAATATTTTGAATTAAACGTCCACCCTGACATGCCCTACCCAATAGTGTGGGAAGCCCACAAAAGCACGATCAGGGGCACAATCATTAAGGAAGCTTCAAAACTCAAGAAACAAAGGGAATCGGAGACCTCCCGACTGACTAAGGAAATTAGGGATCTAGAGAACACACACAAACAAGGCCTCGATCTAGCCACATACAAGACCCTAGTCGATAAAAGGACAGAACTCAATATCATTTTAAACGTACGCACCAAACATGTGCTGGCCAAAAAGAGGTGCAATTACTATACACAAGGGGGCAAATGCGGGCGGCTACTGGCGTATGCCCTTAAAAAGCAAAGGGAACATACGTTTATAGCAGCAATACGTAACCCAGAGGGCACTATTTCACACTCGATGACAGACATTCTGAAGACATTCAAGGACTATTACTCATCACTCTACAACTTGAGGCAAACTCCTCCCCAACCCCACGACATACAGGAATTCCTAACACAGAGAATACACTCCACCATTCCACGAAACGTACGAGATGCCTTAGACGCTCCTATCTCGTCGGATGAATGTCTAGAAGTGATTAAACATTTGCCGATGGGGAAAAGCCCAGGCCCAGACGGGTTCACTGCAAAATATTATAAAACATTTGCCGAGACACTCATGCCCCACTTCCGAAACACATTTAACTCACTACTTAAATCTGATACCCTCCCCCCCCAGGCATTAAATGCCACAATTACCCTCCTCCCCAAACCGGGCAAGGACCTGACCCAATGCGGAAGCTACAGACCTATTTCGCTGATAAATGTGGACTTAAAACTTTTTACAAAAATACTGGCGAACCGGCTACGTCCACTGCTACCTGGGCTCATACATGTAGACCAGTCAGGCTTCATTCCAGGCAGGGAAGCTAAGCATAACACGACGAAACTGCTTAGCCTTGTTCACCTGGCCCGGCGCACGAGGTGCTCCAGTCTACTCCTGTCGATAGATGCCGAAAAGGCGTTCGACAGGGTAGACTGGAGCTTAATTTCATCCACTTTACAGCACATGGGCTTTGGCCCCCACTGGCAGAAATGGTTCAACGCCATATACTCATACCCCACAGCAAATATCAGAGTAAATGGGCAGCTTTCAGATCCAGTACAAATAACAAATGGCACCAGGCAGGGTTGTCCCCTGTCTCCCCTACTATTCGTGCTAGCCTTAGAACCCTTCTTACAGGGGATCAGAGATAACACGCAAATTAAAGGGATCACAGCAGGCGATAGGGAGTACAAAATAGCTGCATTCGCCGACGATATGCTATTCACCATCTCAGAACCTGACACCTCAATACCACCTCTTATGGCGGAAATGCACACATACAGCAAACTCTCCAACTTCAAAGCCAACCTTAGCAAATGTGAGATCTTACCGATACACATACATCCCCAGGAGAAACATAAACTACAAAATGAACATCAATTCACGTGGGCCCCCCACCATATCAAATATCTAGGAATCCACATCACCAAAGATACGTCTCACTTATTTGACAGTAATTTCCCGAACCTGTTGACAGACATAACAGCTGACCTTAACACCTGGAATAAGCCACATTTTAGCTGGTTCTGCAGACTAAGTATATTAAAAATGAACATATTGCCCAGACTTCTGTACCTCCTGCAGGTCCTACCCATCATGATCCCTAAAACCTGGTTCACGCAGGTACGCAAAACCCTCTCACTGTACATATGGGCACAAAAAACACCCCGGCTCTCACACTCGCTTCTCATTAGACCAAAGGGGGAGGGAGGCATCGGACTTCCAGATATCGAGAAATACCACGATGCAATTCTCCTAACTAGACTCTATGACTGGGCATCCACTAACACCACCAAACAATGGGTACAAATAGAGGATACATTCCTAAGAGCGCCAATATACACGATTCCATGGCAAAAAACGGGCCAAGCTTTTCTCCTTCACGCTCCACACCCTACCATTTCCCCCACCTTACGCATGTGGACTAGAATACGACAACACCAGACGATCTCCCCCTATCCGTCTCCGCTTTACCCGATCACACACAACCCATTGTTCGGGCCAGGTGAGGACGGTAAAACTTTCAAGGAGTATCACAACTCAGCCTACTTAAAACTAGGGGACCTGATGGAGAATATAGGGGATCGAAAAATTAAACCCCTTGGCTCCTTCATAACCCAACAAACAATAATACACAAATTCCAATATAGGCAACTCACCCACTTCGTACTCACAGGACCACTCGCACACAATCCACACCGAGCACAAACTAAATTCGAACAACACTGCCTCGATCAATCCATTAAGAAAAAGCTCATCTCAACCATGTACATCACGACATTAGCCACCCAACCCCTCAATCCACCAGCTTTTACCACCTCCTGGGAAAAGGAACTCAACAAGACCTTCACGCCAGAGACTTGGCGTTATATTTTTCGACAAATCCACCACACATCACGCAACACACTCACGCAAGAAGGAAACTACAAGCGCATAGCGCGATGGCATTACACTCCGACCAAATTGAAATCACAGTTCCCATCACTCTCAAATAGGTGTTGGAGGTGCCATATGGCAGAAGGGAATTCAGCACACATATGGTGGTCGTGCCCAATAATACAAGAATATTGGAAACGCATACAAGGCCAAATTCAAATGATACTATCCATACATCTCCCGCTCACACCAGACATGTTCATCTTCCTAGTGCCACCACGAACTCTACCCAAACCGAAAGCAACCTTACTATACCATATGATTTCGGCCGCTAACCAACTCATTCCAGTATATTGGAAAAATCCAAATCCCCCATCCATAAGGGAATGGATACAAAAGGTCGAGTCTATCAGAGGCCTAGAAGAGACAAGCCACTCTATGACAGACAAGTACCATCTATACACTGCCACCTGGGAACTCTGGAGTGCATACCTCCAAAATACATCCGGGTAGCCCATTAAAACCTGACCCTCCACCCCCCCCCCCCATCCAAGGCTACTGTAGCCGCAAATGTAAACATTGGGGAACGTGGGTAGCGGCAGCTTAAGGAGTGAGAGGCCTGAGGTAGACAAAGGTTCACCTCTCCCCATACACCCCTCGGTGCACACTAACTCTAACTGAAACTCCACAGTCATCCATAATGCTTGAAGGGGATGTAATAGGTGTAATAGATGTAATAGCTGTAATAGAGGTTATGAGATATGGGGAAACCAATGGATAATGTACAGTCTTGTTTGGGTGTTACAACCCCTATGTCTAACCCACTTTGCTGTATTGTTACTACTTTGCAACAATAAAAATAAAAAAAAAAGGACATAATCAATTATACATGCCAAGTGATCGGTGTAAAGGGAGAATTCTGCCTTTCCGATGGGGGATGGCGGAAGAGAATCTCAGGATGAAGATAACAGCGATCCCTTCCTGTAATCCCCATCGAGCCGGAGAGAGAGAGGAATATTCTGAAAAAATATACGGCTTGTGGTATATGAAAACTAGGCAGTCTGACCGCGGTGTAGCGGACCACAGGTAGCCTGACTGGTTAGCTCTGCTAATTCTTTCCTTTAGCCACTCTGGAACCATTAAAGCATACAGACATCCATTCCCCCAGTAACCAGACAAAAGATAGTCCTGGGAGTCAACTGATTTAGCTAGACATAGCACACAAGTGTAAGACCCCCAACAGCCTCATTTACATACAATAGGTTACATAGATTACTATAGTACAAGGAAGGGTCAGACAATAGCAAGGGCTGATGGGAGACTGAGGAGGGACAGGGCAGTTAGTTTAAACTGGTCTCGCAGTGTCCCTGGGACAACACTCTGCTGGAGAAACAATAGGACAGGAAAAAGGGGAAGGGGAAGAGGCAAAGACAAGCAATACATTCTATATACCCTGCACCAATAATGGGCACAGGGTGAGTTATCCAAAATACAGAAGGAATCTCCAGAATTCCGCTACATCCGGCCACCAGCAATCACTGAGCAGCCGACTTCAAAAATAAAACCCACCACACAGGCTCAGTAAGACGGAACACTGAGTTACGCTTTAACTGACTACACAAAATCACCATCAGGAGGAAAAGATTCTTAGAAGTAATTCCGGATAAAGTTGACATTCTCTGTGAATTCCTGACAATTCCCACTTTAGTAAATAATTCTGATGGTTTTCCCTCAGTCCTCCCAGTCCCCCAAAAGACTGTCACCCAGCGCTAGAACCGAGAGAACATGCGCTGTAATAAGTAAGACACGCCCACTTTATGGATGACCTCAGACAATACGTCCTCTGATCCTGATTCAGGCATGTCTGCTAATGTCAGCATGTTAAAAAATATTTTTAAAAAGAGAATGGGTTTAATGCAGCCTCAAGTGTCCCTTTAAGATACAGTTTTAATGTTTCAACCGAACACAGGATTTCAGAAAACTTTATTAGATGAAAATACCGTCATACTGCACCGGTATTAAAAAGGATTTATAGATGCACTATTTATACATGTGTATCGTGTAAGAGTACTCGCTAGAGTCGCCACTATTGTCTGTGTGTAGAACGCCAATAATATAATACTATAGATATATTATGTGACGCGCTCCGCTCTCCCTGTGGTGTGATATCTGACAGCTCTGTGGGGCCCAGTCATTGTGTGGCCTTCTGTGTCTAGCAGTGTTGAAGTAAAGTCCGTACGTGCTCAGAATGGGGGGACCGTATCTCCATTTACTTGTGGGGAGATTGATGTGAAGAATCTAATCACGGGATACGTATTTCCATATCAGAACAGATAGCTACAATCCCGTAGGTTCAGTCCAAGGACCTACATGTTAACTATAAGAGGTGAGATAGAACGCAATCTTTATAGCACTTAATTATTAATAGCTGGTATTTATAGAGGGAAAACATTAATCTGATCTCGAGCTAAAGGAAAACTGTAACTTAATTAAATGTTTCTCTTAAAGGACCACTATAGTGCCAGGAAAACATACTCGTTTTCCTGGCACTATAGTGCCCTGAGGGTGCCCCCACCCTCAGGGACCCCCTCCCGCCCGGCTCTGGAAGGGGAAAAGGGGTAAAATGTACCTTTTTCCAGCGCTGGGCGGGGAGCTCTCTGCCTCCGATCCTCCTCCATTCCTCCCCGTCGGCTGAATGTGCACGCGCGGCAAGAGCTGCGCGCGCATTCAGCCGGTCGCATAGGAAAGCATTATCAATGCTTTCCTATGGACGCTTGCGTGCTCTCACTGTGATTTTCACAGTGAGAATCACGCAAGCGCCTCTAGCGGCTGTCAATGAGACAGCCACTAGAGGATTTGGGGGAAGGCTTAACCCATTCATAAACATAGCAGTTTCTCTGAAACGGCTATGTTTATAAAAGAATGGGTTAAGCCTAGCTGGACCTGGCACCCAGACCACTTCATTAAGCTGAACTGGTCTGGGTGCCTAGAGTGGTCCTTTAAACATGTCTGCTATTCAGAGCAGTTGTCTTTGAAACACTTGAGATAAGTAACAATGCAGGGGATGAGTATTTCCTCAGGGGATGGAGGAGGTAGCAGGCAGGCATTGCCCACCTCACTGGGGCTGAGTGGGTCCTGTAAAGCAGACTGAGTCTACAGAACAGTAAAATAATTTTACCACATGACAGGAGGCGAATATTTGCATAACTTTCTTTACTGAAAACTCCAGCAGCATAGAAACATAACAACCAATCAGAGAAAAGTTATGATGTCCATAAAAGGCCCTGTCTATGACATCCCTTCCTCTTTCTTTGCTGCTCCAGCCTACAAAAGTCAGAGTATTTTGCCTCTCTGCTATAACCTAGCTTTTACATTGTTAAATGATTATTGTTTTGTCTTTATTTTAAATCTATTTCAACCTGGCCCTCTTATACACCTATCCCCTTCCCTCCTATACTTGTTTTTTCCGTCACACAGACTCTTGATATTTGATTGATTCTTTTGCGGTCCGCGGGCGTCACAGCTGCCTGTGCCGCGCGCGCTGCGTGCGCTACAGGCAGAATACTTACCTGGAATCTCCAATCTGACTGCGGATTGATTCTCGCGCCACTGGCGAGACAACAACGATTGGAAACTCAACAAAGAGATATTCCACGAGCTACGACGGTGGAAGGACCCACTAATAATAGACCTGTTCGCCTCCAGGACAAATCACCAACTACTGAGATACTACAGTTGGCTTCCAGACCCAAAAGGCGAAGCTGCAGACGCATTTCTACAAACTTGGCCCACACAAGGGGCTTATGCGTTCCCACCGTTTTCCATGATTCCACGGGTACTTCGATATACACGCAACCACAGGATATCGCTCCTTCTCATAACACCCCTCTGGCGGAGTCAACCATGGTTCCCGGATCTTCTGGAGATGTCTCGCGAAACCCCACTACTACTACCGACCTTCCCTCTACTTCTGACAGAACCTCGAGGGGAGGCCCACACCCTCGTCCTGGAAGGACAACTGGAATTAGTGGCCTTGATGATTTCAGGGGATCCTGGTCAGTGTTCGACCTATCACAATCAACTAAAGACCTCCTATGGGACTCATGGGCTCCCAGCACCAGCAAGTGCTATATTTCCGCCTGGTCTGCCTGGTGTAATTGATGTGTGGAAAGGGACTCAGATCCCTTTACTGCCCCTGTCCCACTAATCCTTAATTACCTATCTCATTTGTTCTCGTTGGGTCGATCATATCAATCCCTCAATGTGATCAGATCAGCCATATCGGCAGGCACACGTTCCGGTACAAGGCAGCCCAGTGGGTCAGGATCCACTGGTTTGTCGATTACTGCGAGGTGCCAAATAACAAGGCCTCCGGCACCCAAATATTCACGCCTCTGGCAGGTGGATGTAGTGTTGAAATTCCTTAGGGAATGGCCGGATAATCCCTATCTGTCGCTGAAACAACTTTCAGCCAAACTTACCCTCTTATTATGCCTCGTCTCGTTTCGACGGGTGGCAGATGTTAGAGCCTCTGATGTAGATGGCTTCTCTCTCACACCAGAAGGAGTTACTTTCTCCATATCGAGACGGACTAAGTCAGATTCGTCTTCAGTGTCATACCCATCAGACCCCAAACTATGTGTAGTCAGGACACTAATGAGATATACCGAAGTCTCAGCTTCTCTCCGTACTACTTCGACATGTCAGCTCCTGATTTCTTACGTAAAGCCCCAAAGACCAGTGTCCACGACGACGCTGGCTAGATGGGTCCGCTGGCTATTGTCGTTAGCTGATATTGAACCTTGCTTCGGGACACACTTGGTCAGAGGTGCGGCAGCCTCACAAGCTTTACCGGCGGGTGCCTCGTTAGCGGACATTATGCGCTGTGCGGACTGGTCACGAGAGAGTACGTTTCGGACATTTTTATTTTCGTCAAACTTCTCATGCTTCCTTCACATTGGTTAATCCAAAGCTTTAAAAATGCAGTTATGAAGCCTCCTGTCATGAGGTAAAATTGAAGATTATATTAGCTTTAGTGTACTAATAATCTTAATTTTAGTAATGACAGGAGGCGAATATTTCCCACCCCATAAGATCCCTCCCATGCCTTAATCAAGTTTAACAGAATACGCCCTTTATGTTCAGGAAGACATGTACAAATTGTTATGGTTGTATGGTTATATACTTAGACATGTACCTTGAGAGGATTGTGTAGGGTTGAATAATTAGACATGTACCTTAGAGGGTTAGATATATATTAAATTACATAAATTTAGAATTATATGTATTGATTAATTATCCATTCAAGCATCCGTTGTTATGTCAGATTCTTGATGTTTATTGTATGAGGACAACTTGCCACGCCAGAGACCTTTCACCTTTTTCTTTTCTTGCAGTGTGAACACCTTCTCAACAAGACAAAGATTCATCTTCCATACCTCTACATCACGGATCTACTGGGGATGGATACTCTATTATGTTATTGACTTGTTGGTGTTTAATATGATTATATTTTCTATGGTTGTTATTTGTTGTTTTCGCTTCAAAGAAAGAGGAAGTGATGCCATAGACAGGGCCTTTTATGGGCATCATAACCTTTTCTGATTGGTTGTTATATTTTTGTACTGCTGGAGTTTTCAGTAAAGATAGCAAATATTCGCCTCCTGTCATTACTAAATTAAGATTATTAGTACACTAAAGCTAATATAATCTTCAATTTTAATATACGCTACAAGCTGATAACATGCTTCATATTAGCTAACAGAACTGAATATCCTACTTTTCCAAACAAGCTTCTAGATATCTGCTGAATGCGAAAAAAAAAACAACACAGTGTCCACATCTTTAAAGAACGCTTTCCTTTTGTATATGTAAAATCTCCTTTCTTCAAGTCTCATTGTGTGGCCTATGGGTGTTTGTATAGTACTGTTAACGAGCAGGTCAGCAGGGAACCATTGTACTGATCCTGTTATGTTTATATATAGACTACGTCAAAAAGTGACTCAGCCAATCACCAGGCTCCCACATTATTTAGTGGAAGCGTTGAATGAGAAGGGCTTCATGGGCACAACAGAGGGGATTCTGCTATCGTGACACGTGAAATGCTAAAATGTTTCACTTGTTTGGTTAGAAAGTCTTCAAGTATTTATAATCTATCTTTTGCTTGTTGATTTGGTCACAAGGTCACAACATTGTTTTTTTTGTTAGGTTGTATTCTGTGCCAATTACTGTATTTATTTATAATGCAATAAAAACAATCACTGTATTGTTTGATGAGTTGGAAGAATACAATGCATGTTACCTTGGTCGAATACTGCCCGGATCAGCTGGAATGGTAACTGGAGAGGAAGGTGCGGCTGGGTATTTTATAAACAAACATTTAGTAGATGAAATCGCTCACCTGCAAAGATTACGCACTGATTGTAACCACCTCGTCACGGTGAAACCGTACAGAACCTGCTGGGAGTAATGGTGGGTTCAGAGCTTGAAATGGCCCAGTCAATGTCAGATGAGATTCGTTGAGATATAAAGAGAGATCATGACTGGATCATTGCAGCTTTAACACTGGTATAATCAACCTTTATTATAAATTATTAAATGATTAACAGTGATAGTAGGAATCACGGCAGACATGGGGAGAGGGGAGGAGATCACAGCCATTTAATACATGATAACATTTTGTATTCACACTGTGCTCGCCCTATGGTGGAAGTAATCTGATAAACTCCCATTCCACGTTACTGAGAGCCCAGGGCTGGTACACAGGGCCGCGCGGAGGCCACGTTGGTTAAAGGTATTAGCTGGCGTAAATGTGGACGTTTTCCTGTATTAAGGGATAGTTTGTATTGAAGTTGCCAATGCCTCAATTTGCCTTGGAGTTGCTGGATCAATAAATAGGATTACCTCCCGCTAGGACTGAGAGGTTAGAAGAGAGTTTAACTGGAGACAGATTAACTGATTAAATGGAAGAATTGCAGCAAAACATTAAATTATCCGCTGTTTGTCTGAAATATGTGTACAAAAAATACAAAACCAGACAAAATGGAAACTCCTCATTACTAATAGGTAATTAGCAACACCACAACCACAACAAACAATCCCAAACAATGCACTGTCTACACACAGCGCACAATATACACACTGAGTACACAGCGTGGACACAGTGCATACAATATACACACAGTGTACAAAATATACACACAGTGCCCAATATACACTCCGAGTACACATTATTCACACACAGTGCACACAGTATAGACACAGAGTATAATATACACACAGTGCACACAATATGCACACAGGGTACACAGTATAGACACAGAGTATAATATACACACAGTGCACACAATATGCACACAGGGCACACAGTATAGACACAGAGTATAATATACACACCGTACACACAATACACACACAGGGTACACAGTATAGACACAGAATATAATATACACACAATATACACACAGTGCACACAACATACACACACAGTGCACACAATATGCACACAGGGCACACAGTATAGACACAGAGTATAATATACACACAATATACACACAATAGTAACAGGAATACACACGTTTTCCTTGAACCTGTTTTAATCCGATGAGTTTCCCCTGTGTTAAATGCCTCATCTTGAAAAACAGACTTTACCTCATGATATGCGCATAGTCGCCTTTTCCGGCATATCCAGCTTAACCTTAATACCCATCCCAATAAAACACAGACTACCACTTTTACATTGGAAAATGATGTCCACAGCTTTATTAACACATCGTATAACATAAGGTCATTGCAAACACTTAACACACATACTAAAATACCCCTATCCCACCCAGGGGTAATTACAACCCGGCAATGACCCCCAAACATGAGTATAAACCTTAATATAACAAGAATAATAATCACATAAAACATAACACACCAACCAAGTGGCATGTTTACCAAATATAACAAACTGTAGGGGCATACCGAGACACCCCTACACCCCCAGGTTCGGAGCCACTGATGAGCTCGAACCTAAAAAATCACTGTAACCCCCTTGAGTATTTTCCACTCAACCTTACCCTGCACGTTATTGACTCACTTTACCCCTTCGCAGCTCAGGTCTTGACCACCTCAAGCCACCTGAGCGCCCCCACCCAGAAAAATTAGCGCCTCCTGAAACCCAAGGTTAAGTAGATCATTCCCCACCTCAGAGAGATGCCTCCCATCCGCCCGATAATACCCAGGCAGCATTTCTTCAAGGTCCCGATGCCTAACCACAACCCCGCCTGTCCGCCTTATGAAAATCTACATAGTCTTATTGATCTTCCCCCGACATCGAGCCACCGCGGTAAGGTCCCTAGCATGTCTCCAATGCAGCCGAGGAATCATCTCGGACCACACCACAACCACTTCACAAGCGAATTCCCCTATCCAGTCCACGTCCCTCCATTAGCTTCAGTAAGTCCCTCTGGGGAATAAGCGCTAAATCAGGCAAAATAGGCAGGCAGCGGGACCTGGTCGTCAAGTGTCTGGAACTACAAGTCAGACACTTGACCGCACGAACACCGGTGAAAGTATACGGATGCCTGCTTCTTTCAGCGACAAGCCTGGAGAGCGCTGTTCAGGTAGGTTTGTTCGAACAAATGCTACCTATGAGCCAGGGGAACCGTTCGACTTTTTGTACGTTTTGGAACTCCCGAAATGGACCGACTGCTACACCTGAAACGCCTCATGTGTGATCAGTCAACCCCTGTCAAATCACTTTACCCCTGTGGCGAGTCTTCTGTGTTCGTGGGATCTGAGCGCTATTTGGACAAATGGCGCTCAGATTCAGGCAATCCGGGGTTATAATATTTGTGGGGGTTCCTATATGTTTTGTACGTAATTTTTATGTATTTTAATATTTTATGTTTTTATGCTGAGTCACTCTGACAGGTATAGGGCTGAGGTTCAAAGGATGTCCTCTAGGGGCTCAAGGCCCAGGAAGGCTGTCGTGGAGACCAGGCCCAATCTCTGGGTACAGAGGCTGGACAAAGCAGGATTACTCTGTCGAATGTTGGAGGAGTTCCTGCTAGGGATGTGCATGGATAACAAATTCGGTTTGGTTTGGCACTTCCAAAATTCGGAACTTTGGCAATTCGGCACTTCAGCACTTTGGTTCGGTTTGGCACTTCCGAAATTTGGGACATCAGCAATTGGACTTCGGCTTTTTGGGACTTCGGGACCTTGGAACTTCGGCAATTCTCTAAGCCTAACCCTACCTCTAACCCTACCTCCAACCCCTAACTCTACCCCTAAGCCAACCCTTAGCCCTAACTCTACCCTCAACCCTAACCCTAAACACATTAGGTCCCCCCCCAGGTCCACCCATGAGCGGCGGGTTGGGACCCTAATTAAAGGGGGGACCTAATGTTCCCCCTGATCCCCACCCATGAGCAGCGGGTGGGGACCCTAAACAAATAATGGGGGGACTGTGGCTAACATGACCTCTCCACGGGCTCCCGGAGGAGCCTGCTTGTCAGCCTCATGCCTCAGGACTATGGGCCTTGCAATATACTTTGCCCAATGCACTATAAAAGGCTCCGTTCAAGTGATTTTTGTACTTTAATACTTCAGAAAGAGAGAACGGCCGTTAGCCCTGATTCCCTGGAACTGTTTTGGGCATAGGACCATGTGCATGTTCGGTCAAAATTATGACTTCCATGGAAATCCCTGAACCGATCTGGGTGATTTTTGTGTGGGGTTTTCATGTGTTTTGGGGGTACTTTTGAGTTATTGTAAAATATATGTTTTTTGTGCCTGGAGATAATTGAGTTTAGTACAATTCCTGACTCAAACAAATGGTTTGTGGACGAAATTCCGGATTGCCGAATGAAATTTTATTTAGTACGAAATCATTCTTACGAAACAAAAATTTCACAAGTGCACATGTCTAACTGTTTTCAAAGATTTTTTGAAGGAGTGGAAACTGGGTGATGGTCTAATGAAGAAGGGAAGGGAGTTCCACAGAAAAGGTGCAGCCCTGGAGAAGTCTTGGAGGCGAGCATCAGATGTGGGAGTACAGACAGAGGATAGACATAGGTCTTCGGCAGAGCGCAGGGGCCTCAACGGGACATACGTGCATATTAGGGAGCATAGGTAGGTAGGAGCAGCATTATGTAGGGACTTGTAAGCAAGCACCAGAATCTTAAATCGAGCCCTATATCTAACTGGAAGCCAATGTAGCCGATGGAAGCCGCATTCATTATAGATTGAAGCGGTGCAATCTGGGAACACGTAAAACCACTGAAAAGCAGATTACAGTAGTTAAGGCAAGAAAGAACAACGGCCTGGACCAGCACATTAGTCGCTTCTGGTGTTAAATAGGGGCGGATGCGAGCTATGTTTTTGAGATGGAAGCAGCAGGATTTGGCTATCAACTGGACATGAGGGGTGAAAGAGAGGTCGAAGTCAAATAGAACACCTAAGCAGCGAGCCTGCGAGGTAGAGGTAATGGTGGTGCCGTTAACTTGAAGGGAGACAGACACAGGAGTAGCAACACTTGAGGGAGGAAGGTCCAGAAGTTCTGTTTTGGACAGGTTGAGTTTAAGGAAGTGAGCAGCCATCCAGTTGGAAATCGCGGAGAGGCAGTCAGAGACACGAGTCAAGATGGGTGGAGAGAGATCAGAGGAGGACAGGTAGATTTGCGTTTCATTTGCATAGAATTGATAATGGAAGCCAAAGGAGCTAATGAGTTTACCAAGGGAGGCAGTATAGATAGAGAACAGTAGGGGACCAAGGACAGAGCCTTGGGGAACGCCAGCAGAGAGGGGTTGGGCAGAAGAGGCAGAGCTAGAGAAAGAAAAACTGAAAGACACTGGGATGTTAGCAGAGCACATACGCCCGGGCGCCAGGTGTGCACCATAGGGGTGAGTTGCTGAGCTTTGGTTCCCTCCAGTGGAGGCCGGGTAATCCCCCCTGGCCCATTGGGGAGGGACTGGGGCCTATGAGATGTGTCACAGGGCTGTAGTATGGCAGCCAGTCTTGTGAGTAGGGCAGTGGCTGTCTGCCCCACTCCTCTCCCAAGTAGATCGCAGGCTCTGAAGTTTCGTACTGCAGGGGCCTCAAACCTCCGGATCTTGGAGTCTATGGGGATGCAACCTTTCTCCTGTGCACTTTAGTGGACTACTCCGTTCGATTAGCAGCGGTAAGTCCATGATTTCTGCCATTCAGGTTAGATTTAGCAGGAGCTCCTGTGACATGCGACTGGGCAGCATGGCGGTCTGGCCCCGCCCCTTGTAGCGCAGAGGTGGAACAGTCAGAGTCTCGCAGTTTAGACATAAAAGAAAAGCATATATTTAAAACACTGTATTTTTGTTAATCATTTTTTGATACATCATATCATTTGTTTTAACTTGATTTAATATTAAAAGTTATATTTTAACTTGAGGGCACTTTACCACAAAATAGTCACAGATTTTATGCCTAATTCCTTTCATTAAAAATGGGGGTGTGACCATTATGAGAAGCTTTATTTTTTGCGATATAATATGCGACCATTATATAATGCTTTATTTTTTGCGATATTATATTAGAACATTATGTTAAGCTTCATTTTTTGCATTAGATGAAGCTTTTATTTTTGCGATATTATATGCGACCATTATGTGAAGCTTTATTTTTGCGATATTATATGCGACCATTATGTGAAGCTTTATTTCTTGCGATATTATATGCGACCATTAGGTGAAGCTTTATTTCTTGCGATATTATATGCGACCATTAGGTGAAGCTTTGTGGGTTCTTTTAACAGTTGCTGATAACAAAGTTGCTGATAACATAAAATAGTTGCATAACATAAACTCTGATCTCTGTCTCCCAGTTGTGATCCTGATCCCTGTCCTCCTGTCGTTTTAGCTAGAAACATGTACAATATCTAATGCATTACATAGATAAAATACAACAAGCTGATAGTTAATAAATCCACTCTTAAAGGACCACTATAGGCACGCAGACCACTTCAGCTCAATGAAGTGGTCTGGGTGCCAGGTCCATCTAGGGTTAACCCTGCAGCTGTAAACACAGGAGTTTCAGAGAAACTGCTATGTTTACTTTAGGGTTAATCCAACCTCTAGTGGCTGTCTCACTGACAGCCGTTAGAGGCGCTTTCGCGCTTCTCACTGTGATTCTCACAGTAAGAAGACGCCAGCGTCCGAAAGCATTGAGTAATGCTTTCCTATGGACTGATTGTATCAGCCGATGACGTCAGAAGGGGAAGGAGAGTCCCCAGCGCCAAGGGAGCCCAGCGCTGAAAAAAAAAGGTAAGTGTTTAACCCCTTCCTCCTCCTAGAGCCCGGCGGGAGGGGGGCCATGAGGGTGGGGGGGGGGGGACCTATTAACACTATAGTGCCAGGAAAAGGGGTTTGTTTTCCTGGCACTATAGTGGTCCTTTAAGTGTAAAATCAGTAGGATGTTCGCCATCAGTTTTCAAGAATATGAATGTCTCACAACAAAAACAGCAAAGGTCAATTATGTGATTTATGCGATGAACTGGATTTGAAATAACTTTTGGATTCAAAAACCAGAGTGCGACCATTATGCTGTGGTGACTATTATGCGGTAAAATATGGCAAATAAAACAAACTATAGTTACCGCTGGGGCAGCAGCACCACAATCAAGTAAAAAATAATAATAATAATTATACACACCAGCAAGCAATAAATACTACTAAATTTCATGCTACTACAACCACTTATTCATAGGTAAAATTATTCCTGCAGCAGCGAACACTGGTGCGCAGGTTTGTCTACATGATTACGCCATGATACGTACAGCTACCAGGTACTGGGGTGCAGACTAGCCAGCCCCCCTCACACATGATGTATGGTTTGTGCGTGGTTTCTTGGGATTGGCTGACCATAGCACATTCTCTAAGAACAATAAAAATTTGGAGTTTGAAAGTGTGAAGGCGTGCGCGTGTTGGGGTGAGTGTGAGAAGTACGTCAGATTGTGCGGTTTGTAGTGTAGTAACAGTGTAAGAAGGATATGGGCGGAACGTAGGGAAGAATTTGTAATGGTCTCTTTGAGGACTAGGTTTATCAATGCCAACACAGGTCTGGAATGGTGGGATTGAATGGAAGAATGGAACAATATAGGACTTAGCTGGGGATAGAGTCAAATTCAGGGCCAACTCTGGGTATGAATGGAGGGTTATGTAAAACATTTCACTCGTCATATAGAGACGGTCTGAAAAACCCCAAGAGTAATAGAATTCATATAAGCCGGAGGCGTCAATGAGAAAAACAAGACAAAATGGAAAAGAGTAAATATAGAGCAACCTATTTATCTGGAGATAATACAACAGTAATGAAAAGTCACAAAACTGACTAAACTTCTGGAAAGCTGTGAAGCTGGCTGTGACTAGCAGGAAGAGCTTCGATACAGTGTAACCAGAACAACGAACTCTCACACTCAGCAAATTGTCTGGAACGGAACGCTCGTCCAACGTAGATCTCAAACAGCCAAAACAGCTGGAATCCATAAAACAGGAAATAAACAAGAACGGAAAGTACTGCAGATGTGAACTTGGAATATAGCCCGTTAAATAGCAGAATTAATGCTGATAAACAAGATATCATTACCACAGAGCAAGAACTGTATCAGCTACAATATGACATCATACCTATGTTGTACAGGAAACATGGACGCCATGTGTCACATGGGAAGTACTGGGAAGCAATAATAGACAGAGGTACCCGGTCGGGGTGCAAGGCAATCCGTCACAGGTGTTGTCTCAAGGGCTTCATTAGTTACACCAGGTGTGCTTGAGCTGGAACATTTGAAATACCTGAACTGGCTAGGGGTTAGTTGAGTGTCATGTTTGACTGCATGTTAGAAATATGGCTAAGTCAAAATAATGGTCCACAAAGTTATGAGAAGAGATCATTGCCCATCACAAACAAGGAACAGGATACAAAAAAGATGGCGAAGGCACTGAATGTTTCTAGAGACATCGTTGGAAGCACAGTTAGCAAGTTTAAATTTGAAGGAACCGTGGTTAAACTGCCTGGATGGAGCAGAAAAAGGAAGCTATAAAAGGCTGCAACCAGATTACTGAGAAGGCAGGTTGTGAAAAACTCTTGAGTGACTGCAAAAGACCTGCAGCAAGACTTGGTGTCAATGGGCACTAATGTTTCAGTGAGCACAGTAAGGGGCATACTAAAGGCAGAATATTTCAATGCCAGAACTCCAAGACATACAACACTACAGACCCAAAAGCACAAGAAAAGTAATCTATAATGTGCTCAAAATCATATAACTAAGCCACAGAAGTTTGGGATTCTATTCTGTAGAGCCATAAAACAAAACTGGAACTTTTCGGCCCAATGGATCGGCGGTATGTCTGAAGGAAGAAGAATGAAACATATGCTAAAAAGAACACTTTGCCTACAGTTAAACATAGTGGTGGCTCGGTGATGCTCTGGGGCTGCTTTGCATCCTCTGGCACTGGAAACCTGCAGCATGTGGAAGGCAAGATGGATTCATTTAAGTATCAGGAAATGCTAGGAAAAAACGTCATGCCGTCTGTGAGGAAGCGGAAGCTTGGGCATCACTGGACCTTCCAACAAGACAATGATCCCATGTGTGGCAGAACCACTGCTTGTTCATTTGTATTGTATGTTTTTCTCTGCCTTTCGTATATTGTTCCCCCGCTCCCCGTTCAGGAGCGCTCATGTGAAATGAACTCCTTTGTCTCCCGAACGGGGACCACCCTGATATCCCATTTAGAATGGTAGTTAGAACGTTCTAGTAGAACGTTCTCACCTCTAACATAATTGTGAAACCAATAGGGAAGCAATTAGTGAGTGCTCTCCTGGGTGGCTGCCATTTGGTATAGACGAACACCAGCCAGGGGCTGCATTCATAGATTGTTTCCAGACTCGTTCATCTCCCGAAACAAGGACCTCCCTGGTGCCCCATTGGAATGTTCACACCAATTAATCAGAACGTTCGCATTTGCAACGTAAGTGTGAAACTGCAAGGGAACTAATTAATGAGAGCTCCCCTGGGTGGGCGCTCTAACGGTAGTATATGGTATCACCATCATATATTCCCTTCTTCCCATAAAAGAAAATCACCCAATACTCCACAAGAAGAAATATTCCTGATATCATCGAATAATCCACACATGAGACAAAGCTTAATGCTGGAACAAGACTGATTTACTGAAAGCAACAGGCATTCAATTTAAACAGTAACAAACTCCTCCTCTGGGCCAGGCTAGATAATTGAGTTTCAGCAATATACAAAGCTCAATTATCTGCTGGCCAGAAACATTACAATTTACAACATTTTCAGAAAAGTACTTTTTATAATACATACAAATATAACATTAACATCCCTGGGTAGCAGAGGATACTGGTAGTCATATGTCCAAATATCACGAATTTCCGTTCGGTAGTTTCCGTGTCGCATCGTGTGGAAGTTTGACCGGCTTGCCATGTGGAGGTATCCGATTTAGAGTTCCATGAAATCAGCAGCAAGAGCCGGTCTCCGTTCGCGTCTAATTGCACGAAAACCACCGTTCGTATGATGCAGCAGGTTACATGTGAATGTTCCCCTCGTTCGGTAGGTTCTATCTACCGAATGCCAGTTTGATTCGTGGAGGGGAATGTATTCAGCCAGGACTTCCATGAGGGTCGGGCGTTCGCATGTTTGTCGTGACGAAAATAGTTCCAGGCAATTCATGTGTAAGTCCCGCTGACCGCATTCGTGAGTTTTAAGATGGCCGAAATCCTTTGTTCTCACCACATGTTCATATGCCGAATGGCGGCCACCTAGTAGCAATTAAGTTGTGGTTTCCTCTGCATTCTAATGCTGATTGCTACCCAGGGTGGGTGGTCTCCGTTTGGTAAACAAATACATTTATTCAATACATAGTGAAACAAACTGATACAGGCATTTAAACAGCAGGGAGAAGGTATAACTGAAGGCACACAGGTAAGTACATGAAAATCCCCCCTTTTTCTCCCTGCTCTGGCAACTCGGTTAGACCTTTCCTGGTCCAGTAGGGTTGACGGGAAATTCAAAGTTTAGTCTGATGCCAGGTCAGTTTGGCGTGACAGTCCATCAGCATTCCCAGTTTGCTTGCCTGGGCGATAATGTATGGTAAAATCGTAGGGTTGTAAGGCAAGGCTCCAGCGCAGCAAACGGGTGTTATCCCTTGAGACCCAGTTGAGCCAGACCATAGATTGTGGTCAGTGATAAGGGTGAAGGGCCAGCCACAGAGGTAGGGGGTGAGCTTTTTGAGAGCCCAAATCAATGCCAGACACTCTTTTTCAATAGTCGCATAACTGACCTCCCTTGGCAACAGCTTCCGACTAGGTAGGCCACCGGGTGTTCTCCTCCATCATCTCCGATTTGGCCTCTCCGATTTGGCTTAATACATTGAAGCGTCTGTGTGGACAATAAATCTTTTGTTAGGATCTGGGGTAGCTAACACGGAGCATTAACTAAAGCCTTCTTTAACGCTTGGAAAGCCACCTCGCATTCCAGGGACCACAGTCGGGGGAACATCTTTTTGGTCAAGTCGGTCAGGCGTTTGGCCAGGGCGCTATAGTCCGGTACAAAGCGTCTGTAATAGCCGGCTGTTCCCAAGAAGGCCATGACTTGTGTCTTGGTGTGGGGAGTGGGCCAATCAGCAACGGCCTCGATCTTACCCGGCTCTGGCCGTTGCTTACCACACCCCACTCTGTGGCCCAAATATTGTACCTCTGCCATACCAATGTGACACTTGTCTGGTTTCAAGGTTAACCCGGCCCTCCTGATCCTATCTAATACTGTCCCTACGTGTTCCAGATGTGCCTCCCAGGTATTGCTATAGATGGCGATATTATCTAGGTAGGCTCACGCGTAATCCTGGAGACCTTCCAACAAGTCGTCTACCATCCGTTGGAAGGTGGCCAGTGCCTTCTTTATCCCGAACGGCATAACCCGAAATTGGTATAGGCCGAACGGGGTGATGAAAGCTGACTTCGGTATTGCATCTTCTGCTGGGGGATTTGCCAATATCCCTTACATAGGTCGATTTTGGTCAGATACTTCCCTGCAGAGATATGGTCAAGCAGTTCGTCCATCCGTGGCATCGGATAGGCGTTGGTGACTGTCTTGTCATTGAGCCGCCGGTAATCTACACAGAAGCGTCAGTGAAACAAACTGATACAGGCATTTAAACAGCAGGGAGAAGGTATAACTGAAGGCACACAGGTAAGTACATGAAAATCCTTCACAGGCGCCATTCATATAGACAAATGCCAGCCAGGGGGAGCATTGGTACCCCGAAAGAAGACGCTTCCCTTGCCCAGTTTTCACACAGGGACCTTCGTGAATGAAGACTGGCCAAGGAATGTACCGTCATGAGGGTCTCTGAGGTTGGAGGGGACACTTTTGGGGCACTGGCTAGTTTGGCAGGCTTTTCTGTGCCTGGGAGACAAATGGACGGTCTCTTTTCCCACGCCTTGGCTCCCAGGCACAGAGGCTCCTGGGATGAAGAGCCCCCCTGCCCCCCCCGTCGGCTTGGATCCCTCGCCTGAGTGGCGGGCTTTCGATATTTGGGAGACAAAGGAACAGCAACCCCCTGTTCCTGTGCTTGTGCCTCCTGGTGTAGAGGATCCTGGGATACGACCCCTGTGTGTGTGCATTGAAGACCCCTTGCATGGGGCTATGCATAAAATCTGTGTGTTGCTCAATAAAATTGTGTTGTACCTCCAGAACTGTGTGTCGACCAGTTACTGGGGGAATGGCTGTCTGCCTGTTCTAAGGGTTCCTGAGGGGCTGAAGGAAGGGAATAGTGGAGGTAACTGGTCGGGTTACCAGGGGTCCGCTACACCATGCATACCTCAAATTCCACCAAGACTTGGTTGCAGAAGAATTCCTGGAAAATTCTACAGTGGCCATCACAGTTACCTAACTTGAACCCCATAGAAAATCTCTGGTGGGATTTAAAGAATGCGGTTGTAGCACAAAGAACCCAAGAATATTACTGAACTGAAGGATATTGCTTATAGCAGTGGACTAAGATCCCTCAGGAACGCTGCCAGAATCTGTCTGGCTATGCATCTCGTTTGCAGCAGATAATAACAGCAAAAGATACTAAATACTAAAATACTTTCATAAAGGGGTTGAATTATGAGTCTGGAGAAGTCATTATAAATTGCAATTTCAGTAGAATTTTGGAGAACCCCGTGAAGCATTCGTGTTGAGTTATTTCAATTGTTTTTGTTCTGGGAATAACAGTAATGGATGCCACAGCCTTTACCACGCTGAGCGCTGGTTAACGTTAGATTTATGTAATAATAAAGGCATAGTTCCTTCACGTATTCTTTGTGTATTTCATGTTGTTGTACATACATTTTTTTTTTTTTTTTATTCTTTATTTTTGTTGTGCATTATGGGTTACAAACATGCCTGTTATGCCACGACAGCAGTCACAGGTATATCAACGTAAACATTGTCATGACAGGTTTAAGCTGCACATTTTTTATAAGTAGGTATGCGAGTTGTTAAAAGTTATGCTTATTAACAGGTGGTTGTTGTTCTATGCCTGGCACACTTTAGCAATTATTTGACTTAAACAATTATTAAACTTAAGGGAAACAAGCTTAGTCTAGTAGTGTTACTCAGATATCAGAAATACAGTTTTGTTCATGCTTAGATTGTTAGGTCTATTTTCTGTCCTATTGCTTGTTAGATATTATATTATTATCGGGTTAGTGTGTGTCAGCACATAAACAATAGGCAGGCATCATTGTAGGGCATAGCAACCGGTCGATGATCTATAATGGCTTAAAAGAAAAGGAAAATAAAACCTATTTTAACAGAAACTTATCGGGCATTATGCCCTGCAGGGACCTCACAAGATCAGCCAGGCTGCCGCAAAGTTCAGTGTCCACTCATCAGGTGCCAAAGGTAGTGAGACATTGCCTCCATCTCATTCAGCCATCACGGGAAGGTCATTCCGCATGGACCGCGCCGCTCTGTATACACAGTTCAACCGATGCCCAGGGATGGGAGGGTGGTAGCAGGTGGGTGCCGTAGGCCGCTTGTTTCGACTGTAGCGCAACAGGGCGAGGGGTACTTCCAGCCCTCGGCATGCAAGAGGGTGTGTTGCTCTGGGCCGCCTCCTCTGGAACTGCTGGTCGGGTCTGTGGGTCTCTTGTTGGGCCAAAGCTTGGTGGAGTGTTTGAGTGTGGACGCCTTGTTGGTGCTTGAGGAGGTGGCGGTCTGTGGCTGGGGACGCGTGGGTCTGCGCCCTTGCTGTGGGTTTCGCTCTCGGAGGCACCATTTTTGTACTCTCTTCTGTCTGCGAGGTGTGCCTCGTGGCCGAGGGCGTGAGGAGGGTGCCGTCGGTAGGTACTCTTCCAGAGTGTGTGCCCCAGCCTGCCGCTCTGCCAATTTTGTCCAGAAGGCTGCGAATGTGGCCTCCAGCCGCGTGAGGATGTCGGGCCACTGTGCTTTCAGGCCAATGTTTGTCGCCATTTCGGGTTCGGTAAGCGCTGCTTCTGTGTGCTTCCCGCGGGGCTGTTGGGGTCTGACAGGGACCGGGATGACCCCCACTGGTCCATAGGGGGGGGGACTGAGGTCCAATCGCCAGCCTTTTGCCTTTGAGAGCAACCGGGGAGCGGCCGTCTCCCCAGTGCCATGCTGGTTTGCAGGCCGCAGTTGTCTCTCCGATGATTTTTGCACGGATGGCATCATGTTTGGTGAGCCCTGCTAGTTCACCTCTCGATTGGTGACCCTTTTGGGTCGTTTGCGGGCCATTTGTGGCCTGTATGTAGCGATTTGTGCCTTGAAAAGCAGGAGCCATGCTGTTCTGCATCCTCTCTGTTCAGCGGCTAGGCCCCGCCCCCCCGTTGTACATACATTTTAAGTAAACTATAAAGAATGATCTTTTACAAGATTTTCTTTTTCTTCAATATGTGACGCAAAAATATGGATTTTTGGTTATAGTGTTAGATATTACATGCAGACACTAGACAATATTTTATGGTAAATTCAGACCATTAAGGTGAAATCATCCTAGCTCCAGCATTCCTTGTGAGAGGAGCGAGCGGCTGGCATTTACAGATTACAGCCTTCGAGATACCTCCCAAGTGTCCCTATTTAGGAGGGACAGTCCCTATATTGGGCCCAAATCTCTCTGTCCCTGTTTTCTATCCTAATGTCCCTCTTTTTTTTTCATAATACTTTATTTTTTCATCTTGGCAGGGAGACAGAGACATGACATCGGAATACTGGGTGTTACATGTTGCCAGATTAAATATCATAATATATCGGTACAAAATGCTTACAGTAGATACATGCAATACAATTTATATTGATATGAAACTCACATAGGCAAAGTTGTCTCCGTCCGCCAAGGGTTTTTCATGTTTATAGACATTAACTTTATAATAAGACATATTTGACAAGACTCACTGGTTCAGCCTCTCGACAAAGCAAGCACCTGCAATCGGTTGCTGACATACCCTGGTTATTCACTATGCGCAGTACACTGAACCTTGGCAGAATCGGGCCAATGCCTATTACTATGTCTTGCGGCGTAAGTCAGCCCCTTGGAAGTAGGGTTTTCTAAACAAGAGAAGAAAAAGCTAGATCTGGAAAAGAGAGGGGGGTGGGATATCTGTGGTAATAAATATTTCTCGTACAGAGCCGCGCCCTGGGGCGGCATGGGGCGGCGACCCAATAAAACTGTCTCGCACCGGGGTGGCCGGTTGTCTCAGGTCTCACCGAGTGCGCTGTCGTCCCACGGGTCCCAAATCTTGTGGAAGGTTTTAGTGGACCCCCGTACTCTGGCTGTCAGGTCATCCATTAGTCTTATCTCTTTAATTCTAGCTATCATTTCTGTCACCCCTGGGGTGGTTGGCCGTAGCCAAGCGGCTGCTGCCGCCTTCCTAGCCGCTAGTGTCCTAATGTCCCTCTTTTATAGGAGCTACATCTGAGTGTGTAACCAAGCTCCACAGCAATAATACTCTCAGTAATGTGTCTGTGTATAACAGAGCTCCACAGCAATAATACTCCCAGTAATGTGTCTGAGTGTATAACAGAGCTCCACAGCAATAATACTCACAGTAATGTGTCTGAGTGTATAACAGAGCTCCACAGCAATAATACTCCCAGTAATGTGTCTGAGTGTGTAACAGAGCTCACAGCAATAATACTCCCAGTAATGTGTCTGAGTGTATAACAGAGCTCCACAACAATAATACTCCCAGTAATGTGTCTGAGTGAATAACAGAGCTCCACAGCAATAATACTCCCAGTAATGTGTCTGAGTGTATAACAGAGCCCCACAGCAATAATACTCCCAGTAATGTGTCTGAGTGTGTAACAGAGCTCCACAGCAATAATACTCCCAGTAATGTGCCTGAGTGTATAACAGAGCTACACAGCAATAATACTCCCACTACTGTGTCTGAGTGTATAACAGAGCCCCACAGCAATAATACTCCCAGTAATGTGTCTGAGTGTATAACAGAGCCCCACAGCAATAATACTCCCAGTAATGTGTCTTTAAACTACAATAAATGTGTTTAGAAATCAGTCTTTGTAAATAAGATACATTGTTATTACTAAGGCACCTAAAGTTTCTGAACAGTCTGCCACTGTATTTGGAAAGACATAGAAGAATAGAAATTAATTAACATTAATTTTGTTAAAGGGATCCTATAGAGTAATGTAAATTTATTTAAATGGGAGGCAGAATGGACAGAGTTTGGGATCCGGTCCTGCCAGTTACAGTTACAATCAATTACATAGCGCTAACATATTCCTCAGCGCTGTACAACAGGTCAAACAACACAAGCAATTAATTGTATTAAACCAGGTTTGACATGAAGGAAGAGTCGGTGAAGATGCTGACCCACATTCAATCAGTTCCTAATTATTCTATGTACAAAGGATCAGCGCTAATAACCAGACCTCACAGAGATAAATAGAAGGCAGCTCCCTCACAGGCCCTACAGAGTAGGCAAAACTAAAAAAGGTGAAGGGGGAGGCGGTGCCACAGGTGAAAAAAGAGACTGTGCCTCATAAATGCAGCAAAAAGTCCAAATAAAACCTTGTATAAGAAGTCAGTCACAATTGTGTCAGGGGAAGTATTCCTCAGTAAGGTATGGACTTGGGATATTCGTGAGATCCGTATTAAAATATAAAAGGACAGCAAATAATGGTGCAGTATATCCCAGCAGGTACTAAGTACTATATTGTAAGAAGTCTATATGGTCCTACTCACGTTTCCCAGAGCTATAAGACTAGCTCTAGTGTGGATGGCATACAGTGGTACAATCCCCACTTATGGGATACGTGAAGTTTTGTAGTGGATGGATATCTTGTTGGTATAAGGACCATATGAAATATAAAAGAGACAATAATAATGCTTATTGTATAAAAGCCAGAGGTGAAATAATAAAATACCAAGTGGTTACTCACATTTTATTGAGCAGGCAGATTGCTCAATGGATAACGCTTGAGTGATATAATCCCCACCAAGGATTCTTTGGAGCAAAATTCTCACTGGAACAATAAAAACTCTGGTAAAAATAAATAAAAGTAAAATGGCTGACTCACAAGTGGCTTTCTTTTTTATCCACTTGAGAAAGTTCTAAGGGGAGAAACGCGTTGTGGTATTTAATTGCTGCATTTTATTAAAGGTATTTTGGCCACTTTCAACTTGCGAGTCAGCCATTATGGACAGTCAGTACAGACAGTATAATTTATGGTATACAGGGCAGTCAGTACACACAGTATAATTTATGGTATACAGGGCAGTCAGTACACACAGTATAATTTATGGTATACGGGCAGTCAGTACACACAGTATAATTTATGGTATACGGGCACTCAGTACACACAGTATAATTTATGGTATATGGGGCAGCCAGTACACACAGTATAATTTATGGTATACGGGCAGTCAGTACACGCAGTATAATTTATGGTATACAGGCAGTCAGTACACACAGTATAATTTATGGTATATGGGGCACTCAGTACACACAGTATAATTTATGGTATACGGGCAGTCAGTACACACAGTATAATTTATGGTATATGGGGCAGTCAGTACACACAGTATAATTTATGGTATATGGGGCAGTCAGTACATACAGTATAATTTATGGTATACGGGCAGTCAGTACACACAGTATAATTTATAGTATACGGGCACTCAGTACACACAGTATAATTTATGGTATACGGGGCAGTCAGTACACACAGTATAATTTTTGGTATACAGGGCAGTCAGTACACGCAGTATAATTTATGGTATATGGGGCAGTCAGTACACACGGTATAATTTATGGTATACGGGGCAGTCAGTACACACAGTATAATTTTTGGTATACAGGGCAGTCAGTACACACAGTATAATTTATGGTATACGGGCAGTCAGTACACACAGTATAATTTATAGTATACGGGCACTCAGTACACACAGTATAATTTATGGTATACGGGGCAGTCAGTACACACAGTATAATTTATGGTATATGGGGCAGTCAGTACACACGGTATAATTTATGGTATACGGGGCAGTCAGTACACACAGTATAATTTTTGGTATACAGGGCAGTCAGTACACGCAGTATAATTTATGGTATATGGGGCAGTCAGTACACACGGTATAATTTATGGTATATGGGGCAGTCAGTATACACAGTATAATTTATGGTATACAGGCACAACCATTAGTGGTAAATAGGCTAAACAGGCCCCCTATACCATGTTCCAGTGATTACTGGGTTAAACATGGCCCCTATATCATGACCCAGTAATTAATGGGTTAAACATGCCCCCTATACCAAGCTCCAGTGATTAATGGGTTAAACATGCCCCTTATACCATGCATCAGTAATTAATGGGTTAAACATGCCCCTTATACCATGCATCAGTAATTAATGGGTTAAACATGCCCCCCATACCATGGCCTAGGGATTAATGGGTTAAACATGCCCCCCATACCATGACCTAGGGATTAATGGGTTAAACATGCCCCCCATACCATGACCTAGGGATTAATGGGTTAAACATGCCCTCCATACCATG
Organism: Pelobates cultripes; assembly: GCA_933207985.1. Taxonomy (NCBI): domain Eukaryota; kingdom Metazoa; phylum Chordata; class Amphibia; order Anura; family Pelobatidae; genus Pelobates; species Pelobates cultripes. The sequence continues at coordinate 5,151,784 of OW240918.1, forward strand.
ACCTAGGGATTAATGGGTTAAATATGCCCCCCATACCATGACCTAGGGATTAATGGGTTAAATATGCCCCCTATACCAGGCCCTCCTTTGCCATCCCCCATGCCATGTTGTCCTTGCTATGCCCCCATGATATCCCAACATGACATGTTCCCTTATTTAAAAATATTTTATGATTTATTTTAAAAGATTGTTTATTTATGTTGGTTTTTTTTGAGACTGTGTTTAATGTTTTAATGTTATTTTTAAAAATAATAAATTAATAACTAGTGTAAGCGTTCTCTGGATCAGTGTCACACTCTCTGAGGCCTGGCCTCCGATGACACACCATCACAGACAGGATCCCACAAACGGCCGTGTTTTAACATTCCTGGCTGACAGACTGTGTAACAGAAAAGGCTGTCTGAGGACACACAGCACAACTGACAGGACAGATATTTGGGAAAATGTTTGCATTCACAAGCGATTTGACTACAGTCTAATGAATCCGAGGCACAGGAAAAAGTCCTCTTAAAATCTGCACATCTGCACTGCTGTGATTTGATCAGTCAGAGCGGAGGAATAAAACTCTCTATATTTAGTTCAATATTCAGCTAAATAAGGGAAGCACACATTGAAGTCGAAACTTATAATTTTAAAGAAAAATATACAAATATATTTACTCATTTATATCCTTGCCAGTTCTTGTCAATTCCTGATTTGGAGGAAACTCCAGAAGTTACCATTACCATTATGTACACCACACTGGTAGCAATGTGAGCTGCGCAGGTTCCTGGGTTTAATATTTGTAGAAAATGTTTGGAATCTGAGGCATTTAATCTTGAAATTCTAATTCCAATATAATACTCAACTTCACCCACAGAAAGCAAAGTTGTTAATTTAACACAGACATTAGGGATTTCTATATTTAATAACATTTTTAAAAATTACTATTTAGTAGATATACCCCAATGAAAGCACCCATCCATTTAATTCAGATTTTTTTTTAATTGTGATTATATCTAAAAGCAGTTTGTAGAAACTGTAGATCTCTTGTCTGCAGCCTTTGCAAGCCCTCCCCTTCTGACCCCGCCCATACGTTCTGTGTCTGTCCAATCACAGACTTCCCAGTGCAGCTCAATGAGAAGGCAAGGGCTCCGTCCAGTTGCTGTCTCTTGAGTTGATCTTCACTCAGCTAAACAAACCAGGAAGTAACATGACCGGTTGTGTGATTGACACCCAGCGGGAAGGGGTAACAAGTGTAAATATCTATTGAAATCTGCACCTTTTGAGGACACACTCGCTGAAAATTGATTTCCTATTAATTTAATTCTGCTCTCTCGCCGTGCTCTCTGCATAGTCCTGCATGTTGGGGGCTGGTCTCCCCGTTACGTCAGTCATGCAACTTATACCACTGGCCCGCTTGACCTGAATCCCTACTTCCTAATGTTGGAGGAGAACTCACTAACTTCTCAAAGCCCTAATAGCACAAGGTGATTTCTGAGTCTTAATTCAGTAAACTCTGACTTACAGCAAATTAAACCCATAGTCTAACGTTCAGGTTACAATTATCAGACCAGACTAGAGCTAAATTGGAAAATATGTTTCCAGAGCAGCAATTTCCCCCTGTATTTTACTATTCAGATTTAGTTACGTGAATAACCCAGAGAAGACCTTATTTACCAGTGTTTATAACTGTGGCAAACCTAGCCACTTGGGACTGCCTAAGATAGAATGGTTGTGCCTATTTTCTGTTGTGTACTGCGCGCCGGTATAGTGTGGCGTCTCCGGCTATGTTTAATTTATGCTGTACTGTGTATGTCTGTTCGAATCCTCCCCATTCGTTAGCATTGCTATTAAAACTGACTAAGTTGTATATTTTGAAGTAGAAAGGTAACGGTTTATGTCCTCGTGGTTTTCATTACTGTATGTTACAGCAGGGGCTGTTGGGAGGAGGACCTGGAAACGGTAGTCTCCCTCCAGTCCCCTCAACCAAAACCCCTGCTGCCCATCTTTGGAAACCCCTGTTGAGTGACCTGCTTTAAATATCAGTTATTTTTAATAAAGTGACAGTTGAGTGACCTGCTTTAAATATCAGTCTTTTTGAATAAAAGTGGCAGTTGACTCTCAGACTGTGTTTCGTCTGGTTCTTGGGAGGATTTGGGAATATTGCCTGCTTCCAGCTTTGTACTTGGTTATTGCATTCTACCAGCAGAGATCCTGGGATTATAAAATTGCAGCTCCGCAACAATTGGTGGCAAGCGGCGGGATCCAACCATACAGCAGGAAAAACGCTGTTTATACAATTGGAATTGACATACTGGAAAGCAGAAGGCAATTGATACAGATGCAGAAGTGAATGGGGACGGACTACACCATATTGAAACGGCAAACGTTAAAGGAGCTGTTGGAAGCCAGGGGTAAGATAGCCAGCAATAAGCCTAAAGCAAGACTTATTGCCGAGCTAATGGAAGGAGACCGAGCTCGTAGTGCTACACCCCCAGCAAACATGGAGGAGACCCCATTTGAACGAGAAATGAGGACAAGATTGGCATTTTGGCCCGCTCCAGTATCTCCAGAAATTATGACCATAATTTCGGCGGATGCACAGGAGTACGTGATGGCGCAAAGGAATCAAGCCTTCTCACCTCAAGCAGAAACCGCTGCTGTTTCAACTGTGGGCCAGGGAAGGCCAAAAATACCACATCATGCATTTAAAACTTTTTGCGAGGATAAAGACGAAATAGATGGATTCTTGCAAGATTTTGAAAGATTGTGTGACTTGCATGATGTAGAGCAAGCTATGTGGGTACCTTTGTTGGCAGGCAAACTGTCTGGGCGTGCAGCAGACGCCTACCGGGCTGTACCCAGAGAGGACAGCAAGAATTATGACAAGGTAAAGCAGGCGCTATTAGAAAGGTATGCCATTACCCCAGAGGCATACCGGCGCAAGTTCCGAGAATTGAAAAAAGGGGACAAAGACTCACATGCGGAGTGGGCACACAAGCTTGACCAAGCCTCACAAGGCTGGATACAAGCCAGCAGAGCTACCACCATGGAAGAGTTACGCCAGATGTTGCTACTGGAGCAGTTTTGTAATGGCCTGGCACCAGAGGCTCAAGAATGGGTGAATGACCGAAATCCTCACACCCTAACCGAAGCGGCATGATTGGCGACCAACATTATGATGCTAGGAGGCATCATAAAAATAATAACCGAGGGTATGCAAAACCCAACCCGCAACCGTTTCCAGTTATTGCTCCTGCCCCAGCGACAGCACCATCCAGACCAGCACTTGTGGGACAACCTCCCCACTCCCGTTATAATGGCAGGTCCAACATCCAGTGCCATGCCTGTAAGCAATGGGGGCACATGGCCCGGGAGTGCACCCAAAACCGGAGCCGCAAGAACTGGAATCAGCTCCGGCAGAATATGGCCCCGCGGGCAGCTGCTCATTATTATCATGCAGAGCCAACTTTGCCAGGAGTGCCGCTTGAGTCGGCTGATGAACCCCTGGGCGTTTTGCACGATGTAATGTCCATCCATGCTACTGACAACCGACAACCACATTGCCAGACCGTGACTCTGGAAGGGAAAGAGGTACAGGGGCTACGTGATTCCGGCGCTACCTTAACTTTGGTTGCCCCGCATTTGGTGTCAGGATCAGCACATACCGGGGGATCGGTAGCAGTCCAGGTAGCAGGGGGTGCCATGTACCGGCTACCAACTGCCAAGGTACATCTGAATTGGGGTGCAGGGGAAGGTATGGTGGAGGTGGGGCTGATGCACAAGTTACCAGCTGATGTTGTTTTGGGGAATGACCTGGGGCAAATGACTTCCGCTTTTGTGCCCCAAAGTCCTCGCCATGAGGCATATCCAGTGACCACCCGTCAGCAGGCTCGCACCACGGTTTCATCTTCCACACACTCTGAGGCTCAGGTAAGAGACAATGTACCCGTGTAACCCGTGTTTCCTGGGATACCCCGACTGACTTTGAGGCAGAGGTTAAAAACGATCCCACGTTGCAAATTTATAAGGATAAGGCGACAGCTGGTCAGACAGGTTTAGAGGGAGAACAGTATGTATGGGAGAAAAATCTGTTATATCGTGTTGCTGAGCGGGTGGTAGGGGGGTCTGTACATGTGACTAATAAGCAGCTTATAGTGCCCCAGAAATACCGGCAGGAACTGCTTAGAATTGCCCACGATATTCCGCTGTCTGGGCATTTAGGGATGACAAGAACGAGGTACAGATTGACACATGCATTTTTCTGGCCAGGTATATCTAGAGATGTGAGACAGTATTGTCAGACATGTGACATTTGTCAGAGAGTGGGAAAAAGGGGTGACCGCCACAAAGCGAAATTGTGCCCCCTTCCCATTATTGAAGAACCCTTTAGCAGAGTAGCAGTGGATATAGTAGGACCACTGTCCAAGCCTAGCCCTTCCGGCAAGCGGTATATTCTGACCATTGTAGATTATGCCACCCGGTACCCGGAGGCTATAGCCCTTTCCAATATACAAGCAGAAACGGTAGCCGAAGCTATGATGAAGATATTTTCCAGGATGGGATTTCCCCAAGAGATAATTTCGGATAGGGGGACCCAATTTACAGCCGAAGTGACCCACCAGCTATGGAAGTTATGTGGCATTAAGCCAATTGTAAATTCTGCCTATCACCCGCAGTCCAATGGGTTGTGTGAGCGCTTTAACGGTACCTTGAAGCAGATGCTCAGGACATTTGGGGAGTCCCATAAAGACTGGGAGAGGTTTTTACCCCATCTGCTTTTGCGTACCGAGAAGTGCCACAGGAATCTACCGGCTTCTCTCCGTTTGAGTTATTGTTTGGGAGAAGGGTGAGGGGACCCCTAGACTTAATTAGAGAACATTGGGAGGGGGGAGCAGTGCAGATGGAGTCCCCATTGTGCCATACGTGCTGGAGTTCCGGGACCGCTTGGAGGCTCTAACCCAAACCGTACGGGAGAACCTCCGGGCGGCTCAGCGGCGACAGCGCCGGTGGTACGATAGGGGAGCCAGAGACCGTAGCTTTCAGGTGGGACAGAAAGTTCTAATTTTGAAACCTGTCCGCACAGACAAGCTACAGGCCACCTGGCAGGGCCCATACCAAGTGGTAGAACAGAGATGTGACACCACTTATGTGATCGGCCCGTGCTCTGGGGTAGGGAAACGACGCATGCTCCATGTGAACATGCTCAAACCCTATCACCAGAGAATAGAGGAGGTAGCAGCCATCTGTGCCCCAGCCACTGAGGATTATGAGAATCTGCCCTTGCCAGACATGTTAGAAAAGGAAGATTCTGCAGAAAACGCTACAGGTGTGCAGCTGGGGGAGCGGCTAAGTCTCCAGGAGCGTGCCCAGGTACAGGAGTTGATTGCGGCAAAAGGTGCTACCTTCTCCAATTTACCAGGGTACACTCTGTTAGCTACCCACCGAGTAGAGACCCCAGGACAGCTCCCTATGAGACAGACTCCGTATCGTATCCCTGAAGCAGTAAGGGAGCACATGAGGAAAGAAATTGAGGAAATGTTGCAGTTAGGGGTTATCGAACATTCAGATAGCCCCTGGGCATCACCGGTAGTGCTAGTACCCAAGAAGGATGGCACCACGCGGTTTTGTGTAGACTACCGGAGGCTCAATGACAAAACAGTGTCTGACGCCTACCCGATGCCCCGTATAGACGAGCTGCTAGATAGGATGGCAAGAGGCCAGTATCTCACTACCATTGATCTGTGTAAGGGATACTGGCAGATTCCACTAGCCGAGGAGGCCATCCCCAAGTCGGCGTTTGGCCTGTATCAATTTCGGGTCATGCCTTTCGGGATGAAAAACGCTCCGGCTACCTTTCAGAGGATGGTAGATCGGCTACTGGGCGGGTTCCAAGAGTACGCCTGTGCGTACTTAGATGATATAGCCATTTATAGCTAGACCTGGGAAGATCATTTGAAACATATTAGTGTGGTCATTGACCGTATTGGAGATGCAGGGCTGACACTAAAACCTAGCAAGTGTCACATAGGGATGGCAGAGGTGCAGTACCTGGGTCACAGGGTAGGATGCGGACAGCAGAGGCCCGAACCGGCCAAGATAGAGGCAGTAGCTAAGTGGCCTACCCCCAGGACAAAGACACAAGTATTGGCGTTCCTTGGTACCGCTGGTTACTACAGAAAATTTGTGCCCAATTACAGCGCCCTGGCCAAACCCCTGACGGACTTGACCAAGAAAAACTTGCCACGACAGGTCAACTGGGCCCCAGAGTGTGAACAGGCATTCCATGAACTAAAAACTGCATTAACTAAGGCTCCTGTGTTAACTGCCCCTGATCCAACTAAACGATTTCTTGTTCACACAGACGCTTCCATGTTTGGATTGGGGGCAGTACTGAGCCAAGTGGGAGCTGATGGCGGAGAACATCCCGTAGCTTACTTAAGCAGAAAATTACTACCAAGGGAAGTAGGCTACGCCGCCATCGAGAAGGAATGCCTGGCCGTGGTGTGGGCCCTCAAAAAGTTACAACCTTATTTGTATGGACAACCATTCTCCTTGCTCACAGATCACAACCCGTTGGTGTGGCTACACAGGGTGTCAGGAGACAATGCCCGGCTGTTGCGCTGGAGTTTGGCGCTGCAGCCGTTTGATTTCACGATCCATTATCGCCCTGGAAAACAGAATGGTAACGCCGATGGGTTGTCCAGACAGACAGAACTTGAGAAATGATCTGTGAGCACTCCCCCGGACATCCCCAAGCCGATCCGTTGGGATCAGACTGTGTATGCCGGCTTGGTTTTGGGGAGCATTGTGGCAAACCTAGCCACTTGGGACTGCCTAAGATAGAATGGTTGTGCCTATTTTCTGTTGTGTACTGCGCGCCGGTATAGTGTGGCGTCTCCGGCTATGTTTAATTTATGCTGTACTGTGTATGTCTGTTCGAATCCTCCCCATTCGTTAGCATTGCTATTAAAACTGACTAAGTTGTATATTTTGAAGTAGAAAGGTAGCGGTTTATGTCCTCGTAGTTTTCATTACTGTATGTTACAGCAGGGGCTGTTGGGAGGAGGACCTGGAAACGGTAGTCTCCCTCCAGTCCCCTCAACCAAAACCCCTGCTGCCCATCTTTGGAAACCCCTGTTGAGTGACCTGTTTTAAATATCAGTTATTTTAAATAAAGTGACAGTTGAGTGACCTGCTTTAAATATCAGTCTTTTTGAATAAAGTGGCAGTTGAGTGACCTGCTTTAAATATCAGTCTTTTTGAATAAAGTGGCAGTTGACTCTCAGACTGTGTTTCGTCTGGTTCTTGGGAGGATTTGGGAATATTGCCTGCTTCCAGCTTTGTACTTGGTTATTGCATTCTACCAGCAGAGATCCTGGGATTATAAAATTGCAGCTCCGCAACAATAATGAAGGCTAGTGTCATTACATACAGGGGTTTACTCCCTAATTTGATAATATGGGGGACTGAGGCCAAAACAGTTGGATCAGAAATATTCTCCAAATCGCAGGTTTTTTTCCCAATTCAGTCATTCTCGACACAGTTTGCAATTCACATGTCATTTCCGGTGAGATGAAAAAATCGGACAGATTTAATAAATCAATCCAATTTATTCACTGAAATTATTTATAATAGATCTGCATCACATTGATAAATCTCACCCAATATATCTGGCTTTCTCCTCTAGTTCAATGTGTGCCAGCACTTAACTGGATTGTGAAATAATTAGCCTATTTTTCTAATATACTGCGCATTTTAAAAAAAATAAATGAGCATCTTATGTTAAAAAAAGGTTGTTTTCAATGTTTTATTCAATCGTGTTATTTCTAGAGAAGCAACGATTTTCCTTTAAAGGTCACACCAGTTGTTTGGGGGTAAATGATGTAATTTGAACTGGATTTGCAGTTTATGACAATCCTCCCTTCTATTTCCTAGTGCTAACTTGGCCATCGTCCAATCAAATGCTCCCCATAGAAAACCACAGAGAACGAATTGCGCATGTTCTGCGAGCCGCGATAATTTAAAAAGATTATTATTAAATAATATGTTCATGTGATGTAAAATGTACTCACTCGGATTAGAAAAGATGGCTGCCTAGACACAGTGAAATGACGTGCGCCATTTAAAAGACGACCCACTGAAAGCAGATTGATTAATTGAACTCCCAGGGGTCCTGCATAAAAACCGCCACTTTCACATTTACACCACTTTCATCAGCATTTTCCGATGTATAAAGCTGTCACTCAACCCTTAGAATTGATGAGGTTTTTTTGCACCTTTTCTGTAATATTCAAAATAATCATTATTTTCATCACTTTCTACGTTTTATTTTCCTCCAGTTCTTTTCCTGATGGTTTTACCCGATTCCAATTCCAGTTCCAGGTTACTAAGAAGGAAAAAAAACTCATTTGTAATTTGAAGGATTTTTTATTCCTAAAACACAAAGAATGTGAATGTGAAAACGTATTCCCTGTCACAGAAAATCCGCTCTCTGACAGCGGCGTAAAAATAAGAAATGGCACAATTTTACTCTTTTTAAATATATATTCAAAGCGACAAATTTCTGTACAGAAAGCCCCGATCAGAACGGCGCAGGAAAATAGCAAGATGGAGGAGGCACAATAAGAGATATTTTGGCGCCAATAAGAAAAGCACTAGAAAGCAGCTTAAAACGAGAGCACAACACTTATTATACGTAATCTCTACATGTCACCAGCAGTCATTTCTCTCATTAGCTGTGCAGAGCCTCGCACCCAGCCTACTTGTACGCTGCTAGAGATATATCGGCACAGCGGCTGGAGCGCAGAAGACTGGACACAGGAGGAGCTGGCATTTAAAAGT
>OW240918.1:5160709-5174146 GCA_933207985.1 Pelobates cultripes
GCATCATATTTAACGAGGTAAATATAACAATGCATCGTATTAAACAGGGTAAATATAACAACGCATCGTATTAAACTGGGTAAATATAACAACGCATCGTGTTTAACGGGGTAAATATAACAACGCATCGTATTAAACAGGGTAAATATAACAACGCATCGTATTAAACAGGGCAAATATAACAACACATCGTGTTTAACAGGGTAAATATAACAACGCATCATATTAAACAGGGTAAATATAACAACGCATCATGTTTAACGGGGGAAATATAACATCGTGTTTAACGGGGTAAATATAACATGCATTGTATTAAACAGGGTAAATATAAAAACGCATTGTGTTTAATGAGGTAAATATAACAACGCATCGTGTTTAACGGGGTTAATAGAACAATGCATTGCGTTTAACGGGGTAAGTATAACAATGCTTTGTGGTTAACGGGGTAAATATAACAACGCATCCTGTTTAACGGGGTAAGTATAACAACGCATCCTGTTTCACGGGGTAAATATTACAACGCATCGTATTAAACAGGGTAAATATAACAACGCATCGTGTTTAACGGGGTAAATAGAACAATGCATTGCATTTAACGGGGTAAATAGAACAATGCATTGCGTTTAACGGGGTAAGTATAACAATGCTTTGTGTTTAACGGGGTAAATATAACAACGCATCCTGTTTAACGGGGTAAGTATAACAACGCATCCTGTTTCACGGGGTAAATATTACAACGCATCGTATTAAACAGGGTAAATATAACAACGCATCGTGTTTAACGGGGTAAATAGAACAATGCATTGCATTTAACGGGGTAAATAGAACAATGCATTGCGTTTAACGGGGTAAGTATAACAATGCTTTGTGTTTAACGGGGTAAATATAACAACGCATCCTGTTTAACGGGGTAAGTATAACAACGCATCCTGTTTCACGGGGTAAATATTACAACGCATCGTATTAAACAGGGTAAATATAACAACGCATCGTGTTTAATGGGGTAAATAGAACAACACATTGCGCTTAACGGGGTAAATAGAACAATGCATCGTGTTTAACGGGGTAAATATAACAACGAATCGTGTTTAAGAAGGTAAATATAACAACGAATCGTGTTTAACGGGGTAAATTTAACAATGCATTGTGTTTAAATATAGCCAGGACAGATTTACACACAGGCACAGTGCTGAGAGACCAGGTATTCGGGTTCCTTGTGGGGTACAGACTGGGTTCCAGTAATGATTGGGACCAAAATGACAGCCACCCACCTAATAAATGCAGAAATAATCCGTAAAGTGGATCCTATTCAATATGTGTGCACAAAACTAATGTTTTTATTAATTTATCAATTATGACAATTACCATAACCACTGCAGCTCACTGATAGAAACTGCCCGAGCAGTCTGATTTAATAGTTCTTTTTAGTTTAGTTTCTGCTCTAACAGCTTCCTTAGAGAAATAGCTATTTAATCCACATTCAGACTGGGCTGATGCTTTTCTTTGTCTGTAGGGCTTGTGGGTGCGTTGGTTTGGGTATGACTGCAAGTCTCACTATCCCACTGAACGGTACTTTTAAATGCCAGCTCCTCCTGTGTCCAGTCTTCTGCGCTCCAGCCGCTGTGCCGATATATCTCTAGCAGCGTACAAGTAGGCTGGGTGCGAGGCTCTGCACAGCTAATGAGAGAAATGACTGCTGGTGACATGTAGAGATTACGTATAATAAGTGTTGTGCTCTCGTTTTAAGCTGCTTTCTAGAGCTTTTCTTATTGGCGCCAAAATATCTCTTATTGTGCCTCCTCCATCTTGCTATTTTCCTGCGCCGTTCTGATCGGGGCTTTCTGTACAGAAATTTGTCGCTTTGAATATATATTTAAAAAGAGTAAAATTGTGCCATTTCTTATTTTTACGCCGCTGTCAGAGAGCGGATTTTCTGTGACAGGGAATACTTTTACACATTCACATTCTTTGTGTTTTAGGAATAAAAAATCCTTCAAATTACAAATGAGTTTTTTTTTCCTTCTTAGTAACCTGGAACTGGAATTGGAATCGGGTAAAACCATCAGGAAAAGAACTGGAGGAAAATAAAACGTAGAAAGTGATGAAAATAATGATTATTTTGAATATTACAGAAAAGGTGCAAAAAAACCTCATCAATTCTAAGGGTTGAGTGACAGCTTTATACATCGGAAAATGCTGATGAAAGTGGTGTAAATGTGAAAGTGGCGGTTTTTATGCAGGACCCCTGGGAGTTCAATTAATCAATCTGCTTTCAGTGGGTCGTCTTTTAAATGGCGCACGTCATTTCACTGTGTCTAGGCAGCCATCTTTTCTAACCCGAGTGAGTACATTTTACATCACATGAAAATATTATTTAATAATAATCTTTTTAAATTATCGCGGCTCGCAGAACATGCGCAATTCGTTCTCCGTGGTTTTCTATGGGGAGCATTTGATTGGACGATGGCCAAGTTAGCACTAGGAAATAGAAGGGAGGATTGTCATAAACTGCAAATCCAGTTCAAATTACATCATTTACCCCCAAACAACTGGTGTGACCTTTAAAGGAAAATCGTTGCTTCTCTAGAAATAACACGATTGAATAAAACATTGAAAACAACCTTTTTTTAACATAAGATGCTCATTTATTTTTTTTAAAATGCGCAGTATATTAGAAAAATAGGCTAATTATTTCACAATCCAGTTAAGTGCTGGCACACATTGAACTAGAGGAGAAAGCCAGATATATTGGGTGAGATTTATCAATGTGATGCAGATCTATTATAAATAATTTCAGTGAATAAATTGGATTGATTTATTAAATCTGTCCGATTTTTTCATCTCACCGGAAATGACATGTGAATTGCAAACTGTGTCGAGAATGACTGAATTGGGAAAAAAACCTGCGATTTGGAGAATATTTCTGATCCAACTGTTTTGGCCTCAGTCCCCCATATTATCAAATTAGGGAGTAAACCCCTGTATGTAATGACACTAGCCTTCATTATTGTTGCGGAGCTGCAATTTTATAATCCCAGGATCTCTGCTGGTAGAATGCAATAACCAAGTACAAAGCTGGAAGCAGGCAATATTCCCAAATCCTCCCAAGAACCAGACGAAACACAGTCTGAGAGTCAACTGCCACTTTATTCAAAAAGACTGATATTTAAAGCAGGTCACTCAACTGTCACTTTATTCAAAAATAACTGATATTTAAAGCAGGTCACTCAACAGGGGTTTCCAAAGATGGGCAGCAGGGGTTTTGGTTGAGGGGACTGGAGGGAGACTACCGTTTCCAGGTCCTCCTCCCAACAGCCCCTGCTGTAACATACAGTAATGAAAACTACGAGGACATAAACCGTTACCTTTCTACTTCAAAATATACAACTTAGTCAGTTTTAATAGCAATGCTAACGAATGGGGAGGATTCGAACAGACATACACAGTACAGCATAAATTAAACATAGCCGGAGACGCCACACTATACCGGCGCGCAGTACACAACAGAAAATAGGCACAACCATTCTATCTTAGGCAGTCCCAAGTGGCTAGGTTTGCCACAGTTATAAACACTGGTAAATAAGGTCTTCTCTGGGTTATTCACGTAACTAAATCTGAATAGTAAAATACAGGGGGAAATTGCTGCTCTGGAAACATATTTTCCAATTTAGCTCTAGTATGGTCTGATAATTGTAACCTGAACGTTAGACTATGGGTTTAATTTGCTGTAAATCAGAGTTTACTGAATTAAGACTCAGAAATCACCTTGTGCTATTAGGGCTTTGAGAAGTTAGTGAGTTCTCCTCCAACATTAGGAAGTAGGGATTCAGGTCAAGCGGGCCAGTGGTATAAGTTGCATGACTGACGTAACGGGGAGACCAGCCCCCAACATGCAGGACTATGCAGAGAGCACGGCGAGAGAGCAGAATTAAATTAATAGGAAATCAATTTTCAGCGAGTGTGTCCTCAAAAGGTGCAGATTTCAATAGATATTTACACTTGTTACCCCTTCCCGCTGGGTGTCAATCACACAACCGGTCATGTTACTTCCTGGTTTGTTTAGCTGAGTGAAGATCAACTCAAGAGACAGCAACTGGACGGAGCCCTTGCCTTCTCATTGAGCTGCACTGGGAAGTCTGTGATTGGACAGACACAGAACGTATGGGCGGGGTCAGAAGGGGAGGGCTTGCAAAGGCTGCAGACAAGAGATCTACAGTTTCTACAAACTGCTTTTAGATATAATCACAATAAAAAAAAAATCTGAATTAAATGCATGGGTGCTTTCATTGGGGTATATCTACTAAATAGTAATTTTTAACAATGTTATTAAATATAGAAATCCCTAATGTCTGTGTTAAATTAACAACTTTGCTTTCTGTGGGTGAAGTTGAGTATTATATTGGAATTAGAATTTCAAGATTAAATGCCTCAGATTCCAAACATTTTCTACAAATATTAAACCCAGGAACCTGCGCAGCTCACATTGCTACCAGTGTGGTGTACATAATGGTAATGGTAACTTCTGGAGTTTCCTCCAAATCAGGAATTGACAAGAACTGGCAAGGATATAAATGAGTAAATATATTTGTATATTTTTCTTTAAAATTATAAGTTTCGACTTCAATGTGTGCTTCCCTTATTTAGCTGAATATTGAACTAAATATAGAGAGTTTTATTCCTCCGCTCTGTGCAGATGTGCAGATTTTAAGAGGACTTTTTCCTGTGCCTCGGATTCATTAGACTGTAGTCAAATCGCTTGTGAATGCAAACATTTCCCCAAATATCTGTCCTGTCAGTTGTGCTGTGTGTCCTCAGACAGCCTTTTCTGTTACACAGTCTGTCAGCCAGGAATGTTAAAACACGGCCGTTTGTGGGATCCTGTCTGTGATGGTGTGTCATCGGAGGCCAGGCCTCAGAGAGTGTGACACTGATCCAGAGAACGCTTACACTAGTTATTAATTTATTATTTTTAAAAATAACATTAAAACATTAAACACAGTCTCAAAAAAACCCAACATAAATAAACAATCTTTTAAAATAAATCATAAAATATTTTTAAATAAGGGAACATGTCATGTTGGGATATCATGGGGGCATAGCAAGGACAACATGGCATGGGGGATGGCAAAGGAGGGCCTGGTATAGGGGGCATATTTAACCCATTAATCCCTAGGTCATGGTATAAGGGGCATGTTTAACCCATTAATTACTGATGCATGGTATAAGGGGCATGTTTAACCCATTAATCACTGGAGCTTGGTATAGGGGGCATGTTTAACCCATTAATTACTGGGTCATGATATAGGGGGCATGTTTAACCCATTAATTACTGGGTCATGATATAGGGGGCATGTTTAACCCAGTAATCACTGGAACATGGTATAGGGGGCCTGTTTAGCCTATTTACCACTAATGGTTGTGCCTGTATACCATAAATTATACCGTGTGTACTGACTGCCCCATATACCATAAATTATACTGCGTGTACTGACTGCCCTGTATACCAAAAATTATACTGTGTGTACTGACTGCCCCGTATACCATAAATTATACCGTGTGTACTGACTGCCCCATATACCATAAATTATACTGCGTGTACTGACTGCCCCATATACCATAAATTATACTGTGTGTACTGAGTGCCCGTATACTATAAATTATACTGTGTGTACTGACTGCCCGTATACCATAAATTATACTGCGTGTACTGACTGCCCGTATACCATAAATTATACTGTATGTACTGACTGCCCCATATACCATAAATTATACTGTATGTACTGACTGCCCCGTATACTATAAATTATACTGTATGTACTGACTGCCCCATATACCATAAATTATACCGTGTGTACTGACTGCCCCATATACCATAAATTATACTGCGTGTACTGACTGCCCTGTATACCATAAATTATACCGTGTGTACTGACTGCCCCATATATCATAAATTATACTGCGTGTACTGACTGCCCTGTATACCAAAAATTATACTGTGTGTACTGACTGCCCCGTATACCATAAATTATACCGTGTGTACTGACTGCCCCATATACCATAAATTATACTGCGTGTACTGACTGCCCTGTATACCATAAATTATACCGTGTGTACTGACTGCCCCATATATCATAAATTATACTGCGTGTACTGACTGCCCTGTATACCAAAAATTATACTGTGTACTGACTGCCCTGTATACCAAAAATTATATCATGCGGTAAAATTGACCGCCCCATACCATAAATTATACTGTAAAATACTCGAGTGCCCGTGATACTATAAATTATACTGTGTGTACTGACTGCCCGTATACCATAAATTATAAGTACAGTGCGGTACTGACTGCCCGTATACCATAAATTATACTGTATGTACCGCTGACTGGCCCCATATACCATAAATTATACTGTATGTACTGACTGCCCCAGATACTCATAAATTATACTGTATGTACTGACTGCCCCATATACCATAAATTATACCGCGGTGTACTGACTGGCCCCATATGTCATAAATTATAATTTATGTACTGACTGCCCTTGTATACCATAAATTATACCGTGTGTACTGACTGCCCCATATATCATAAATTATACTGCGTGTACTGACTGCCCTGTATACCAAAAATTATACTGTGTGTACTGACTGCCCCGTATACCATAAATTATACCGTGTGTACTGACTGCCCGTATACCATAAATTATACTGTATGTACTGACTGCCCCATATACCATAAATTATACTGTGTGTACTGAGTGCCCGTATTGAAAGCTGAAATAGTTAACTTTCCTTGTTCATATGTATTTTATGCTTAGATAAGGTTTATAATCATTAGTACTGACTGTAAGGATATGAAATAGTTAAACTCTTTCTTGCTTTAAAATAATGTTTGAAATAATTATGCTGACTTTGGCAAATGTATTTTGTACCAAGGTCTTTCGTCTACAGGATGTATGACCTTCCTTGACCTTAGGATGTTCCTGTCTCGTCTTTATCCAAATGCTTATCTTTTTCATGTCCGACAAGTATGTACTATTAACTACAAGGACACTATAGATCTCACTGCTTGCATGACAAACTGTGTATAAATGCTAGCCCTGAAAATATACTCATTGAGAACTTGTTGAGCACTCTTTCGTGTCTGTGTGTCTTATTTGCCAAACAAGATCTCCCATCAATTGATGTGGTGACGGGGGATCGAGAATCGAGGGGAGTTGAGTCCAGAACAGCATTTATCCTTTCAGCTTGGTGTCTAGAAGTGGGATCAGCAAAACCATTGGGTGAGTAGCCTTTTTGTGTCTTATTGACGCTAATTGTCTATGACCCCCTTTGGTTCAGTAAGTCTGTATCCAGTAGAAAGGAAAGGTATAAGGACTTTAGTTATATTGAGACTGTAAATAGGTCTCTGGTTTATTAGACATTTGGTCTAAATATATATAGGGGTTCTTGGTAACCCAGGTTAGTATCTAAGATAGATACAGGTTTTTGAGACCATGAGAGGTCTCCGGTTTATTATAGGGTTTTGGTAACCCAGGTTAGTATCTAAGATAGATACAGGGTATCTCAGGTAGATACAGGTTTTGAGACCATAAGAGGTCTCCGGTTTATTAAGATTATAGGTGTTCTGAGGAGCACAGTTTAAAGATCTATAAGTATACCCCAAACTTCTCTTTCTCCCGGTCACCTTTGTTTGTCTTAAGTGTTCTTTGTGGGTTATTGTCTGTATTGGGGACACACTTTGGTAAGTTAGTAGTGTGTCTGCCCTGAGTCAGCAGTATGGGAAATGTAAGTTCAGGTCCTGAGTGACCAATATATATATATAAAGATACCAGTACTGTATATTAGAAAAGAACTGACTCGCAGGTTGTACCTGATAGACCTACTTAAATCTTTTGTTTTATTCTTTCTGTTGCATAGAAGTATAAGTTTATTACTCTGTTTTATTGCAAGTTATTTCACATGGGATCTGTGTGCCTGCTATGATTATTACTTTAATACCATAAGCCCACTACACTTTCTATGAGAGTGGGATAGTGTAAATGTGTTGCATTGTTTGCATGATGAGCTCAGTATTTTTATAACTGAGACAAAAAGTCACTTCATTAGTATTTGAAAGTTAATTCCCCGTATGGGATTAATTGTATAGAACACCAATCAGCACATCTTCCCTGCCCTGTGTGTTTGTTGCAAAGGATCCATACTGTAAATATGATTTGTTTGTAAATAAGAGAGCAACATTTACATTTTCAGCGGTCCAACACATGCTTCATTTTGTGCTGAAAGCTAACCTTTTTATTGCTACAGATGCTTTAAATGATTCAGCTACTGCATATGTTTTGTGTCTTCTATGTCTCACATTATATGTGTTCTTTTAAATTGTGGTATATAGCCTGGATCAGAGCTCATGGACAAAGGTTTTTACCTGTGTTACAAAGGCTCTTGGAGACTGACCGGTCTAAGGTTTGCCATGCCTTTAAAACATGGTATAGTATACATTTTTTTAAGTCTCTGAGAGTTCTGAAAGATTCGGGTGAAACCATGTCTGTGTAATCTGGTCCAGATGTTTGCAAAATTTCTGTAAGATTTAAAATTGATGCAGCATCATCTCAGATTAGTTAATGGACGTTTCAGACAAATATTTGAGTTATGAGCGCGCTATATAAATGGATCCTTTCTTTATATACAATACTGTAGTAGATTAAAGTAATGACGTTAATTAGAAAAACAAAAACAAAAAAAAAACATGTATGCATAAGAATTCCTAAAATAAATCTAATACAAACTAAAATTGGTATACCTTACAATAATATGTTCTGAGTACAGCTGTTAACTGTTTATTCTGTGTAAATGGTGATTGTGATAATGTGTGAAGTGTGCAGCTTAACTGGAGAGTGGTTTAATTTATATGTTGCTGTGTTGTTTTAAATTATATTTGAATCAGTTTGTTTCAGTCTAGTGATACTGATACAAATGCCAGCCAAATAACCTAGCAAATAACTGTTTTATTAGCTGTTGAATACTAGCGTTTTGGCCAAGAGTAGTTTGAGTTGGAGTAGTTCTATGAGCTCAGAGAGGCTCTGTGTTGTGGTCTGGTATAGCTATATGGGAATGGAGATTTGGAGGTGTTAGTTTAAGACTGCTTTCATATTGTGTCTACCCGTGTTTCCTAGGAGGGACACAGAGTGTGTAGTTGCGTGCCCATGAATGTGTTTTCTGTATTGGCATATCTGCTGGGTACCCGATACGTGTATCTACTACGTCTGTTTTGTGAGATGACATGTAATATTACATTGGATGCTGAGTATGAGTTATATGGTTTGAAATGAATTGGTGTGTTATGTGTTTCATGTATTTTTGTGTAGGAGTTTAACTAGCAGAGTAATTTGCATATCATTAACGCAAGCATTTAGTGTTTTTACAAAAGGTGAAATGCTGTCCAGCCGGCTAGAATGAAACAATTGTATGCTATCGCTCCTGGAGCAAGAAAAGCGCTTGTTACATCCCACGTGAAAGGGGCCCCGCAAACTTCTGCTGTTCAAATCGTGGCTCTTCATTTCCATTTGCAAATTGATTAATCCTGAAAGTCATTCTTTTACTGATAAAAAGGATTGAATGGACAAGATGTCTCTCCCTCATAAAGGAGTTCTAATAGGGGAGTATTGTCCAGCTCAGAGTTAACTCTACTTTTAAAGTATATTGCATTGTTTGTGTCAAAGTAAGATTCATCTAGAATGCCTCATTGATTATGGGGTAATAATAACATGGTATTTTTATTGGAGATTAGACAATTTCGGAAATTTATAAGTGAGTTAATCTTAATCTCCTAAACTACTGTATTATATTTGTATCGGTAAAGTGAAAGCATTTTGCAGATGCAGAAGAGGATAAATATAATAATCTCACTAGGAGCCAAATTATGCAAAGAGGCTATCCAAAGTACGCACTAACGGGTTAAACTTGTTTTCTTAAGAAGTGTATAACATATAGTTTTGTGGTTAAACTTTTGATACTCAATTTGAAATATATCCCAACTACATCCTTGCACGGCCTCAGGTACAGGAAGCAATATGTGTTTTAAAATTTTTTGCAAAGTCTTAGTGTTTTCAATATATTATAACAATGGAAAAGTACCTAACCGCATGTCTGCATTACGCTCATGACACAGACTGTCAGTATTGCAAGCCCTAAATGAAGGCTATGCTTTCATTGTCAATGTATATACCCCTAAACAACCTTGCTTTTTATACACAATTTAACTATCCATTAAACGTTTAAAAGCTTATTAATATTATATCTGTGTGGTACACAAAGAGGGGGTGTGAGTTCGGTAATCCCGACCTGCATATAGAATATGCTTCCTCCTTGTTCACTTTTGTTCCTTGCTGGTCTGTGACTGGCCCTTTTTGACCCCAAATGAATTTCTTGGGAAGATTCATGAGAAAGATACAGCAGGTTGTTTTGATAGAAAGAAAGAAGGAAAAGGTATGTTGTAGCAGTCACAAGGATTGTGATCCTAAGCAGGCGAGACAAAGAAATTTGGGAGGTGATAGGAGATTGAATCAGAAAAGTTTTAAAGGCAAAGGTAGAGGATTTGGTCAAAGTTTCTAACTTTTGTAGAGGTGGTAACTTCAGCACTGTTTTAATTGTGGATAGCAGGGATTCACCCTAAGGTGCTTGAGGTGAACCCGGTTCTCCTGGTCAAGCTGGCCCCACTGGTATTGATGGTGTCCCTGGCTTCCCTGGTGCTCCTGGACCTCAGGGCCCCAAAGGTTCCCCTGGACCTAAGGGTAACAATGGTGAACCTGGTGCTCAAGGAGACAAAGGAGAACCCGGTGCTAGGGGAGAACCTGGCCCAGCTGGCATTTAAGGACTCCCACTCTGGCAGGTTCCTCAATACCAACCATAACTTTCAAGCTATACCCACACCCAACAACCTCAGCCTAATACACAGATGGTTCATGTTTTTAATACTTTATATATAGTTTTGATAGATAAAACAGTATTAATACTGGCTCTTAGAGGATGTACAAGCTGAAGTTGGGACCTAGACATTGTTTGCATAGGCTGCGCAATGTGAAATAACTAAAATAGGATAATAAGTATGCTTAATCAATATGTAACGTGGTATCCTAGAGGCATCTGCAATAAAATAAGTGTGTTTCCAAGACCTGACAAGTGAGGGCAACTTAATATAACATATGTCTACAGTTTGCTGTCCCTTCCTTATCAGAGGCCACTGGTTTCCAAAGAGGTTATCAGGGTCCACAAAACTGACAGACTTCAGCATTCCAATTTTATTTAACCCCTTAAAACCGCAGGACGTACAATTACGCCCTCTAATAGGCGGCTCTAAACGCCGCCGGGCGTAATTGTACGCCCTCCGGTTTTTGTTAACTTACCCGGTCGCCGGCGGTCCCACGCCGGCGATCGCGGACTCCCACGCCGGCGATCGCGGTTGGGGGGACTCCCAGGGAGCCCCCCGCGGCACATCCGTCCTCGTTGAAGCCCCCCGGCCATGCGAGAGTGGGGTCCTAGCGAGGACCCCACAATCACATGGCCGGGTATAGCTGGCTTCTGTATTGCCGGCAGGGGGGCTGCCTGTAATTACAGGTGGTCCCCCTGCTGGCTGGAAATAAAAATAAAATAAGTTAATGGTGTAAAAAAAAAAAATTATATATACTTAGGTCATATATATATATTATATATATATGATCAAAGTATATATATACACATATACATACACACATGTACACCGTCTAGGTGTATTTTACTATTAATATATAATTATATATATATATTAATATCAAATTACACATAGACTGATACTGATTAAATATATATATAATTATTGTTATATATATTTATATATAATATAAAAAAATTAAATATGTAAATACGTTAAAAAATAAAATTAAAAAAATAATTAAAAAATATAATTAAAAAATATATAGATGTGTGTTATTTAGTTCTAACTGTATTGTGATATTAATATATATATATATTTATATCAAAATACACGTAGAACGAAATAATATATATATCTACATACATAAATATATACGTATATATCACTATATACCTATATATAAATAAAAATATTTTAAAAATAATTATATATATATACACATATAGATTCACATACATATATATATACATATATTAATTCTACATATATACATTTATGTAATATTTTTACTTAATTAGGTATCTTAATTAATTACAATTAGCAGGACCTGCCTGACAACCCATGCCGAAAGTAAAGGGAATTTAATTTGCTAGCACTATATTTAACCCTATAACTTTCCAAGACACCATAAAACCTGTACATGGGGGGGGTACTGTTCTACTCGGGAGACTTCGCTGAACACAAATATTAGTGTTTCAAAACAGTAAAATGTATTACAACGATGATATCGCTAGTAAAAGTGACGTTTTTTGCATTTTTCATGCACAAACAGCACTTACACGGACGATATTATTGCTGTGATACTTTTTACTGTTTTGAAACACAAATATTTGTGTTCAGCGAAGTCTCCTGAGTACAACAGTACCCCTCATGTACAGGTTTTATGGTGTTTTCAAAAGTTACAGCGTCAAATATAAGGCTTGCGTTTCATTTTTTTCACATTAAAATTCGCCAGATTGGTTACGGTGCCTTTGAGACTCTATGGTAGCCCAAGAATGAAAATTACCCCCTATGATGGCATACCATTTGCAATAGTAGACAACCCAAGGTAACAGAGTGTCCAGTTCTTAGTAGTTGACTCTTAGTCACAAAACACCGGCCAGCCAAAATTGGCGCTTTTGCATTTTTCAGCCACACAAACAAATACTAACGCTTAACTTTGGCCAGTGTTTGTGACCAAATGGCTACTAAAAGTATCAGATTATGCCCCATTTGCAAATACCTTGGTTGTCTACTATTGCAAAATGGTATGCCATTATGGGTGTAAATTTCATTCCTGCATACTATACAGTCTCAAAGGGGTAACGAACTAATCTGGCTATGAATTTCAATTTCAAATGTAATGCGCTATATTTGACCCCTGTAACTTCCCAAAACGCCATAAAACCTGTACATAGGGGGTACTGTCTTACACATGAGACTTTACTGAATACAAATATGTGTATTTTATTGCAGTAAAAGCAAAAAGTATTATGACACTGACCGTTAAAATGTCATGTAGAACTAAAAAAATTTAAAAAATCGTATTTTCTCCCATTTTTTTCATATTAAATTATGTTTCATAGCTAAATATTTGATATTAAATGAAAGCCCTGTTTCCCCTGAATAAAATGATATATAATAAGGGTGGGTGCATTTACTATGAAAGAGGTGTATTACGGTTGACAGACATGTAGCGCAAATGCCAGGTTTTGTTTACATTTTGTTTTGTTCACAATGTGTACATTTGGCTCCGTCCTTAAGGGGTT
>OW240918.1:5175985-5187838 GCA_933207985.1 Pelobates cultripes
CTTATAACGCTACAGGGATTTTTGTATGCTGTTCCTGTTACCCAGCAGAGATATTGTGGATTATACTACCTCTCTGCTACATATGCTTACTAATGCAAGGAGCCTATATAACAAAATGGGGGAACTAGAGGCAATAGCATACACTAAACAATATGATATACTAGGTATAACCAGGGCCGGACTGGGACAAAAATTCAGCCCGGGCAATTAAAGGCAGATCAGCCCACTATTAGGGGCGGGGCCAGAAAGGGGGCATGTCATGTCACCACCATTGACACGCACACCCCCTTCACCCCCACCAAATGAGTATGTTAATGTGACGCTCCTCCAGAGCATCCAGTGCTCTTGGCTAAAATAAATGCCATGAGGTTTTTCTAGGGGGCAAGGGGGGTTGAGTTTGTGCTGTGTTTGCTGGCGATTTGTCTCTAGGGTCCTCAATAGTGGGATACCAGAGATCAAAACAGGAACCGGACTGTTAAAGAGTGTTGTGCATGTGTGGGGATGTTCCTTGTGTTGTTGTATATGTTTGGACATTGCATGTGTGTAGAGCAATTGTGTGTGTGAAGGGGTCTGTTTGTGGCGTACTGCATGTGGCTAGGGGCTGTAGTGTTTGTGTCTCTGGGTTGTAAAGTATGTGTGTGTGTGTATTTATATAGGGCCTGTGGAGTGTGT
The DNA here is from genome assembly GCA_933207985.1 of Pelobates cultripes. Lineage (NCBI taxonomy): Eukaryota > Metazoa > Chordata > Amphibia > Anura > Pelobatidae > Pelobates > Pelobates cultripes. The sequence goes on from OW240918.1 coordinate 5,176,658, forward strand.
GCATGTAAGGAGCTGTACTGTGTGTTTGTGAGTGTATCTAGGGGCTCTAGTGTGTGTATGCATATAGGAGCTGTAGAGCACATGTGTATAGGGGGGATAATGTATGCATAGGTGGTGTAGTGTGTACAGGGGGTGCAGAATATGTATTTATAGGCAATATAAATTAGTGTGGGTGCATGCAGGGGGTGTAATGTGTGTGTTAATAAGGGTATAACGTATGAGAGTGCAGGGAGTGTAGTGTAGTGTAGGTTTATGGTGTATAGAGTGTGTTTAGTGTGTGTATGTGAGTGCCAGGGGACTAGTGTGTGTATATAAGGGGTATAGAGTGTGTGTAGTGTGTTTGTGTGTAAGTGCAGGAGGTGCAGTGTGGATATAGGGGTATAGAGTGTGTATTGTGTGTTAATGCAGGGGCTGTAGTGTGTATGTAGGGGTATAGAGTGTATGCAGTGTTTTTGTGGGTTAGTGCAGGGGGTGTAGTGTGTTTGCGTGCTAGTGCAGGGGGTGCTGTGTGTGTAGTGTGTTAGTGCAGGGGAGCAGTATGTTTGTGTTTTAGTGCAGTGTGTGTTTGTGTGTTACTGCAGGGTGTGTTTGTGCAGGGGAGCAGTATGTTTGTGTGTTAGTGCAGTCTGTGTTTGTGTGTTAGTGCAGTCTGTGTTTGTGTGTTAGTGCAGTGTGTGTGTGTGTTAGTGCAGTCTGTGTTTGTGTGTTAGTGCAGTGTGTGTGTGTGTGTTAGTGCAGTGTGTGTGTTAGTGCAGTGTGTGTGTGTGTGTGTGTTAGTGCAGTGTGTGTGTGTGTGTGTGTTAGTGCAGTCTGTGTTTGTGTGTTAGTGCAGTGTGTGTTAGTGCAGTCTGTGTTTGTGTGTTAGTGCAGTGTGTGTTAGTGCAGTGTGTGTTTGTGTGTTAGTGGTGGGGAGCAGAATGTGTGTGTGTGTGTTAGTGGTGCAGTGTGTGTAATGTGTTTGTGTGTGTATATGGCCTTAAATTAATATTATTATTAAAAAGTTAAAAAAAAATATAATACTAATAATTCCATTTACTCCCCCTTTTAACTTTGCAGGAGGGGAGGGAGCATTCACATACCTGGTGGTCCAGTAAGGGGGGCTACGCCACGCACACATCCCTGGCGGTCCAGCGGCAGGTAATTCAGTCTGTACCCCGCAGGGTACAGACAAGGTCTCTCTCCCTCTCGCGAGCGCCGTTTTTTCAGAGCGTTGCCGTGGGTTACCATGGCAACGCTCTGATAATCTCGGAGCTCGCGAGAAGAGGAGAAAGGAAGCTGCTCGGCGTGCGCAGAGGGTGATCGGCTCACTGCCCGATCTCTCCGGCCCATGATGGGATAGAACTCCATCTTGGGGCCGGTGCTGCTGCGCATGGGCCGGTAGGGGAGATCTCTTGATCTTTCCTACCGGCCTTGGTCCATGGCCATCGCGGCCCACCGGGCATTTGCCCGGTTTGCCCGATGGCCAGTCCGGGCCTGGGTATAACAGAAACATGGTGAGATGAGACACATTACTGGGTAGTTAATTTAAATGGGTACATGTTATTTAGGAAGGATAGGAAAAACAAGAAGGATGGTGGGGTATGTTTATATGTCAACCATGAGTTAAAGTCAAATCTTAGGCATGTGGAGTGTGACGAGGAAAAGGTGGAGGCTTTATGGGTAGATATCTGCTTGGGGCAAACAAAGGGGAATCAGTTATTGGTTGGGATATGTTATAAATCACCTAATGTAAATATTATTGAGGAAGAACTGCTGTTAGAGCAAATTGGGAAAGCTGCAAATCGAGGTAACACGTTAATTATTGGAGATTTTAATTTCCCAGACATAAATTGGGATAGAGGGACTAGTAGTTCAGCAAGGGGAATCAGGTTTTGAATGTGTTAAATGACACCTTTATGTCACAACTGGTACAAGCACCAACTAGAAAGGATGCTTGTCTGGATCTCGTCATAACAAACAACGTTGATCTTTTAACCAACATTCAAGTAGGGGAGCATTTGGGAAATAGTGATCACAATATGGTAAATTTTGAAATAAACTCAAAAAAGCAAAAGCAAGTGGAGTATACTAAAACATATAATTTAAAAAAAGCCAATTTCAATAAGATTAGGGCAGCTGTACAACATATCGACTGGCATAAACTCCTTAGTGATAAAAACACTGAGAATAAATGGAAACTATTCAAGCAAATATTAGAAAGGTACATTTCTCAGTATGTACCATTGGGTAATAAATATAAAAGAAACAAATTAAAACCAATGTGGCTTAGTAGAGAAGTAAAACAAGAGATTAAAAATAAGAAAAGGGCATTTAAATCAGACAAATCAGAGGCATCCTATTTAAAATATAAGGAAGCCAATAACGCTTGCAAAAAGGCAATTAAAGTGGCTAAACTAGAAAATGAGAAATTGATAGCCAAAGAATGCAAAACCAACCCCCAACATTTTTTCAAGTACATCAATTCTAAAAAAATGAAAGTGTAGGTACACTGGAAACAGAGTTTGGTTTATTAGCTAAGGAAGACCAGGAAAAAGCAGAAATTTTAAATAACTATTTTTCTTCAGTATATATTAATGTGGATCCTATGGCAAGAGATATGCAAATGATTGATGCAAAAAACTTGCAAATAACTTGTGATTGGATAACATGAGACAAGGTGCTACAGCTATTAAAGAAAATTTATGTAAATAAAGCTCCGGGGCCTGACGGTATTCACCCACGAGTTCTTAAGCTAAGTGGGGAAATAAGTGAACCTCTGTATTAAATTTTTCAAGATTCTTTTGTTTCAGGTGTTGTACCGGAGGATTGGAGTAAGGCACATGTTCCTATATTTAAAAAAGGTTCAAAATCCTTGCCTGGAAATTATAGACCTGTGAGCTTAAAGGGACACTATAGTCACCTGAACAACTTTAGCTTAATGAAGCAGTTTTGGTGTATAGAACATGCCCCTGCAGCCTCACTGCTCAATCCTCTGCCATTTAGGAGTTAAATCCCTTTGTTTATGAACCCTAGTCACACCTCCCTGCATGTGACTTGCACAGCCTTCCATAAACACTTCCTGTAAAAAGAGCCCTATTTAGGCTTTTTTTTATTGCAAGTTCTGTTTAATTAAGATTTTCTTATCCCCTGCTATGTTATCAGCTTGCTAGACCTTGCAAGAGCCTCCTGTATGTGATTAAAGTTCAATTTAGAGATTGAGATACAATTATTTAAGGTAAATTACATCTGTTTGAAAGTGAAACCAGTTTTTTTTTCATGCAGGCTCTGTCAATCATAACCAGGGGAGGTGTGGCTAGGGCTGCGTAAACAGAAACAGTGATTTAACTCCTAAATGACAGTGAATTGAGCAGTGAAATTGCAGGGGAATGATCTATACACTAAAACTGCTTTAGTTAGCTAAAGTAATTTAGGTGACTATAGTTTATCTTTAACTTCTGTAACTGGGAAAATATTTGAAGGGCTATTAAGGGATAATATTCAGGAATTCATTGGGAAGAACTTTATTAGCAATAATCAGCATGGTTTTATGAAACATAGGTCATGCCAAACTAACCTAATTGCATTCTACGAAGAAGTAAGTAGAAGTATAGACCAGGGTGTTGCAGTGGATGTGATCTACTTGGATTTTGCTAAGGCATTTGATACAGTTCCACACAATAGATTAGTGTTCAAACTCAAGGAAATTGGTCTAGGTGGCAAGTGGTGTCCCTCAGGGGTCTGTTCTGGGACCCCTTCTATTTAACATGTTTATAAATGATCTTGAAGACCGCATTGACAGTCATGTTTCAGTGTTTGCAGATGACACAAAACGTTGTAAAATAATACAATGTGAGCAAGATATTACTTTGCTGCAGAGGGATTTACATAGACTGAGGGACTTGGCACTCAAATGGCAGATGAAATTTAATGTTGAAAAATGCAAAGTTATGCACTTGGGCGTAAAGAATACACAAGCAACATATACCCTTAATAGAAGCGAATTAGGGATAACAGCACCCGAAAAGGACTTGGGAATTGTTATAGACCACAAACTACGCAACAATGTGCAATGTCAATCAGCAGTGACCAAGGCCAGTAAGGTATTGTCATGCATGAAAAAGGGCATTCATTCTCGGGACGAGAACATCATTTTGTCTCTTTATAAATCACTGGTAAGACCACATATTGAATATGCTGTGCAATTTTGGGCACCTGTTCTAAAGAAGGATATTATGGCACTAGAAAAAATGCAGAGGCGGGCTACAAAATTAATAAAAGGAATGGAACATATCGGCTATGAAGAAAGGTTAACAAATTTAAACCTATTTAGTTTAGAAAAACGTTGCCTGAGAGGGGATATGATGACATTATACAAATATATTCGGGGCCAATACAAACCATTGTGTGGAAATCTATTCACAAACCGGACTTTACATAGGACACGAGGCCATGCGTTTAGACTGGAAGAAAGAAGATTTCGTCTAAGGCAAAGGAAAGGTTTTTTTACTGTAAGAACAATCAGGATGTGGAATTCTGTGCCTGAAGAAGTGGTTTTATCAGAGTCCATACAGATGTTCAAACAGCTACTAGATTCATACTTGCAAAAACAGAATATTCAAGGATACAATATTTCAATGTAGGGTAATAACTGCTTGATCCAAGGATAAATCTGACTGCCATTCTGGGGTCAAGAAGGAATTTTTTCAAAAACAAATATGAGTGTGAAAGATTTCATGTACTTACGTGTATGCCTTCAGTTGTACCTTCTCCCTGCTGTCCAAATACTGTAATAGGTTGTTTAAGTATGTGTTGAATAATTGTACTCGTCTACCAAACGAGAGACCACCCGCCCTGGGTAGCAATCAGCATTAGAACGTGGAGAAAAACCGCAACTTAATTGCTCCTAGGTGGCCGCCATTCGGCATACGAACACGTGGCGAGAACAAAGGATGGCGGCCATCTTAAAACTCACGAACGCGGTCAGCGGGGCGTACGCATAAATTGCCTGGAACTATTTTCGGCATGGCAAAAATGCGAACGCCCGTTCTTCATTGAAGTCCTGGATGAATATGTTCCCCTTCACGAATCAAACTGGCATTCGGTAAATGGAATGTACCGAACGAGGGGAACATTCGCATGGAACCAGCTGCACCATACGAACGGTGGTTTTCGTGTAGTTAGATGCAAACAGAGACCGGCTCTTGCTACTGATTTTATGGAACTCTAGCTCGGATACCTCCACATGGCGAGCCGGTCAAACTTCTACACGATGCGACACGGAAACTACCAGTATCCTCAGCTACCCAGGTGTAACGGATCACCTGGCACCCCGACTGGGTACCTCCGTTGAAGGATACTCCTAGCGCTTCCTGAGGACTCCAAGCACTGCAGCAGACACCACAACCACCGAACCGGAGAAGCATTGAATCCTCTCAAGCATATGAATGCTGTAGACAGTTGAATAGGAACCATACGAATAGGTTTACTCTCCTAGCAGTCAAACTGGAACAGCATACAATAAATCCTTCCCCCAATAATGAGACGACACTTCACTTTGAGGGTTAAAACAGGAACTCCCTGTACTGTCACATACAGTCTCTTTTATTCCCAATCCACAAACATAGTACAGCCCACAGGGCATTACAAAACAACCAATCAATCCGTACAATACACCCAGACACTCCCACACAAAATCCTCCCCTCTGCATGTGATATGATTACTGAACACAATGGGTAATCTCATTATCACCAGCAGAGGAATACAGTTTTTACACAATATTTATAACTTCTAAAATATACATGTCACAAACATAAAGCATACATTTTCATAATCAATCCATTCAGGGGAACAACATAGTAAAAAATGGCACGAATCAGACCAGGGGTTCAAAAGTTAAGGGAAAGTCCTTTGTGACTAAATGAAGCATGGCTTTCCGGCCCAAACCAGTTTCAGAGTCTTCTATCCTGGAGATTGAATTGAGAAGTAATTCAATTATCTCCCAGGACAGACACAAGACTCCATTATGCACATGGTGAGCACAAAGCATTAAAATATTATAAAATACACAAAGTCACATTTTATACATAAAACACAGACATGTCACATATCCCCAGATAGCTGGGATCTGAGCGCACAAAACTACCGAATAGCGCTCAGATCCTATTCACAGAGTTCAACTGCCATGGAGCCAAAGTCTTTAACTACACGAATGGGCTCCTTGGCATAGCTATCTGGGTTAATACATTCACATAAAGTCTGGTCCATAGTCCAAAGGCAAGAGGCGGGCAAGCAGCCCCCTCCAAGGACACGTGGCGAGGCTGGTTTCGCCACACCAGGGATGTTAAAATTATAGTTGTATGTATTATAAAAAGTACTTTTCTGAAATTGTTAAAAATTATGTTTCTGGCCAGCAGATAATTGAGCTTTGTATAGTGTAGAAACTCAATTATCTAGCCTGGCCCAGAGGAGGAGTTTTGTGTTGCATAAATTGTGTGTCCTGTGTGCCAGTAAATCCGTCTTGTTCCAGCATTAAGCTTTGGCTCATGTGTGGATTATTCGGCGATACCAGGGATATTTCCTTGTGTGGAGTGTTGGGTGATTTTCTTTTATGGGAAGGAGGGAATGCTTGACGGTGATATCATATACTACAGTCACAGTGAGGAAGGCTGAACTTGATGGCCGCAAGTCTTTTTTCAGCTATGTAACTATGTAATGCAGAGCAATATAATAACTCCATAAAGAGCAGCACAGTATAACAATTCAATGCAGAGCAATACACTATAACAACTCAATGCAGAGCAATACAGTATAATAACTCCATGCAGAGCATTATAATAACGCCATGCAGAGCAATATAACTCCATACAGAGCAATATTATAACTCCATGCAGATTATTATTATACACCACTCCATGCAGAGCAATACAATACCGAGCATAACCCTACCCAGTGCAGAGCATAACCCTACCCAGTGCAGAGCAATACAGTATAACAGCTCAATGCAGAGCAATACAGTATAACAGCTCAATGCAGAGCAATGTAACTCCATGCAGAGCGTTATAACCACTCCATGCAGAGCAATACAAGGCCGAGCATAATAACCCTATACAGAATGTCCTTACCCAGTGCAGAGCATTATATCCCTACACAGGACATCCTTACCCAGTGCAGAGCATTATAACCCTACACAGGACATCCTTCCCCAGTGCAGAGCATTATATCCCTACACAGGACATCCTTACCCAGTGCAGAGCATTATAACCCTACACAGGACATCCTTCCCCAGTGCAGAGCATTATAACCCTACACAGGACATCCTTCCGCAGTGGAGAGCATTATAACCCGACACAGAACATCCTTACCTAGTTCAGAACATTATAACCCTACACAGAACATCCTTACCTAGTTCAGAGCATTATAACCCTAAACAGGACATCCTTACCAAGTGCAGAGCATTATAACCCTACACAGGACATCCTTACTCAGTGCAGAGCATCATAACCCTACACAGAAAACTTAGAGTATTATAACTCTCATAGATCTTTAATATTAGAATATAGGATTTAATATTTTAAGATAAACTTTAAAAAAAAATATTTTTATTTTTTTTTAATTTTAGAATATCAAAAAATATAATAATTTAAAAAAATCAATCTGTGGTCAGGCACAATAAGCCGAGTTATAATAGGGTTGGTGTAAGTCGATTGTGGTGTACCGAAACAGGTGTTCGGGTAGGCCTGTAAAAAGATTGAATCGCTTGGGAGAGGTGGGTGGGCTGAACCAGGCAGTATCGGCAAAGCGGAATAGGCTGCCTTTGTATTTATAGACCAGGTAATCTCTCACAGAACTTCAGGCTCAGCCTTCCTATTTGTGGTCAGGGACATGATTGGGTATACGTCAAAGAGAGCTGAAGTTTGACTGAAAGATGGTAGGCTCTGCATCACTGATGGCCATATTTCACGGAACCAGTTATTCTTGACTGCCTATGGTTACATCTTAAAACCGCTGATCGATCGAGGTGAAAATAGATCCAAGGTCTTGTGTTTACTTTAGGATATATTATTCGGTTCCTCTACTGATAGAAAATCGTCTAGATAATGTATCACTGTGGCCAGTTACTTGCGTTCGAGACAACTACCAGAATTGAAAATGTTGCAGATTGCACTCAAGACCACAATAGGTCTATCCAGTTTCCTTTAAGCCCACTCTGTTGGAACCGGAGGTAGCATTACTCATAGTGTGAACACTCGGTGGAGTGGGAGTTGGAAGAGTCAATGGCACAAAACAGTGGTTTAATGCGAGTGAAATGATGGCTGAATAGTTCTGTGTCTAATAGGTTCCGATTTAAATGGGTGTTGAACTGGGTCAAAAACAAGGCTGATTTGGCCTAAAATTATTAGCGATGGTCATAGAATGTGTAACCACCATACTGGTGCTACAGGTCCACCATTTTATGTAAAATAGAGATCCAGTTCTTCCCTGTAGTGTGGGGACTTGTAACAGATGATGTCTCTATATAGACCAAAGGCGAGAAGGAATTTGGGTATAGACTGTTTTGTTCATTCTGGGGTCCCTAGCTTTCAAAACGCGTGACAATTCTCCGTAGCAGTACGCCTAGTTCTCTACAAGGTCTTAAAAGACAATCGACAAGGAGACCAAACTGAAGTCTTGGTCTTCCAGTGTGTCCTTCCTAATTGGCAGGGCGACTAAATCTGCTGGTGTGAGTATAGTGAAGATGCTGGATTGTAACTGGTGATGTTACAAGTAAGGGGTATGAAGTAGAGTACTCCATGGGAAGGTTAGGAGATTCTTACTTTTCTACAGTTTGTCGCTATGATCTTTCTTGAGGTGTGTGTGTCATACTATGATGGAGAATAAATGTGACGGCCATGCTGGTCATAGTGTAACCCTGCATCAACTGGCTGCTTGCATAGAGGCCCATACGGGCCATGCAATTTATTTTTTTGGATTGTCACAATACATTCTTGCATGAGGGTCGTGTATAGGGCAGTTTAACCATAGAACAGACATAAATTGACCAACATTATTTTAAAGTACGATTGACTAAGCTGTGCGAAGCCCTGAAAGGCTAAAATAACGGAAGTAATGTAAGGCCCAAATGAAGGGCTATAATTCATGTTATAGTAGTTTTGCCAACTGAGGGCTCTATGTAGTCGTATGTTGTGGAAGGCCAAGTTGAGGCTGAATATGAGCGTGTATGTGTAATAGGCCAAATAAGGGCCAACGGAATTCTACCGAGAGGCAAGATGGCTAAATTAGGGCCTAATGAGAAGTTATGAGTGAATGATACAATTAAATGGGATTTAATGAATGTTGATGAAAAATTGAGTAGACTGGTTGCATTTTTTAGTATGGTTATTAGTGACACCCACTTGGCAGACCTGGTTTAAGGCATGTCTTGATTTGAAATGTGACAATAACATACTTGGGTGATGTCCCCCCTCCTTTCTTCTTACCTTTGGACAGGGGGGACCGGGGACACTGCAATCCCTGGAGGTTCAGTTGTGGTGCGATTACTTCAGCCTGCAGCTCCTCTGGCTTATCTTCTTTTGCGAGCTGTGTCAGAGACTTCTCTCCTCCTGCTCGCGGGGGGAACTATCTGCCACCCGGGTCCTATCCCTCCCACACGAAATGCCCGGAGGCCGGTGAGGGAGGACCCTATGCTTGTGGCGCCCCCGGGCAACAGCCCAGTGTGCCTATGCGTGACGACTGCCCCGGTTGCACTACGACTCCCATAGCTCTCTGCCCATCTATTGCATTCAAACAAGTTTGGGAATTGTAGTCTGTCAACATCTGGGAGAGTTTGTCAACCGTGGAATAGAGCAGTGTTTCCCAACCCAGTCCTCAAGGCACACCTACCAGTCCAGGTTTTAGGGATTACCCAGTTGTGTCTAAGGTGTTTTTTTTCTTCTTTGTAAAAACACCTTAGACACACCCTGTAATCCCTAAATCCTGGACTGTTAGGTGTGCCTTGAGGACTGGGTTGGGAAACACTGGAATAGGGAGTGAGTTGAATATAGGGAGGATATGTAGGGTTACAAAAAAAATAAAAATAAAGTGCGCTGTGTCTTTAAGACAAACTATTAATGTACGTTAGCTGTAGCTTCAACCATATGAAAGTTTATTTATCACCCGTATTGCCCTATTGTTATATGCTGTATGAAATTGCCTGCAAGCATATCAACCTATATAATATATGGGAGAAAGATAGATATGTAAGTAGTGTGACACTGTATATTTACACAATATTGGTAGCACTTTATTATTTTTGTATTTTGCAGTGTTGCACATAAGTTTGAATTGGGCACACTGCACTTTAATATAGTTTGAGTATATGTCACTCTATGTAAAGCCCTTTTCTTTGTAGCACATTAGCACATATATGCACTGTCATATGGTTGATGCTACAGCTGATATACATTAAAGGATCACTACCACTTACCTTAATCCAGCGCCGGGCTCCCTCAGCGCTGGTGACCTCTCCTCCCCGCCGACGTCAGCTCCCGAGTGGAGCGGAATGTGCATGTGAGGCAAGAGCCGCGCGCACATTCAAACAGTCCATAGGAAAGCATTTCTCAATGCTTTCCTATGGACGTTCTGCACTCTGGATGCGAAATTCGCATCCAGCGTTGCAGAAGCCACTCAGTGGCGGACTAAGGAGGGGGCGGTCCGCCCCGGGTGCCACCTGGTAGGGGGGTGCCTTGACCCTGGTCTTGGGGCTGGAGGGGGCTGTGTGAGCTGTGCCCCATGGCACCTTGGGTGTCACACAGCTCACATGGAGAGACCAGCAAGATGAACTGGCTGCACGAAGGGGCGGAGCTATGGCCGTTTGGGGGCGGAGCCTAACCACGAGCGGAGCGGGGCTTAACACGGCCCTTAACTGCTGCGCATGGAGGTGCAGCAAGCATAAATCCCTGCACCTCCAGCCAGGGAAGGACTTCAGGCCAGGGAATCCACTCCTCCAGCCCACACTGTTAGTATAGGAGTGTGTGTAACTGCCTGAAACTGTGTGTGTGTGTGTGTAACTGTCTGCCTGAAACTGTGTGTGTGTGTAACTGTCTGCCTGAAACTGTGTGTGTGTGTAACTGTCTGCCTGAAACTGTGTGTGTGTGCAACTGTCTGCCTGAAACTGTGTGTGTGTGTGTAACTGTCTGCCTGAAACTGTGTGTGTGTGTGTGTGT
>OW240918.1:5187938-5258555 GCA_933207985.1 Pelobates cultripes
AGAGTGCGGGACACACACACACAGAGAGAGTGTGCGGGGGGGACACACACACAGAGAGAGAGTGCGGGACACACACACACAGAGAGAGTGCGGGGGACACACACACACAGTGAGTGCGGGGGACACACACACACACACAGTGAGTGGGATCACACACACACACACACAGTGAGTGGGGACACACACACACACACAGTGAGTGGGGGGACACACACACAGTGAGTGGGGGGGGGACACACACACACAGTGAGTGCTGGGACACACACAGAGTGCGGGGACACACACAGAGAGTGCGGGGGAGACTCGCACACACACACAGAGTGCGAGGGGGGACCAGAGGAGTGTCGGGGCACAGTCATACAGAGTGCGAGGGTGACACAGTCATACAGAGTTTCTGCTCTATATTGTCATCACTGATGGTTTTTAAGATGTTAACTTTCTTTTTTTCTTCTTTTTAGGAAATCCGGAAAGTAGTTCAGACTTTGGAGCAGACTGCGCGGGAAATTCTTATCCTTCTTCAAGGAGTACATCAGGAGGCTGGTTTCAAAGACAGTGAGTCCGTATATCCTAGGCTACTGGTTCTTTCTGTAATGAACAGCTAGTGATAGTGGTAACATTGTTTGAACAATTTGGCCTGGCTGCACATTCTAGGCAATACTCTTTCTCACTGACAGATTAAGAGCCCAGTGGGCCTGGTGCTGACAATTTTGATGGGTCTAATTACAAAATATTATCAACCAAAAACACTAAAACAGTCCTACCTCCCAAGCGTCATGTATCTGATGGAGATGGTGCTGGAGGGAAATTCATAGGATGCAGCTATGAGAAAACACATACCCACGCTTTCGTCTTTCAAGTTATTTCATACCCACTACTGGCATTGTCCAGTAAAGCAGGAAGTCTATGAATGGGGTAAAAGGGTGGGCCACTGATGCGAATCACATAACCAGAACTGCCGAAAGGGGCGAACATATCCAAAAAGGGGGCATGTGTATGTCCCCATGTCTCCCAGACCCTTAGTGTCTGTGTCCCCATGTCAGTAAGATACTAGGGGACATTGAGAGAAATTGGGACGCTGGGAGACATGGGGACACTGAGATACTAGGGAACACTGGGAGACACTAAGGACTCTGGGAGGCACTAAGGACTCAAATCTATCACAGTGAGTGTCTGAGATTTTTTTTCTTTTATACTAGGGGACTCTGGGAGACATGGGGCACTGAGGCATTGTGACACATAGGGGACACTGGAGACTTGATAAGGTACAGGTCGAAGCGTTGGCGGTGTCCAATAAACCTGCTTAAATCTATCACACTGAGTGCCTGAGATTTTTTTCTTTTATACTAGGGGACACTGGGAGACATTGAGACACTCTGAGACTAGGGGACTTTGGGAGAAAAGGAAACACAGAGATACTGGGGACACTGGCACACTACAGACACTGGGATACATGGGGACACTGGGAGTGCCCCATGTCTCCCAGGTCTCAAACTCACCCAGTGTCCCCTAGTGTTTGTATCTCCATGTCTCCCAGTGTCCCTTAGCGTCTGTGTCCCCAGTGTCCCTAGTCTGGGAGACTAGGGACACTGGGACACTAGGGCCACTGGCTGGGAGACATGGGGACACCGAGAGCCTAGGGGCCACTGGTAGACATGGGGCCACTGTGTCCCTAGTGTCTCAGGGTCCCCATGTTCTCCAGTGTCTCAATGTCTGTGTCCCCAATTCTCTAACTGTCCCCATGTCTGTTTCCCCTAGTCTCCAAGTGCCCCCTAGTGTCTGTCACCAAGTGTCCCTATGTCTCCCAGTGTCCCCAAGTCTCTCACCATCCCGATCTGTTTCCCCTAGTGGCTGTGTCCCCAGGTATCCCAATGCCCCCTAGTGTCTCAGTATTCCCAAGTGTCCCCTAGTGTCTCAGTGTCCCCATGTCTCCTACAGCCTTTCCCCCCCATCCCTCACTTACCTGAGCTGTTGGCTGTTTCTGCAGTCTGCAGGCTCGGAGCTGCTGTCTGGACTCTCTGTGCATAGCTACTCCCCGCGGATCAGTGAGTAGAGAGAGACAGGGAGGGAGATGCTGTAACTTCTGCCTCTCTCCACACACACTGTCCGGCGCTGGTATTGCAGAATAATCTGTTCATACTGAGACTGACATTTGTATTGCCGGTATTACTGCAATACCGGCACCAGCTAGGCAGCCTCAAATACCTGAGAAATACCTGGCAACCCTAAGAGTGGTGTGTAAATGGGCCTATTTAACCCCTTAAGGACACATGACGTGTAACATGTCATGATTCCCTTTTATTCCAGAAATTTGGTCCTTAAGGGGTTAATGGGCTTGGGCCTGGAGCTGCAGCTCCATCAGCCCCTATGTTAATCCGGCCCTGCTCTTTCTACGGACATTTGCAAGGTTGTTTTTGTTTTTTTAAAGGACACTAGTCATCAAAACAACTTTAGCTCAATTAAGCTGTTTTGTTGTATAGATCACACCCCTGCAGACACACTGCTCAATGCTCTGCCATTTAGGCGTTAAATCCCTTTTTTTTTTTTTTCTGTTTATGCAGCTCTAGCAACACCTCCCCTGATTGTGATTGACACAGCCTGCATGAAAAGAAAATGGTTTCATTTTCAATCAGATGAAACTTACTTTAAACGTTTTAATCTTTGTAAATGAAAGTTTAATTACATAGATGAGCCTCCTGTAGGGTCTACCAAGCTATTAACAGAGCAGGAGATAAGAAATTCTAAATTAAACATAATTTGCAAAAACGGAAGTGTAAACATTAGATGGCTTTTTACAGGAAGCGTTTAGGAAAGCTGTGTAAGTCACATGCAGGGAGGTGTGATTTGGCTTCATAAAAAAAGGGATTTAACTCCTAAATGGCAGAGAATGGAGCAGTAAGACTACGGGGGTATGATCTATACACCAAAACTGCTTCATTAAGATAAATAGTTTTTGGTGTCTATAATGTCCCTTTAATGGAAGGGAAGATAATCGTTCATTCACTACCCTGGTCCATAATAGACTTACTTCAATGTACATTAGTGTGGTCCTTGAATTATTTGTTTGTGCACATAATGAATATATTGTGTGTTCGTTTGTATTGATTCTTTACAAATCACTGCAGTTCTTAGCCTCTTTCCATATTGAGAATGCACTAGGATTGATCATTTCAAACCCTGGTATCTAGTGGGAAGAATATTGTTTCCACTCTGCGAATTCTGTAGTGGGCACCATGATCCTGGCGAAGCGTTATTGTTTATATATTGTTTGTAGACCGCTGCTGCCCATCACACAGCTCTTTTATCCAAGACTAAGCTAATATGTGTTCGCTCGGGAGAATGTAGCATTAAGTATGGGCAGTAGATTTCCATGTGCTGCGGCTCTTTGCCTCTTATTATGCTCCTTGCTTTTTGTTTTGATTTTGTTTGTTTTTTTTTTTTGTGGTTATTATTGTCCATTTTTCTTTACATGTTCCATTTATCAGTACCTGCAAAATGTGTGAAAGTACGGGAACACTTCAGCACTGTCAGATCCCAGCTCGCCATTCTAAAGACCAAATTCCCATCCGAGCAGTACTACAGGTAAGTCATTCATCATCAGTCGCTGGCATTCGGGTTAATCTTTTTACCTGGCCTTATAACTACTCTTCATTTTATAACTGCAGCCGCACCAAACCACCCAAAGATACCCAAAATAATAAATACAATAGTTTAATGAGGAGCTTCAGTGTCTGCTTCTAATTGTTTACTAGAATCTAATATTTATTGTAAATTAGTTGCTATAATCACACCCAATGTACTTTTTCTTAAGTCTCATGCACAAAACAACTTAAATTACAGCAATACAAAGTGGATTGAGCTCTTAAAATTGATCCAAATAGGTGTTTAATTTACAATGTGCAATTGCATTACAAAGTGGCAGAGGTTGGCTTCGCTTTGTTGTGGAGTTGCACATTGTAAAGCAAGCACTTATTTTGTATGAATTTTAACTGCTTCATACATCGTGTATTGTGATAATAAATTATCTACTTAAGCATAAGGAACAGGAATCGAGGATACGTGTTATTTGAAATGTACTTAACAGGTGGAATAACTCATGGAAAAGATAGGTAGAATCACCCAGAAAGTATTGATGAGGTCATTCAGGTACAGATTGTGAACTGGCTGAGCCAATATTGTGGGGACCCACTGGGAGCTGTTTGGATCTATTAAGACTAGGTAGTGTCATGATCTCACACAGACCATGTCTGCTCCATGAACCAAGTTAGTTTTTTACTTTATACACTCCTAATTGCTCTGCATTTCTCAGAAAATTATGTTCTGAACACGTAGTGATTTCTCATTAGTTTAATATGAAGCACACGAGTGAGTAATATCTGCTCTCGTGACCTCTTCATACGCTGAAAAATGAATAAAATAACTGTGAGCCATTCTTGTGCCAACTCTCTTTTTCGCCTCCATAAATAGGGCCGATCAGTGCAGTATGTCCTTCTCTAGCTAGGAAATACTGCTCATGGATTTACTGGAAGAATTGCAGCATCATTTCTTCTAGTTTGCTTGTTTTTCTGGAGGCCGATGTATTACATTGTGGTTTTGCAGTGTTTGGGGGGATAAAAAGAAGGTGCTGTTTTTGTGATCACTTTGCTTATCGGAAGTGAGACGAATTCTGGGGGAATTCTTTACATTTTCTGGAAATGTCTGAGCATTTGGAGAATTGTCCAGTGTTCTCATTCTGTGATGAGTTGATTATCGGAGACTTCCTCTCTGCAGGTTCCATGACCAGTGGCGGTTCGTATTGCAACGCCTCGTCTTCCTGGCATCCTTCTTGGTTTATCTGGAAACTGAAGAACTGGTAACCAGGGAAGCTGTGGCTGAAATACTGGGAAGTAGGTTTACAATGGCAGACTTTTTTTTTATTTTGTTGGTTTTTGTTTTTCCTGTGATTTCTTTTAAATTAGTGGTTTTATATTGTGATTTTAAAAGATAATCTTTTTGGCTTTGTGTATTTAAACGTGTCTACAAATAGGCATGTAACTGTTTGCCATTTAATCATTTGTTTACTGCTGTCATAATACAATTAGAAGTTAGATGGCATGTCTACACAAGTAACTAAAACCTGAATTTCTGTTCACATTCCCATTACTGGTGGGAGTCCGGAGCCAAGTATCTCTGAGTGTTACATGTTGTGATGTGCGGAGGCTATATTAGGCACTTATACCAATAAAGTATATAGCTTGTGTGGCAAAACTAGCCACTTAACTGTATGTATGTATAATGTTGCATTTTTCGTTGCTTTCCCCTTTTTAGTATATGTATGGGTATAGAGTATTCGTGTGCTTGCAGCATACGAACGCCGCCGCGTTCCGTTTGGAGTTCCACGAACAGTGATTTTCAAACACTGTTCGTGAAACGAACAAACTACCAAATGGGAGACCACACAACGGGGGTCGTGTGTCTCCCATTAACTACTGCAACAATGTATCACCAGTTGATTAATGGGTTTCGTGTGTGGCGGCGGCCATCTTTTCTTCACGAAAGCACAGCGGTGTTTAGTCGTCAAGTGCCTGGAACGAAAATCGGCTACTCAACTTACCGAACACCGCTGGACTTCCAGACCAATCGGGACAATAATTATTTCGGCATATTAATACTCTAAATGTATTTAACGAGTACAATGGTGGTCCATGAAATCAGGTAATTCGAATGGCGTTCGTCTGCATGTGCAGGGATCTGAGCTGTATTTCCCCAGATGGTGCGCTCAGATCCCAGCTATTCAACGAAAGGTCATTCGGTTAATTTACCCTAATGCTTTTTAAGTTATAGAATTTAATGTGAAATTGTAACTTGGGCTGTATGGAGAGATCGAGTGATTATCAGTATATTCTTATCACTCATCTCTCCAGTGTAACAATGCATGCGGGGAAATTGTCTTGTAACTTAAGTTTTCCATGTAGTCCACTGTTGTAAAATCCTTGCAAGGGCACTTTGGAAACCCCGTGTACGGGGAATTGTATAAATGCTGTGACCAGTGATTAAAACCTCCGTTGACCTCCAAGCTATGTGTCGTCTAGTTCTTGGGAGGAAGGGATTTACTACGCTACCTGTTTTTTACCTGCTTATCCTGACTACCAGCATAGATACTGTGGATTAACCCCTACTACTCCGCTACAGCTCGCTGGCGCAAACCTTGTATGCGGTTTTCCATGGTGAGCTGAATAAATGTTGTCTATGGTGCTGATTCTGTGAAGCCTCTATACTTTATTGGTATACATCGATTAGTTTTTAACCTCCCTGATATTCCATGTAGAGACATTGGTCACCCATGACTGCCAGAGATCACTGTGTTTTTCCATCTAAATGTTTGATATTATTGCCATGAATTATGAATGCCAGGATCTGTATGCATGATAAAACTACGGCCTATTTGTTCACTGAAAACCTTCATGGAAAACCCTTCTTCCTGTTTCTTTCCCTCTCATGATAACTGACTATAAAGCCACACACAGCTTTTCGCGGTCCTCCTCCTGGTATCAGTTTTCCTTAAGGATTTTAATCTGTAATGTATTTAGAAACTAAACCTTTTGTGTCACTACTCAGCACAGCATTTCTGTTTGTTCTAGTTGAATATGAACGAGAGAAAGGGTTTCATCTAGATATTGAGGATTATTTGTCTGGGGTGCTCAACCTCGCCAGTGAGCTGGTAAGTATGAGGGTTATTTTGTACATGAAATCTAATGTTTAGGATATTGTAAAGTAGTTTTTTTATTGAAATTACCAAAGAAACACAAGTGCCGTAACCGATACAGCCAGCCCACCCACCACAGTGGTTACGGTGCCATGAGTCCTTGCGATTCTCCACCCTAACAATCTGAGTGTTACGCCAAAGCACAAGTTCTTACCGTCTCCTGATGCTCTTGGCCAATGAATTGTGTCCAAACCTGTTATTAGTTGTGATATAATGTTGAATCATTATTAAAATTATGGTGGAATAAACACTTTGCAAATTCTATGTTTGGTTTTGGTTCAGAAGTTGGACAGTTGCCTCAGTCCTTAAGGGGTTAAAGGCCAGGGGCTTCATGTATCCTTTACATTTTTGTACTTTAGTGTATTGTGCGAAAATGCCTGGCTGGCTGTGTGTGTGTTTATTTATTTTAATGTTTTTCTTTATTGTCCGAATCATGAAAGTTTCAAATAGAATAGTTTGCCATCTTGGTCGCCATTTAACTTTTTAAACTGATTTATTTTGTATGTATTTATTAATTGTTTGTTATTCTTTTTACTTATTCTATTGTTTGTGTTTGGACCACTCTCCAGTCTAGGTTAGCTGTGAATAGCGTCACTGCCAGAGATTACGCCCGACCCCTCCGTATTGCTACATTCATCAACGAACTGGATTTTGGCTTTCGACTGCTCAACCTGAAAAATGATTCCTTGAGGAAGCGTTACGATGGTCTAAAGTACGACGTGAAGAAGATAGAGGAGGTGGTTTATGATTTGTCCATCAGGGGACTCAGCAGAAGTCAGCCCAGCACCAGCAGTGCGGACAAGTAATAGATGCTTGTATTTTTAGACTCGGGAGTTCAGATTGCCAGAGCAGTCGTGCTGCGGTCCATTCCAGCTTGCTAGTTTGGGGTAAAGGTGTTTTGATGCTGCAGATTCTACCATTGTTTCATTTTATTTGGATTGTTACAGTTTATATGATTACTGAGCTCATTAAGGAAGCAGAGTGAGGAAGAGTATTTGTTGGAACCTGTGTTTTGTCTTTTCCTTTTTCTTTCCAGTATATATTTGCTATTCAGCATGTCAGTTCTACAGTCTTGACAGTTCTGGTGCTATTATTGTCTTTTTGGTTAACCTGATCTTTCTCAATAATTAAACCAGAGACCGCCTGGCAATGGCCCTCCAACTGTTGTCTCACTGCAACCCCCGCTATTCTCAGCTAGCCAAGTAAGGGTGGTAGGAGGTGTGGTCAAGCCACAGATGACCCTATAAGCATTTAGAATTGTGATGCTGTCCCTGTTTGGGAATCGTTTCAGCTCACTGTGAACGGACTGTTCTTTACACTAATCGTTTAAATACCGCAGGAAAGCCTGAACCCATTGAAGAACGTCGTTGATGTATGGGGGAGACCTACAACTTGTAAACCATGTTGTTCATCAGATTATTCCCACATTTTCTATAATAAAGAATTAATTGAAGGAGCTGACTTATGCAATATATTTTCTGAGGGTGTATTTCTCCTTGGCTGTAGAACAAATCCTCTCTACCTCTACATGTCACTTGTACACAAATGTTACAAACCTGGTGCAGGAGTGCAACCTTTATTCTGTTTTCCTGTCATGTCAAGCAATGCCTCTCAGTTTATAGCTGGGCTGGCTCAGTCTGACTGTTGTAATAATAGACATTGCTAACCTATGAAATCTATAAACCTGCTTTGTTCGTTGACATAAGGAGAGGAGTTTGAATGAAAAATCTTTCTACAATTGTATTGTGTCTGTACTCTGACGAGCGTCTTCGTAATGTAGAGGACTATATGAGCTGACTGTTGCTGGCTGCAGTTCGTGACTGGATGAAGGCCCTAGCTCTGCCTGAGGCTTGCCTGACTATTGCAGTGATCCAATCCAAGTTGGTAATCATGGCTCAATTCTGCTTTTTTGATTGGACAGATTGGATCAGTGCAAGTAGCTTTTTCCAAACGTTCAAGCGGCAGTCATGACAAGTGGGTTGTAGCTGCCCATTTCTCACAGGACAGGTAGCATTGAAAAGGTTAAAACAATAAAATGCAGTCCCCACCCCAGTCTTCTCCCCTCTGAGCCTTATAAAGGGCAACTCCACTTTGAACTCCCCAGTATTTGCCAGTCCTCGAGAGAGACAGGTCAGGTAGCAGAGCTTTTTTTGTGTTTTGGATAGACGTGGTGAGGGGGCTGCGGCTCCTGGAGGGCTCCGTCTTGTTTTTTTGAAGGTTTGCTTGGCCAGTGCGCTTGTCCTTTAATTATCATATTATATGAACACACGACGGGCTCCTGTATTTCACTCCTTTATCATTCTGCTCAATCCGTGATGGAAGAGGCGAAGATGCGTTTGTACGTACAGCTGGGAGGCTTCATATGTGGACAACACACTGTGGTGTTTTTGCATTCCACTTACGGATCGCAGAGTGCTATGCACGTGCACAATGCGATCTCGGCACCTGGTGAGAACTCTTGAATCTGGAGACTAATCACAGGATATTTAAACCCAGCAGTAATTATGTGGCCACCGGGTGTGTTTCAGATTAGTTACCAGTGTGCTCTCACCAGAGGCTTATTAAGGTGAGACTAGTAGCTTTCATCTTAATAGTCTCTTTCTTTCCTAAATAAGTTAATTTGGATATGTGTCTCCCAGGTGAAATCCACATTAGCCTTTGTGCGTTTCACCAATTTGTCCAACAAACAGAGAGGCAATTAGGCAACCAATTCCTTATAGCCTCGTTATCCGTATAGGAGGCACAAGCACATTTAAGGTAAGTACATATTAGTTTATGTTTCAGCAAGTTTGTACCAAAATTCAGTGCTATTTCCAAGGCTGGTTTATCTACAAAGGAATAGCCTGTTCACTGCGTATGCTGGTCTGAGTGTTGCAGAAAGACTGGGCTTCCTCATTGTGGAACACACGCATAGGTTGCTCTGGGTCTCCAATGACAGAAAAGAAATGTACACACAGGTTGTGATTCATCTCCTCTATCAGTAAATGCATGTGCAAGTTATCGTCTGTTTTGGTGCAACTGCTTAACTGCCTGTTGGTGTGTAATGTTCAGGCCCACCTATGTACAGCCTAACTGCATGTCTGTGGGCAGTGCTCAGGCCCACCTATGTACAGCCTAACTGCATGTCTGTGGGCAGTGCTCAGGCCCACCTATGTACAGCCTAACTGCATGTCTGTGGGCAGTGCTCAGGCCCACCTATGTACAGCCTAACTGCATGTCTGTGGGCAGTGCTCAGGCCCACTTATGTACAGCCTAACTGCATGTCTGTGGGCAGTGCCCAGGCCCACCTATGTACAGCCTAACTGCATGTCTGTGGGCAGTGCTCAGGCCCACCTATGTACAGCCTAACTGCATGTCTGTGGGCAGTGCTCAGGCCCACCTATGTACAGCCTAACTGCATGTCTGTGGGCAGTGCTCAGGCCCACTTATGTACAGCCTAACTGCATGTCTGTGGGCAGTGCCCAGGCCCACCTATGTACAGCCTAACTGCATGTCTGTGGGCAGTGCTCAGGCCCACCTATGTACAGCCTAACTGCATGTCTGTGGGCAGGGTTCAGGCCCACCTATGTACAGCCTAACTGCATGTCTGTGGGCAGGGTTCAGGCCCACCTATGTACAGCCTAACTGCATGTTTGTGGGCAGTGCTCAGTCCCACCTATGTACAGCCTAACTGCATGTCTGTGGGCAGTGCTCAGGCCCACGTATGTACAGCCTAACTGCATGTCTGTGGGCAGTGCTCAGGCCCATCTATGTACAGCCTAACTGCATGTCTGTTGGCAGTGCTCAGGCCCACCTATGTACAGCCTAACTGCATGTCTGTGGACAGTGCTCATGCCCACCTATGTACAGCCTAACTGCATGTCTGTGGGCAGTGCTCATGCCCACCTATGTACAGCCTAACTGCATTTCTGTGGGCAGTGCTCATGCCCACCTGTGGGTATTTTTTTGCCTTTAAACACACTAAGATATTTGGTATACTTGTTTCAGTTAAAGCACTGTTGAGACCTGTTGAACTATATACATACTGGGTGTATGTGAAATGTTCAATCAGAGATATTTCTCCCAAAGATTTAATTACAATTATGTATATAGTGCCAACATAGTCTGTGACGCTGTACAATAAGTTAACTAACACAAACAATCCTACAAAACCTGTTTTGACATTCTGGAATGGTAGGTGAAGAGGGACCAGCCCAAATAAGCTCACTATCTAAAAGCTTGGGTTTTTCCTTGGACAAAGTGAATTCCTCTACAGTTTGACCATTATCATGGTTGTTTTAACTCTGTTTGCTGCCAATATAAATTACTGGTGGAATTTTATTTTAACCTGTGGTTATCCACAGTTGTGTCTGATTAGTATCAGATCCCCTGCGATCTGTGCAGGAAAGTGTTTAACCCATTTCCGACCAAGGACGTATCTGGTACTTCCGACAAAAAAAGGGCCTTAAGGATTAGAGCGCTGGAAGTTATCATCCCTGCCGGTGGCCCCTGGAGAACACCGGGTGATCGCTCCCCCTGGAGCGATCACTTCCGGGTTGCTCCACATGGAGCCCAGCAGTGAGGCAGAGCATCAGAAGCCATCAGGGAGGCTTCCGATGCTCTGCCTGTACGGAGTGCCTTGAGGGGTCGAGGCACTCAGTAAATATAAATTTTTAAAAAATAGTTCAATAATTAACCCCTCCCCCCCTCCCAATCACCGGCGTTACCTATATATTTTTTAAATGTATTAACTCTAATTTTTTTTTTTTTTTTACTTTTTCCACCAGCAGGGGGACTGCCTGTCAGTTCAGTTATGCATATATATGATTTTATTATACGTGTTCTTTGAGATATATATAACATGTATAGGAAATAAACGCGCGCGTGTGTGTGTGTGTATGTATGTGTATATGTATGTGTGTATGTATGTATGTGTGTATATATATATATATGTGTATATATATATATATATATATATATATAATTTCCATCCTGATGAAAACCCATGTATTGGGGCTGCAGCGTCAATATTTTTATATGATATAGAATAAAAGTTATATTTTATTTTTACTATCAACAAGTCCTTGGAGTGCGGTCATTTCCAATCATTTTTTTGTATCTTGTGCCTGACCAGCACTGGGAAATTACTCTCTAATCCAGGAGTGCAAGCATCTCGATATAGATATAGATATAGATATAGATAGATATATCTCTATCTATTAAAAAAAGAACAAAAAAAAACCTTTTATAAAAAAAAAACAAATAAAAACGCCATCTTTGGCCAGTGTTTGTGACTAAGTGGCTACTACAAAAGACTGGAAATACCCCATTTGGAATACCCTGGGTTGTCTACATTTGATAATGGTATGCCATGATGGGGTTTTTTCACAATTCTGGGCTACCATATGGTCTCAAAAGGCAACAAAGATCCAGCAAACCAACCTGGCAAACTGAATTGGGCAAGCCCTATACTGACCCTGTACCTTTAATAAAAAAAACTGTACATGGGGTATTGTTAAACAGAAATATGAGCGTTTAAAACCGTAAATATGGTTTGATGGGGGTATATCACATTGGCCGGTTTAAAAAATGTCCCAATTAGGACATGGATGCATGATGACCAGCTGTGGAAATTCCAAGTTGTTAAACTGGAATGTGCACCCTCCAAATAAGGTCTTTTAGCCCCCAGAGAATCCAACACACCTATACATGGGGGTATCACTGTACTCAGGAGATGTTGCTGAACACATATTGGGGTGTTCTTTGGCAGTAACCCTTAAAGTTCTCCGTACATTTATTTTTAAATTGCTGTGTGTCACAAAAAAATCACCAAGTACTTTATTTATTTTTTTAAATTTGGCATGTATTGGTGGTAAAACGGTTGCATGAAAAGAGTCAAAATACCCCAAGTTTAATACCTTAGGTTGTCTTCTTTTAAAAAATATATGCATGTGATGGGTTATCCTGGCAGATATCAGTGTTACAATGTTACGTTAATTTTGAAAAAAAAAAATGGATTGGAAATAGCAAAGTGTTACTTGTACTCAGGACAAAATTTAGAAACTATTTAGCACGGGTGTTTATTGGTGGTTGTAGATGCATAACAGATTTTGAGGGTCAAAGTTAGAAAAGGTGTGTGTTTGTTTTTTTTTCATATTTTATATATTTTTTAATAGTAAATTATATGATGAAAATAATGGTATCTTTAGAAAGACCATTTAATGGCGAGAAAAATGGTATATGTGTGGGTACAGTAAATGGGTAAGAGGAAAATTACAGCTAAACTGTCCTTAATGGTAAGAAAATTGAAAAGCTGTCTGGTCACTAAGGGGTTAAACACAAATATCTGTGGGGGTGGAATCCTACTATTAGAAAATCCATAGTGCAAAACCAAAAAACTAATGGTGTGTTGTTTCATGCTGTGTATAGTGAACAAAGAAGTGGGAGTCATTATTTTATGAATATTTCAAAAATACGTATTACAGTATGCTCCCTCATTTAAAGGGACACTCCAAGCACCATAACTACTGCAGCTACCTTTAAAGGCACACTCCTGGATTCCAGCAGCACACGTTTGGTTACAGTTAATTATACAAAGTGAGGACTAGGTTACTAAAGTGTATTTTAAATTTAAAACCAATTTTAGCCAAACTAGAAGAATTCAGTCAGTTACACTAACCATTTGGATACTTTGGCCTAGCATTTGATATTCAGGTTAAATTCCTGACATAGATAGAGATAGAGCTAGATATATATATATATATATATTCTCATAAATAGTCCTGTGAGTCTTACTGATCTTTGAAGACTGGAAGGTACAGTCCTACAAATCTGAACCTAACCTGAACCTGGCTGGGCATTTAATAATAAACTTTGAATGTGAACACGTAATGTAATATGGCCGTGTAATACCAAAATGTTCTGTTTAGAAAAACATTATTAAAATGTGTTCCTTGACTGATCCACCATAATCTGCCTTGTATGGCGCAGTGATACCATCAGTAGAATAAATCAGTCTGGAGTCAAGGCGTATAAAACATTTTATATTAAATAACAATTCCTGTACAACAAACATTATACATGGTGTTATCCATGGTCCTAATCAATGGAATGAACCCGATTTTTCTGGCGTTTTTCCATCTTTGCACCCTAGAATTTTTCAATAAACACTTTTTTTTTTTTCCCCCGATGATGCTACAGATTTATTTATTTATTTATTTGCCACTTTTTCCCCACAGAAAAGTGTTTCACTTCTCTTTTTCACCCTCAGCTGTATAATATAGTCTTGGTGACACTGTTATAGCGGCTGTGTAGTGTTGTCTCTGTGACATTGTTACAGCGAATGGGTAGTGTTTTTTGGTGACATTGTTATACTGGCTGTGTCGTGTTTTCAGTGACATTGTTATACTGGCTGTGTCGTGTTGTCTCAGTGACCTTGTTATAGCAGCGGTGTAGTGTTGTCTCGGTGACATTATTACCCTGGATGTGTCGTTTTGTGTCTGTGACGTTGTTGCACTGGCTGTGAAATGGTATGCTGTCAGACTGGTGCAGGAGTAAGGGTGACTATACTATAAACAGTTTGGGTACCATGTGCTATGAAACCATAGTGCTCTGTCATGTAAGTGAAGGCGTATTGGTGTCTGTGCCATGAAACCATAGAAGTTGGGGTGCTTGTGACATAATTCTGCAGTTGTAGGGGTGTCTGTGCCATGTATTCACAGGAGTATGGATTCTTGTGCCATGTAATCACAGAACTAGTGGTGTCTCTGCCATGTGTTCGTAGGAGTACCTGTACCATGTAACTGCAGGGTATCTGGGCTTTCTACCCTGTACCTGCATGACCAATACTGTAAATCTGCATGTAATCTGTGCCATAGAGCAAGGTATCTGGGTGCTTTACACCATGTAACCACAGCAGTATTAGTGCCCTGTGCCATGAAACTGCCGGAGTATTCATACCACTAACTTCAGTATGGGTATTTATACTGGGTACCCAGTGATAACAACATGTAGGGGTATGGGTAACCAGTGTGGGTACATGTATTGGTACTCAGTGATGGTAACATGGAGGGGTGTCGGTACTCGGTGATGGTAACATGGAGGGGTGTCGTTACTCGGTGATGGTAAGGTGTAAGAGTATGGCTACCCGGTGATGGTAAGGTGTAGTTGTATTGGTACCCTCTGACAGCAATGCCTTCTGAAAGCAAAATGGTGGAGTATGTGCCAGAGCAGTCTGTTCTGGATTGGAGAAGTATGTTTTTCTCAGGCTGAAAGTCTCAATTAAAGGACCACTATAGTGCCAGGAAAACATACTCGGTTCCCTGGCACTGTAGTGCCCTAAGGGTGCCCCCACCCTCAGGGTCCCCCTCCCGCCCGGCTCTGGAAAGGGGTTAGGGGTTAAAACTTACCTTTTTCCAGCGCTGGGCGGGGAGCTCTCCTCCTCCGATCCTCCTCCTGGGCTGAATGCGCACGCGCGGCAAGAGCTGCGCCCGCATTCAGCCGGTCACATAGGAAAGCATTCATAATGCTTTCCTATGGACGCTTGCGTGCTCTCACTGTGAAAATCACAGTGAGAAGCACGCAAGCGCCTCTAGTGGCTGTCAATGAGACAGCCGGTAGAGGATTAGGGGGAAGGCTTAACCCATTCATAAACATAGCAGTTTCTCTGAAACTGCTATGTTTATGAAAAAATGAGTTAACCCTAGCTGGACCAGGCACCCAGACCACTTCATTAAGCTGAAGTGGTCTGGGTGCCTAGAGTGGTCCTTTAAGAGACAAACCGGGAACATTGAATGCACTGGATGCTGTTAAACAGCTACGTTAAAGGTACACTATAGGCACCCAGATCACTTCAGCTCATTGAATTGGTTTGGCCGCAGTGTCTCAGGTTCATTAACCCTGAGCATGTAATTATTGCAGTTTTTAACAAAGTGCAATAATTACCTTTGCAGGGTTAACTCTTCCTTGAGTGGATGTCTACCAGACAGCCACCAGAGGGACTTCCAGGCTCTTAGGTGACTTTTTCTATAGTTTCTCTTTAATCTTCAAGTGTTGATCTTGCTGAGAATGCTAATGAAGGATGAGCTTTAATTAATAGAATTACACATCTCACTGCTCTGTAGCAGGCCGGACCTGGAAAGTAACGTGGCAACTAATATTAAACTCTAATTAGATTATAATTACTATCTTATGTGTGAGGAATTCAGTAATATTGCCATTTCACCAGTGCCACTAATGCCTGAAATGTGACACACGTAACACTGTAAGAGTTAAAATTGGGGATATTTGATTTATTTCCCGAATGTGAAACCACTGTTACTTGTCACTTATAATTTAGGAACTAAAGGAGAGTAGCATTGGGACGGGTAACCTCTGATGTACTGGCTTGGCTGGACTAGGTCTCCAGAGTCTTGAGGGCTGTGAATCGTTAGAGCCTTGCTCATTTTTTATTGGCAACACAGCACTCGTATCAGGCACATCAAACAATCATTTCTTGGTACCTGCGCAGTAAAATGAGGGGAATTCTGATTGGCTGCTGACCTCACATACTCTTAGCAGGTATATATTTAATCAATAACAGTAATATTGTGATGGAATTCCTAGACAGCCCTTTTGTATTTATAGTTCCAGGAGTAGCTTTGTAAGCTGTGACACCATTTACCTGGTTCTGGGATGGCACTAGTGCACTCCTGGCACCATAACTACTACACACGCCAGATGTTGTGGACTGCATGTTGCTTTGCTAGAAATATGGGGGATGTAGTCCACAACATCTGGCGCGCTGAAGGTCGCCTAGATACAGATAACGTTTTTGGGTTCTGAGGCTGAGCAATGCTTTGCCAATCTGTGTTTTTAATATTTGTAGGTGTAGTGCGGTGACTTGCCTTGTTAATATACCCTGCTGGAAGTCTTCCTACTGGTGTAAAAACTGCTACAGATTTGAAAGCATTATTTCTAAAATCTTGAAATCTTCTCTTTTTATTTGCCTGACGTCTGTGGAAAAGAACAGTAATTCTCTGTCTTACGAATAGAAATAGGATTATTTGGATCTATTATGCACCGATAGTTAATACAGAACACTCTGAACAATATTTAAACATCCTGGAAAAAGTGATGAAAATATTAAATTTTTCCCCTAAACCATGAATTTTGGAGAAATGACTGGAATTTCAAATTAACAGAGCTGCCTACTTCAGCTATTAGACCTAAGATTTGAAGTTCCCTTATCAGTTCTTTTCAACAAACTTCGTTTTATGTGTGAAATACGTGTGTAAATCATTGCTTCCTTGTGAACAGCCCACATTAGTTAACTTTTTATTTGCAAAAAGCTAATGCCAGATCTCTGTGGAGCGTGCTGCTTACGGTTTGAGTGAACATCTCATAGATTCAGACATATTATTCGACTGGGAATAGGTTCTGTTAGTGATTGAAATGTAAAACTATGCCAGATCTGATTAACAATAAATTATTTGGTGACCGGTATTTATTGAAGAAACTGCTGATTGGCATTGCCCCTTCTTCATTAAAATCTCTCAACCAAGACAGAAAAAAAACCAGCACAAACTCTCCATAACGAATTCAGTGAGCAGATAGAGATAGAGAGATATATATATATCTAATAATTTTTTTTGCTCCTGTACTCTTACTTTTTGTTGTTTTTGTCTTTTTTTTCTTCTCGCCATCCAGACTAGTTGATAAAAGACCTACAAACAGCGTTAATAACCACACGGTGCGAAAAGCATTGCCCATATTGCAGGCTCTCCGCTTTAGTTTCTCTCTTGAACTCTGTGTCAATTGTTCATGAAAAGGTAACACGATTTGCCTCTGACTGACATGGTCTTATGTGAAATGTGCTGAGATCAGCACAGCTGGGGTTTGGCCATTGTGGAAGAAGGGCAGAAGTCATGATTTACACCCATCTTGTCCTGTGATTGCTAGGTTCAGGGCCTGCCTTGCGTTGTGCTTATCATAATGTTAGGGAGAGCGTTTCTCCGTTTCTTCCAGGATCCAAGGTCTCGGGAGTAGATTTTGATTTGCCTAAACCAGTGTTGAGTTGTGTCACTGTCAACATCCCGGAACACAAACCCTTCACGTTTTATCTCCAATAGTTCAAATGTCTCCTCACAGTCTGGATCAGAGGATACCACACATTGTCCAAGCCTCAGAGGCTCCCTTAGCATTACAAACTTCCCAT
This sequence comes from Pelobates cultripes, assembly GCA_933207985.1. Taxonomy (NCBI): domain Eukaryota; kingdom Metazoa; phylum Chordata; class Amphibia; order Anura; family Pelobatidae; genus Pelobates; species Pelobates cultripes. The sequence goes on from OW240918.1 coordinate 5,205,854, forward strand.
TGTTTTTGTCTTTGATAAGTACTAAGACAGCATCCCTCACAATATGGTTGTCCGCACTTCCTTCAAGACCGGACTCCGATGTCCTCCGAATCTTCGCCATCAGTAGTGCCTGCACATTCTGAAATTTTAGAGCCTTGCAGCCCTTCTTAACCCACTGGCCGTCTGTGGGCTGTGCTAAATGCATAGGTCCTTCCTTGATAAAGCGCGTCTCTTCTCTGGGCCAACCTACCTGCTTGATGGCCATTTCTCTTATCTCAATATTGGTAAGTTCTTTATTTTTCCTGCTTTCTCTGCGGAAGGAACGCAACGTCCATGGATTTCCCTCCTGCTTAGTCTTCATGTTGATGTGTTCAAGGTGTGACTCAATACGGCTCTTTGCCTCCCACAGGCTGCCGTGATCTGGGTGGAACTCCGTTGTACTCTTTAGGATACGACTAAGCAGGAGAGGATACTTGGTGACCCTCTGCAAAGGAGCCATGAGAAAGGAGCGGAGGTTCATGCGCCTCAGTGCTGTGTTGTCATTCTGAGACACATCTAAAAATATCCTAGAATAGGAAATAAAAATTTAACAATAATACACTATTCTCCCACAATTTCAAGTGACTTCTTGCAGTGAATGAGCAGCCATGGATATTTAAAATTTTGTTTTGAGGAAAATACAGCATTTTAGAAATTTTAATGATCTTGTCTTAAAATAAAGGATAAATAAGAAAAAAATAATTTTATACATTACAGGAATAGTGCTGGAATTGTTTCCAATGGTCTGTCACACACATTACCACGAACACAATTACCATGCTCACCTCAGTAGTTCCTTCTCCTTCTCTAGTGCATTGAGCATGGCTATCGAGGCAGATTGCTGCAGACAGTATGTCTGGAATGAAGGCAGCATGTTGACAAACTCCAGAAACACTTCGCCAATACAGACGGTCATTAAATCATCGTCACTCTGCGTACACAAGAACACAAATACAGACATAGAATCATTGCCCTGCGCGCACAAGAACACAAATACAGACATAGAATCATTGCCCTGTGCGCACAAGAACACAAATACAGACATAGAATCATTGCCCTGCGCGCACAAGAACACAAATACAGACATAGGATCATTGCCCTGTGCGCACAAGAACACAAATACAGACATAGAATCATTGCCCTGCGCGCATGAGAACACAAATACAGACATAGAATCATCGCCCTGCGCGCATGAGAACACAAATACAGACCTAGAATCATCGCCCTGTGCGCACAAGAACACAAATACAGACATAGAATCATCGCCCTGCGCGCATGAGAACACAAATACAGACCTAGAATAATCGCCCTGCGCGCATGACGACACAAATACAGACATAGAATCATGCTCCTGTGTGCAACAACACAAATACAGACATAGAATTATCGCCCTGTGAACACAAAAACACAAATACAGACTTAGAATCACCTCCCTGTGCACAGAACACAAATACAGACTTAGAATCATGTCCCTGCGCACACGATGACACAAATACAGACAGAATCATGGCCATTTGCACATCAGAATTTAAATAGACATAAAATCATCGTCCTGTGCGCACCAGAACACAAACACTGACAGAATCATCACCACCCTGTGTGCACAAGATCACATATTCAAAAATAGAATTATCATCACCCTGCAGATTTGGCGAAACAAATACAGACATAGAATCATCGCCCTGCACACATAAGAACACAAATACAGACTTAGAATCATCTTCCTGTGCGCACAACACAGATAGAAACATAGAATCTTCATCACCCTGTGTTCACACAAATACAAACATAGAATAGTCATCGTCCTTTGTGCACGAGAACATTAATATAGACAGAATCATCATCACCCTGCGCACACGACAACACAAATACAGACATAGAATCATCTTCGCCTGCATCAAGAGAGTTATCATTAACGGTAAATTTTTCAGGCTGGTGGTAAGTGGTGTCCCTCAGGGTTCTGTTCTGGGACCCCTTCTATTTAACATGTTTATAAATGATCTTGAAGACCGCATTAAAAGTCATGTTTCCGTGTTTGCAGATGACACAAAACTCTGTAAACTAATACAATGTGAGCAAGATATTACTTTTCTGCAGAGGGATTTAGATAGACTGGGGGACTGGGCACTCAAATGGCAGATGAAATTTAATGTTGAAAAATGCAAAGTTATGCACTTCGGCGTAAAGAATACACAAGCAACGTATACCCTTAATGGAAGCGAATTAGAGATAACAACACATGAAAAGGACTTGGGAATTGTTATAGACAACAAACTATGCAGCAATGTCAATCAGCAGTGGCCAAGGCCAGTAAGGTATTGTCATGCATGAAAAGGGCATTCATTCTCGGGACGAGAATATCATTTTGCCTCTTTATAAATCACTGGTAAGACCACATATTGAATATGCTGTGCAATTTTGGGCACCTGTTCTAACAAAAGTTATTATGGCACTGGAAAGAGTGCAGAGACTGGCTATAAAAGGAATGGAACATATCAGCTATGAAGAAAGGTTAACAAATTTAAACCTATTTAGTTTAGAGAAACATCGCCTGAGAGGGGATATGATGACATTATACAAATATATTCAAGGACAATACAAACCATTGTGTGGAAATCTATTCACAAACCGGACTTTACATAGGACACGAGGTCATGCTTTTAGACTGGAAGAAAGAAGTTTTTGTCTAAGGCAAAGGGAAGGTTTTTTTTTTTTTTACCGTAAGAATAATAAGGATATGGAATTCTATCCAAGTGCATGCAGATGTTTAAACTGCAACTCAATGCATACTTGCAAAAACAGAATATACAATGATATTTTTCAACTGTAGGGTAATAGCTTCTTGATCCAAGGATTAATCTGACTGCCATTCTGGGGTCAAGAGGGAATTGTTTTCCTAGTTTGTTGCAAATTTGGAAGTGCTTCAAACTGGGTTTTTTGCCTTTTTTATTTTTTTTTGATCAACAGCAAAAAAGAGAGGTGAGGAAGGTTGAACCTGATGGACACATGTCTCTTTTCAGCCCATGCCCTGCGCACATGACAACACAAATACAGAACTAGAATTATTACCCTGCGCACTCAACACAAACACAGACATAGCATCATCGCCCTGCGCACACGACTTCACAAATAGAGACAGCATCATCATCACCCTGCGCACACGACAACACAAATAGACATGGCATTATCGCCCTGCGCACACGACAACACAAATACAGACATAGAATCATCGCCCTGCGCACATGACGACACAAATACAGACATAGAATTATCATCGCACGAGAACACAAATATAGACAGAATCATCATCACCCTGCGCACACGACAACACAAAAATGTCATGACTAATAATAGAACATCGGTACACAGTTATGGGAAATTAATTATTTCACAAGTTTAAAATGGATATTTCAGCCTATAATTTGAAATTCACACTTTAGTGAATAATCCTCTAAATGTTGCAATCGCTTATTTTGTGAATGTCTCCCTGGCTAACAATATATAATATGACAAAGGTTGCACCCTCTATCCTCCTAACAAAGGAAATACACCTAACTCTCTGATGCTGGCCCTTTAACATCGGATTACTAGAAAATGAAAAATTCAGCTTTAAATAGAAATTAGAGTTGGGAAGTTAATTCTATATTTCCATATAAGCTATTTATTTCCCTTTGTTGCAGTCTTAATCCCCTGTATTATCTCCCACCGAGGAAACAACTTCTGATTCCTATGGCAGCATCTGTACAGACATCCCAGCTCCCATCCTGACATATACTGGCAAGGGTTTCACACAGCTTCCATCCTGACATATACTGGCCTGGGTTTCACACAGCTTCCATGCTGACCTATACTGGCCTGGGTTTCACATAGCTTCCATGCTGACATATACTGGCCAGGGTTTCACACAGCTTCCATCCTGACATATACTGGCCTGGGTTTCACACAGCTTCCATCCTGACATATACTGGCCTGGGTTTCACATAGCTGACCTATACTGGCCTGGGTTTCACATGCTGCTGACATATACTGGCCTGGACATATACTGGCCTGGGTTTCACACAGCTTCCATGCTGACATATACTGACATATACTGGCCTGGGTTTCACACCGCTTCCATCCTGACATATACTGGCCTTGGTTTCACACCGCTCCCATCCTGACATATAGAAGCCTGGGTTTCACATAGCTTCCATCCTGACGTATACCGGCCTGGGTTTCACACAGCTTCCATGCTGCCATATACTGGCCTGGGTTTCACACCGCTCCCATCCTGATATATACCAGCCGGGGTTTCACACCGCTTCCATCCTGACATATACAGGCCTGGGTTTCACACAGCTTCCATCCTGACTTATACTGGCCAGGGTTTCACACAGCTTCCATGCTGACATATACCGGCCTGGGTTTCACACAGCTTCCATCCTGACATATACCGGCCTGGGTTTCACACGGCTTCCATCCTGACATATACTGGCCTGGGTTTGACACTTTTAATAAAGTTAACAGGGTTATTTACTAAGGTGAATTTAAAGTTCATTTCAAATATTATTATTTTATTTTTCTGCTACTTTGACCTGAAATTTAAAATTCAGTTTGAATTCGCCAAAATGAGAGAAAGCGACAAAATGAGCATAAATAGGCAGTGGGTATTAGTTAAGTGAATACAAATGAGCATCACTATGGACTGGGAGCAGTTTTTCTGAACTTTCTATTCTGTTTACGTTAGAGTTTTCTGCATGTTAATGTCAAACTAACATTTGTCTTTAAAGGACCACTATAGTGCCAGGAAAACATATTCGTTTTCCTGGCACTCTAGTGCCTTGAGGGTGCCCCCACCCTCAGGGACCCCCTCCTGCCGGGCTCTAGGGGGAGGAAGGGGTTAAACTTACCTCATTCTCCAGCGCCGGGCGGGGGACTCTCCTCCTCCATAGCGACGTCATCGGCTGGATGCGCATGCGCGGCCGGAGCCACCCGCGCATTCACCCAGTCCATAGGAAAGCATTCTCAATGCTTTCCTATGGACACTGGCGTCTTCTCACTGAAAATCACAGTGAGAAGCGCGGAAGCGCCTCTAGCGGCTGTCAATGAGACAGCCACTAGAGGCTGGATTAACCCATAGATAAACATAGCAATTTCTCTGAAACTGCTATATTTATAGAAGAAAGGGTTAATCCTAGCTGGACCTGGCACCCAGACCACTTCATTAAGCTGAAGTGGTCTGGGTGCCTATAGGTGTCCTTTAATAAACTAGAGCACATGGGATTTCACACCCAGATTCAGAATTCCCTAGTGCCAGCCATGAAGGATTCCTTATTTACCTGGTCGAACGCTTGGTCGATTTCCTCTTGTAGGACCTCCAGAAACTTCCCGTTGAGGTCAATGAGCTCCTGGATGTTGCTGAAGACAACCAGCAGCTGTTCAGGAGTTAGAAGTCCTGCTGTCTGCATGGGGATGTAAAATTCCTCCTTTATAATCCTTATATCGTCCCCGTAGCTGGACTCTGTGTTTACAAACTCCATAACTGCCTCCTTGCGCTCAGTCCTGCGCATTACACATTTTATACACAAAGTGTCCTGTCTCTTCCCTCGAACTTCTATATCCATGGCTGAATCTCTTTCCCCACAATCAGTACAAGGCCGATGAGCCTTCCATGCCTCCAAGGAAGCTGCAGCTTCTGCCACCCTTGCTCTCCACTTCCTAGACATTGCATCCCCAATGCCACTGTCCACTCTTTCTACCTCCCCTGGTTTGGCAGCCCTGCTTCTGTTACCCTCACAGTCATCTCTATCATCGTTGACACCAACTATCCCGCTGTCGGTGCTCAGGCTGCTAATGTTGCTCCAGCGATGCCGAGACTGGTTACAGTGTCCGGTGGTATAAGGGGCGTTAGTCCCTGAGCTGCAAGAAGTGGTCGTGTTGGCCTTCAACAGCACCGGCCCTGGGCAAACAAAGAGGATTTACTTGAAAAAATCACACTATGTAAATAATAATTCATGTATCTATAATCCCTCAGTTTATTGCATTGTCTTCTCTTAGAATGGGGTTCCTAACTTTTTCTGACATGGACTCCTATTTACATCATGAGATTAGCTTGGTCAATCCATTTCCCACCTGACAAGGTGGATAATTTAATAAATGAAATCCCTGATAGGGCCCTTAATCTTAACCACTTATTGTTCTCTCCAGATGGCTAGATGATGTACAGGGGAATTTATTTCACTTGACTCAGGATAAACTATGAAAAAACATCCACAGGAAATGGCTGGGGCTGTGGTAGACATCTCAGCCGATCACATTTATTTCTGGCGGCTATCTTGGACTCGCAGAGGCAGAGTTTCTCTGAGAATGCGTTGTTAATATTCAGGGAAGACTCTCAAGGCACTAGATCAGGGGTGGGGAACTTTTGGCCCTCCTGATGTTTTGGACTACATTTCCCATAATGCTTACAGCCATAATGCTGGCAAAGCATCAAGGGAGATGAAGTCCAAAATATCTGGAGGGCTGAAGGTTCCCACCCCTGCTCTAGATCCTTTCTGCCGTATTATTTTTTAGCTGTTCGTAGGCCGTGAGGAGTACTCCTGGATTATTTTAATATATTTAACATTTCACACTGCACTTTATATGTATTTTTAGCATATAGCATTTATTTTTGTCACGTGCACTTTTTTTTTTTTTTTTTCAGGGTATGATCTGAGGTCACGAATGACAATAATAGGCCTAGGTTAAAGCCCTAGTGTCGGCCCATAATACGACTAGTATACACAGGTGCATGTAGTGTACATGTAGGCTGGAAAAACGTCAGGTAGGGTCTGTTTAACACCTTCTTTCTGGGTTGAGAGTTGTTTGATTTATTGATTTGATTTATGGATTGGCTGGTTCAGGATATGTGGGTAGTTATAACTACCTATTATATACTTATTATAATAATATACTCCACTACAAGCGCTGGTTTGGGGGGATGGTGGGAGGGGAGCAGAGTTTTTAAGTGGTTTAGTTGTTAAAACCTGAGAGTCCTGTCTGTGCGTTGTATTACTCTATCTACAATTTGTTCTTGTCAATGGCTTTTATACAAGACTTTATTTAATGCTTTAATATAACCGTTTCAGTTAGAAAGCTGTACTGATCCTATCTCAGTGAGCGAAATAATGGCAGTTGGTACCGTTTTCTCTGTCCTGCCTCCTCCGCTGAGCGTGGTGCCGGGCAGCGGCGGCGATTTTTAGTTCCAGCTGCTTTCTCTTCACTGCGTCCGTGGGCATGGGGTCACTGAAATGAGGCCGCAAGCGACACCCACGTGGAGTCTTTCCAGTCTCCCCGGCTTCGTGACTCATATCTGAGCTGGATCTCCGACATCCTGGGCTGCAGAGCTGTACAAAAAAAATAGCCGTGAACTCTCAGTTACTAACCCCTACACTACCAGGTTCCTAAAAATGAAATAAAAAAATTAGCATGACGTTTGTTTGAAATATGGGATGCACAGCTAGCAGAAAGGTATGGGAACAAACTTACTGCATACACCAGTCACTACCTGAAATATTAACATTTATGGTTTATACAGTAAGTATAACCAGAAACATAAATTAATGAGCAACTACCCAGCTTATGTTTATTTGTAAGGAACCTGGGAATGGAGATTCCTAGAAATGGAAGCAGGATGTAAAGAAATATCTGAATGGAGGTATTTTGTGAGCTCTTACATCATGTAACAATACAGAGCACTGTTGGCTGCACCCTCCCTTCTCAGTTCCAGCTATTTGTAACTATGGAGTGTCTAAAATTCTGGGGACCAGACTGGAGCACTGGCAGATATTTAGTGTCGCTGCAGAGTGATAAATAGCACTGAAGTCGAGGATAGGCAGGACTTTATTTCCTTATGCTAAATGCTATGTTAAAGGGACACAATATAGGCACCCAGACCACGTCATCTCATTGAAGTGGCCTGGGTGCAGTGCTCCTGTCCCTCCTAACCCTGCAATGTAAAACTGTTTTAGAGAAACTGCAATGTTAACAGATAGCCACTAGAGGTACTTCCTAGCCTTTCGCAAAGTTTAACTTTGTTAAAATCCCCATGTCTTATAAAACCACATAGAAAAGCATTGATTCAGTGCTTTGTTATTGGAGAGGGCTTATTGCATGTGTGGTGCTCACCTCACAAGCACATTACATACCCCCATAGCCTTACGGAGGAGCAGTGCGACCCAACGCCGAAGGACATTGGCACTGGCGTAAGGAGAGTGACAAAGTTTTTTTTAAATCTTTCATGGCCAGGGGGTTGGCCAGGATATTAGGAGTACATCTTTGCATTTCTAACATTACACAGTTACATAATTACGTAGATAGCTGAAAAGAGACTTGCATCAAGTGCAGCCTTCCTTACATATGTTTTTGTTGTTGATCCAAAAGAAGGCAAAAAACCTAGTCTAAAGCGCTTCCAATTTTGCCACAAACTAGGAAAAAAATCCTTCTTGACCCCAAAATAGCAGTCCTATGTCTCCTTGGATCAAGCAGCTAATACCCCATTAATTAGAAATTATATCCATGTATGTTATGTTTTTGTAAGTATGTATCCAATTGCAGTTTAAACATCCGTATGGACTCTGATAAAACCACCTCTTCAGGCAGAGAATTCCATATCCGTATTGCTCTTACTGTAAAAAAACTTTTCTTTGCCTTAGATGAAATCTCCTTTCTTCCAGCCTAAATGTGTGACCTCTTGTCCTATGTATAGCCCTGTTTATGAATAGATTTACAGATAATGTCTTGTAGTGGCCCCGAATATATTTGTATAATGTTATCATATCCCCTCTGAGGCGCCGTTTTTCCAAACTAAAGAGATTTACATTTTCAACCTTTCTTCGGAACTAAAGTGCTCCATTCCTTTTATTAATTTTGTAGCTCGTCTCTGCACTTTTTCTAATGATATCCTTCTTCAGAACAGGTGTCCTAAATTGCACAGCATTTTCAAGGTGTGGTTTTACCAGTGATTTATAAAGAGGCAAAATAAAATTTTCATCCCGAGAATTTATCCCCTGTTTATACATGACAAAACCTTACTGGCCTTAGCAACTGCAGATTGACATTGCATATTGCTGCCTAATTTGTTGTCTATAACAATTCCCAAATGCTTCTCGTGTGTGGTTATCCCTAATTCACTACCATTTAGGGTGTAAATTGCTTGTGCATTCTTGACCCCGAACTTTGCATTTCTCTACGTTAAATTTCATCTGCCATTTTAGTGCCCAGTCCCCCAATCTATTCAAATCCCTCTGGAGCAAAGCAATATCCTGCTCACATTTTATTACTTTACAGAGTTTTGTGGCATCTGCAAACACTGAAACATGGCTTTCAATGCATATTTCAAGATCGCTTATAAATATGTTAAATAGAATCGGGCCCAAGAAGCGGTCCCAGTTTTCCTTTAAAGGACCACTATAGTGCCAGGAAAACATACTCGTTTTCCTGGCATTATAGTGCCCTGAGGGTGCCCCCACCCTCACGGCCCCCTCCCGCCGGGCTCTAGGGGGTGGAAGGGGTTAAATGTACCTTTTTCTCCAGCGCCAGGTAGGGAACTCTCCTCCTCCTCGCCTGAACGCGCTTGTGCGACAAGAGCCATGCGCTCATTCAGCCAGTCCATAGGAAAGCATTCACAATGCTTTCCTATGGATGCTGGGGTCTTCTCACTGTGAAAATCAGCGCCTCTAGCGGCTGTCAATGAGACAGCCACTAGAGGCTGGATTAACCCTATTATAAACATAGCAGTTTCTCTGAAACTGCTATGTTTATAGAAAAAAGGGTTAAACCTAGCTGGACCTGCCACCCAGACCACTTCATTAAGCTGAAGTGGTCTAGGTGCCTATAGTGGTCCTTTAATGAAAGCGTCATCCTATCAGTAGCAATGCTCTGACTAATGGAAACTCCCACCCACTGAGGTCACTTTACAGCTTGCAATGTGTAGGTGGGTGACTCACTGCAGCGCGATGATGGAGGCCAAACAGCATATTGCTGCACAGCATCCGTCAAAACGACAAAATTCATCTCATTATTTTAATAAGCAGCTTTCTCTTTAAACGTTCTGTCTCTGGGGGGAGTTCTCTGAAAATTCTATGATTCTAGTTAAATAAATAAACACAATAGGCAAATGTCAGAGAATTTAACATGTTTAGTGTTTGAAAAGATGAAACAGTCAGTCAGGAAGGACAAACTGATATACAGGGCTGCTGCTGTCTAATATATAAATCCATAGATAGATAGAAGCAGGGCTCGCTCTGTTTATACACTATATAAATCCATAGATAGATAGAAGCAGGGCTCGCTCTGTTTATACACTATATAAATCCATAGATAGATAGAAGCAGGGCTTGCTCTGTTTATACACTATATAAATCCATAGATGGATAGAAGCAGGGCTCGCTCTGTTTATACACTATATAAATCCATAGATAGATAGAAGCAGGGCTCGCTCTGTTTATACACTATATAAAGCCATAGATAGATAGAAGCAGGGCTCGCTCTGTTTATACACTATATAAATCCATAGATAGATAGAAGCAGGGCTCGCTCTGTTTATACACTATATAAATCCATAGATAGATAGAAGCAGGGCTCGCTCTGTTTATACACTATATAAATCCATAGATAGATAGAAGCAGGACTCGCTCTGTTTATACACTATATAAATCCATAGATAGAAGCAGGGCTTGCTCTGTTTATACACTATATAAATCCATAGATAGAAGCAGGACTTGCTCTGTTTATACACTATATAAATCCATAGATAGAAGCAGGGCTCGCTCTGTTTATACACTATATAAATCCATAGATAGATAGAAGCAGGGCTCGCTTTGTTTATACACTATATAAATCCATAGCTAGATAGAAGCAGGACTCGCTCTGTTTATACACTATATAAATCCATAGATAGATAGAAGCAGGACTCGCTCTGTTTATACACTATATAAATCCATAGATAGATAGAAGCAGGGCTCGCTCTGTTTATACACTATATAAATCCATAGATAGAAGCAGGGCTCGCTCTGTTTATACACTATATATAAAGCTATAGATAGAAGCAGGGCTCGCTCTGTTTATACACTATATAAATCCATAGATAGATAGAAGCAGGGCTCGCTCTGTTTATACACTATATAAATCCATAGATAGATAGAAGCAGGGCTCGCTCTGTTTATACACTATATAAATCCATAGATAGATAGAAGCAGGGCTCGCTCTGTTTATACACTATATAAATCCATAGATAGATAGAAGCAGGGCTCGCTCTGTTTATACACTATATAAATCCATAGATAGATAGAAGCAGGGCTCGCTCTGTTTATACACTATATAAATCCATAGATAGATAGAAGCAGGGCTCGCTCTGTTTATACACTATATAAATCCATAGATAGATAGAAGCAGGGCTCGCTCTGTTTATACACTATATAAATCCATAGATAGATGGAAGCAGGGCTCGCTCTGTTTATACACTATATAAATCCATAGATAGATAGAAGCAGGGCTCGCTCTGTTTATACACTATATAAATCCATAGATAGATAGAAGCAGGGCTCGCTCTCTGTTTATACACTATATAAATCCATAGATAGAAGCAGGGCTCATACACTCTAGATAGATAGAAGCAGGGCTCGCTCTGTTTATACACTATATAAATCCATAGATAGATAGAAGCAGGACTCGCTCTGTTTATACACTATATAAATCCATAGATAGATAGAAGCAGGACTCGCTCTGTTTATACACTATATAAATCCATAGATAGATGGAAGCAGGACTCGCTCTGTTTATACACTATATAAATCCATAGATAGATAGAAGCAGGACTCGCTCTGTTTATACACTATATAAATCCATAGATAGATAGATAGAAACAGGGCTCGCTCTGTTTATACACTATATAAATCCATAGATAGATAGAAGCAGGGCTCGCTCTGTTTATACACTATATAAATCCATAGATAGATAGAAGCAGGGCTCGCTCTGTTTATACACTATATAAATCCATAGATAGATAGAAGCAGGGCTCGCTCTGTTTATACACTATATAAATCCATAGATAGATAGAAGCAGGGCTCGCTCTGTTTATACATTATATAAATCCATAGATAGATAGAAGCAGGGCTCGCTCTGTTTATACACTATATAAATCCATAGATAGATAGAAGCAGGGCTCGCTCTGTTTATACACTATATAAATCCATAGATAGATAGAAGCAGGGTTTGCTCTGTTTATACACTATATAAATCCATAGATAGATAGAAGCAGGGTCGCTCTGTTTATACACTATATAAATCCATAGATAGATAGAAGCAGGGCTTCGCTCTGTTTATACACTATATAAATCCATAGATAGATAGAAGCAGGGCTCGCTCTGTTTATACACTATATAAATCCATAGATAGATAGAAGCAGGGCTCGCTCTGTCTATACACTATATAAATCCATAGATAGATAGAAGCAGGGCTCGCTCTGTTTATACACTATATAAATCCATAGATAGAAGCAGTACTTGCTCTGTTTATACACTATATAAATCCATAGCTAGATAGAAACAGGGCTACATAGCGATTAGGGAGATAATAAACGCCTATGGTCCAAATGAAGTGTGAATATTAGTGTAAACGTAAGCTGTGTCGATCTGTGACATAGAGAGATCTGTGACAGTCTAGCTCAGACTATTCGTAATGTGCCGTGAAATAAACTGAAAAACCTGATTGGAATTTCTTCTAATAGAAATACCAAGATATCTTGTTTTTGTAAAACTAATTGACGAGACGGTTGTGCCATATTTAGGTCTAAAGTAACGAAACAATGTTGTTTCCTAGACCAGGGATAGGCAACCTACGGCACTCGAGGTGTCTTTGCACGGCACTCAAGGCTGCTAGAGCCAAACAGGCTCTGGCCTATCAGGAGTCTCAGTGAAACTTCAGATATCTGCTTATCCGAAAAGGTGGTGAAGGAAAATCCTCAATTTATGCATTGCAGCACAAGGATCAGTTCCTCCCAGCACTTGTGAATGGGAATCCACACAGTATTAGAGAAGCTCGCAGTTGTTGTTGCAGCTCCTGTCCTTGACCTGTACCTGGCCAGCCTGGTCCCCACTGGAACCCAGGGAAGCCACCCACACTGCTAGATATACACAGACCTGCATACAAATAATACGAACAGCCCACAAAGAAACAAATACATAATCCCCACAAACGCAACACCACTAACAATCCACATACATGCACACATTCCCACATGCAGCCTCTCACATGCAATACCCCAAACAGCCCCCACTACCAAACACACAATGTGACATATCCATCCACACACAATTCCACAAGCAGCCCTCGTACACAGCCCACATTCATGTGTATACAGGGCCGGCCTTAGGGGTGTGCGAGCTGTGCGGCCGCACAGGGCGCCATGGCAACAGGGGCGCCAGGCGGCCGACACAGCTCGCACTCAGTCACTCACATGCCGGCCCGAGTCATGTGCAGAGCAAGTCAAGTGCATTGTGCTGCGCACTTGACTTGCAAATTATGAAGAGTGCAGCGGCCAGGAGAGAGAGGAGGTCAGGAGCACGGAGGAAGAGCGTGCTCCGCCTCCACAGTCATCCGCGGAAGGATCCGCACAGTGAGTGTGAGGGAGGAGGTCAGTGCTGGTATCAAGGTCGGCAGACTGGGACACTGTCAGGAGGGTCCAGGGAGCAGCAAGCTTCAGTGTGAGTCTGCTCATTCTTGTTGTAACTATTGCTTTTTAAAAAAAAAAAAAAAATTAAATAGATTGTTGTTTTTGGGTGTGTGTGTGTGGGGGTTTGCAGAAGGGGGAGCAGAGGTTTTCTCGCTGGGATTTTGGGGAAGGGGTTTTGTAGAAGGTGGGTTGGTTTAGGGAGGAGCAGAGGTTTTATAGAAGGGGTTAGAGGTTTTGTAAAAAAGGGGGTAGGGGTTTAGGTGTAGAGGAGAGGTTTTGTAGAAGAGGGGGCAGGCATTTCTGGTGAAGTGGCAGGGGAAAGGATTTTGTGGAGGGGGCATGGGTTTTGTTGAAGGGGGACCAGGGGGTTTGTAAAGGGGGCAGGAGTTTAGTATAAGGGGAGCAGGGGTTTAGTAGAAGGGGAGCAGGGGTTTAGTAGAAGGGGGCAGGGGTTTAGTATAAGGGGGCAGGAGTTTAGTATAAGGGGGCAGGGGTTTAGTATAAGGGGAGCAGGGGTTTAGTATAAGGGGAGGCAGGACTTTAATATAAGGGGGGCAGGGGTTTAGTATAACAGGGCAGGACTTTAGTATAAGGGGGGCAGGAGTTTAGTATAAGGGGAGCAGGGGCTTAGTATAAGGGGGCAGGGGTTTAGTATAAGGGGAGCAGGGGTTTAGTATAAGGGGGGCAGGGGTTTAGTATAAGGGAGCAGGGGTTTAGTTGAAGGGGAGCAGGGGCTAGTATAAGGGGAGCAGGGGTTTTGTAGAAGGGGAGCAGAGGTTTATGTAGAATGAGTGCAGGACTTTTGTAGAGGGTGGCAGTGGTTTTGGTGGAGGGGGAAGGTTTTTAGTGATATTATGTGAACATTGCTGTATAGTTGATATATATAATGATAGCATGTGTTTTGTTAAAGGGGGAGAAAAAAATTATAGAAGGGTGGGCAGGGGTTTTATTAAAGGGGGAGCAGGGGTTTTGTAGAGGGGGCAGGGGTTTTGTAAAAAGGGGGGCAGGGTTTTTGTAGAAAGGGGGGCTGGGGTTTGTGGAAGGGTTTTGTAGAAGGCGGAACAGGGCTATTGTAGAAGGGGCAGAGGTTTTGCTGAAGGGGGGGGGCGCCATATGTTGGGCTCGCACAGGGCGTCTGATCACCTAAGGCCGGCCCTGTGTGTATACAATATAATAGCTCATATACGCACAAATACAACGATACAAAGCAATTACAGTATAAATAACAAGTAGAATACGGCAGCATACACACCTCAATTTAAAAAAATAGGACCGGCACGCTACGGGACATCACCATCCTATATCGGCACAGTGCTGCTAAAAGGTTGCCTACCCCTGGACTAGACTGTTGCAGATAATCCGTCTGTGTGAACCGGAGAGACAGGTTGCTGAGTCTCTACTAAGTGACAATTACAGCGGAAATGATTTTAAGCTGCACTTGGAATGTTTAGACAAAATAATATCACATAGATTATTGATTACTGCAGAAAATTACATAGATTCACTATGTCAGCATTGGACTGGGCTGTATCAGAGTGGGACTGGGCTGTATTAGAATGGGACTGGGCTGTATCAGCATCGGACTGGGCTGTATCAGAGTGGGACTGGGCTGTATCAGAGTGGGACTGGGCTGTATTAGAATGGGACTGGGCTGTATCAGAGTGGGACTGGGCTGTATCAGAATGGGACTGGGCTGTATCAGCATCGGACTGGGCTGTATCAGAGTGGGACTGGGCTGTATCAGGATGGGACTGGGCTGTATCAGGATGGGACTGGGCTGTATCAGAGTGGGACTGGGCTGTGTCAGGATGGGACTGGGCTGTATCAGAGTGGGACTGGGCTGTATCAGAGTGGGACTGGGCTGTATCAGAGTGGGACTGGGCTGTATCACAATGGGACTGGGCTGTATCAGAGTGAGGACTGGGACTGGGCTGTATCAGAATGGGACTGGGCTGTATCAGAGTTGGGCTGGGCTGGGCTGTGTCAGAGTTGGGCTGGGCTGTATCAGAGTTGGGCTGGGCTGTATCAGAGTTGGGCTGGGCTGGGCTGGGCTGTGTCAGTGTGGGACTGGGCTGTATCAGAGTTGGGCTGGGCTGTGTCAGAGTGGGACTGGGCTGTATCAGAGTTGGGCTGGGCTGTGTCAGGATGGGACTCGGTTGTATCAGAATGGGACTGGGCTGTATCAGGTTGGGACTCGGCTGTATCAGGATGGATACACCATAATGGATGTACCATTATGGCTCTTGGCTGCAGTGGAGTCTTTTATTAGAATGGGACTTTGAATCTGCATGTGTGGTTGTATCAGAAAGCGGCTTTGGTTGCGTTAACCATCGGCAGCATGGGGTGCTCTCTCTGTGCTTTGTATAGGAGCCTGTGGGCAGTTTTGTGAGTCTCAAGTAGTTTGTTGAAAAGAAAAAAAGAAGTAATGGCTGTATATTCCCGATCCCTAAAAATATACTTTATATCTCATTTTATAAATTATTATTCCTTGAGTAGATAAAAACAGAGCTGTGGGAATGGGAAGTTGCCACTGATCTGAGTACTGTTTGATTATAGGCGAGGGAATGGGAAGCTTCCACTGATCCGAGTACTATCTGATTATAAGCGAGGGAATGGAAAACTGCCACTGATCCGAGTACTATCTGATTATAAGCGAGGGAATGGGAAGCTGCCACTGATCCGAGCACTGTCTGATTATAAGCGAGGGAATGGGAAGCTGCCACTGATCCGAGTACTATCTGATTATAAGCGAGGGAATGGGAAGCTGCCACTGATCCGAGCACTGTCTGATTATAAGCGAGGGAATGGGAAACTGCCACTGATCCGAGTACTATCTGATTATAAGCGAGGGAATGGGAAGCTGCCACTGATCCGAGCACTGTCTGATTATAAGCGAGGGAATGGGAAGCTGCCACTGACCCGAGTACTGTCTGATTATAAGCGAGGGAATGGGAAGCTGCCACTGATCTGAGTACTGTCTGATTATAAGCGAGGGAATGGGAAGTTGCCACTGATCTGAGTACTGTCTGATTATAAGCAAGGGAATGGGAAGCTGCCACTGATCCGAGTACTGTCTGATTATAAGCGAGGGAATGGGAAACTGCCACTGATCCGAGTACTGTCTGATTATAAGCGAGGGAATGGGAAGTTGCCACTGATCCGAGTACTGTCTGATTATAAGCGAGGGAATGGGAAGCTGCCACTGATCAGAGTACTGTCTGATTATAAGCGAGGGAATGGGAAGCTGCCATTGATCCGAGTACTGTCTGATTATAAGCGAGGGAATGGGAAGCTGCCACTGATCCGAGTACTGTCTGATTACAAGCGAGGGAATGGGAAGCTGCCACTGATCCAAGTACTGTCTGATTATAAGCGAGGGAATGGGAAACTGCCACTGATCCGAGTACTATCTGATTATAAGCGAGGGAATGGGAAGCTGCCACTGATCTGAGTACTGTCTGATTATAAGCGAGGGAATGGGAAGTTGCCACTGATCTGAGTACTGTCTGATTATAAGCAAGGGAATGGGAAGCTGCCACTGATCCGAGTACTGTCTGATTATAAGCGAGGGAATGGGAAACTGCCACTGATCCGAGTACTATCTGATTCTAAGCGAGGGAATAGGAAGCTGCCACTGATCCGAGTATCTATCTGATTCTAAGCGAGGGAATAGGAAGCTGCCACTGATCCGAGTACTGTCTGATTATAAGCAAGGGAATGGGAAGCTGCCACTGATCAGAGTACTGTCTGATTATAAGCGAGGGAATGGGAAGCTGCCACTGATCCGAGCACTGTCTGATTATAAGCGAGGGAATGGGAAGCTGCCACTGATCTGAGTACTGTTTGATTATAAGCGAGGGAATGGGAAGCTGCCACTGATCTGAGTACTGTCTGATTATAAGCAAGGCAATGGGAAGCTTCCACTGATCCGAGCACTGTCTGATTATAAGCGAGGGAATGGGAAACTGCCACTGATCCGAGTACTATCTGATTATAAGCGAGGGAATGGGAAGCTGCCACTGATCTGAGTACTGTCTGATTATAAGCGAGGGAATGGGAAGCTGCCACTGATCCGAGTACTATCTGATTATAAGCGAGGGAATGGGAAGCTGCCACTGATCCGAGCACTGTCTGATTATAAGCGAGGGAATGGGAAACTGCCACTGATCCGAGTACTATCTGATTATAAGCGAGGGAATGGGAAGCTGATCCACTGATCCGAGATCAGCTGTCTGATTATAAGCGAGGGAATGGGAAGCTGCCACTGACCCGAGTACTATCTGATTATAAGCGAGGGAATGGGAAGCTGCCACTGATCTGAGTACTGTCTGATTATAAGCGAGGGAATGGGAAGTTGCCACTGATCTGAGTACTGTCTGATTATAAGCGAGGGAATGGGAAGCTGCCACTGATCCGAGCACTGTCTGATTATAAGCGAGGGAATGGGAAACTGCCACTGATCCGAGTACTGTCTGATTATAAGCGAGGGAATGGGAAGTTGCCACTGATCCGAGTACTGTCTGATTATAAGCGAGGGAATGGGAAGCTGCCACTGATCAGAGTACTGTCTGATTATAAGCGAGGGAATGGGAAGCTGCCACTGATCCGAGTACTGTCTGATTATAAGCGAGGGAATGGGAAGCTGCCACTGATCCGAGTACTGTCTGATTACAAGTGAGGGAATGGGAAGCTGCCACTGATCCAAGTACTGTCTGATTATAAGCGAGGGAATGGGAAACTGCCACTGATCCGAGTACTATCTGATTATAAGCGAGGGAATGGGAAGCTGCCACTGATCTGAGTACTGTCTGATTATAAGCGAGGGAATGGGAAGTTGCCACTGATCTGAGTACTGTCTGATTATAAGCAAGGGAATGGGAAGCTGCCACTGATCCGAGTACTGTCTGATTATAAGCGAGGGAATGGGAAACTGCCACTGATCCGAGTACTATCTGATTCTAAGCGAGGGAATAGGAAGCTGCCACTGATCCGAATACTATCTGATTCTAAGCGAGGGAATAGGAAGCTGCCACTGATCCGAGTACTGTCTGATTATAAGCAAGGGAATGGGAAGCTGCCACTGATCAGAGTACTGTCTGATTATAAGCGAGGGAATGGGAAGCTGCCACTGATCCGAGCACTGTCTGATTATAAGCGAGGGAATGGGAAGCTGCCACTGATCTGAGTACTGTTTGATTATAAGCGAGGGAATGGGAAGCTGCCACTGATCTGAGTACTGTCTGATTATAAGCAAGGCAATGGGAAGCTTCCACTGATCTGCCACTGATCAGAGTACTGTCTGATTATAAGCGAGGGAATGGGAAACTGCCACTGATCCGGGTGCTGTCTGATTATAAGCGAGGGAATGGGAAGCTGCCACTGATCTGAGTACTGTTTGATTATAAGTGAGGGAATGGGAAGCTGCCACTGATCCGAGTACTGTCTGATTATAAGCGAGGGAATGGGAAGTTGCCACTGATCCGAGTACTATCTGATTCTAAGCGAGGGAATAGGAAGCTGCCACTGATCCGAGTACTATCTGATTCTAAGCGAGGGAATAGGAAGCTGCCACTGATCCGAGTATTGTCTGATTATAAGCAAGGGAATGGGAAGCTGCCACTGATCCGAGCACTGTCTGATTATAAGCGAGGGAATGGGAAGCTGCCACTGATCCGAGTACTATCTGATTATAAGCGAGGGAATGGGAAGCTGCCACTGATCCGAGCACTGTCTGATTATAAGCGAGGGAATGGGAAACTGCCACTGATCCGAGTACTATCTGATTATAAGCGAGGGAATGGGAAGCTGCCACTGATCCGAGCACTGTCTGATTATAAGCGAGGGAATGGGAAGCTGCCACTGACCCGAGTACTATCTGATTATAAGCGAGGGAATGGGAAGCTGCCACTGATCTGAGTACTGTCTGATTATAAGCGAGGGAATGGGAAGTTGCCACTGATCTGAGTACTGTCTGATTATAAGCGAGGGAATGGGAAGCTGCCACTGATCCGAGCACTGTCTGATTATAAGCGAGGGAATGGGAAACTGCCACTGATCCGAGTACTGTCTGATTATAAGCGAGGGAATGGGAAGTTGCCACTGATCCGAGTACTGTCTGATTATAAGCGAGGGAATGGGAAGCTGCCACTGATCAGAGTACTGTCTGATTATAAGCGAGGGAATGGGAAGCTGCCATTGATCCGAGTACTGTCTGATTATAAGCGAGGGAATGGGAAGCTGCCACTGATCCGAGTACTGTCTGATTATAAGCGAGGGAATAGGAAGCTGCCACTGATCCGAATACTATCTGATTCTAAGCGAGGGAATAGGAAGCTGCCACTGATCCGAGTACTGTCTGATTATAAGCAAGGGAATGGGAAGCTGCCACTGATCAGAGTACTGTCTGATTATAAGCGAGGGAATGGGAAGCTGCCACTGATCCGAGCACTGTCTGATTATAAGCGAGGGAATGGGAAGCTGCCACTGATCTGAGTACTGTCTGATTATAAGTGAGGGAATGGGAAGCTGCCACTGATCCGAGTACTGTCTGATTATAAGCAAGGGAATGGGAAGCTTCTACTGATCTGAGTACTGTCTGATTATAAGCAAGGGAATGGGAAGCTTCCACTGATCCGAGCACTGTCTGATTATAAGCGAGGGAATGGGAAACTGCCACTGATCCGAGTACTATCTGATTATAAGCGAGGGAATGGGAAGCTGCCACTGATCTGAGTACTGTCTGATTATAAGCAAGGGAATGGGAAGCTGCCACTGATCCGAGTACTGTCTGATTATAAGCGAGGGAATGGGAAACTGCCACTGATCCGAGTACTATCTGATTCTAAGCGAGGGAATAGGAAGCTGCCACTGATCCGAGTACTATCTGATTCTAAGCGAGGGAATAGGAAGCTGCCACTGATCCGAGTACTGTCTGATTATAAGCAAGGGAATGGGAAGCTGCCACTGATCCGGGTACTAATCTGATTATAAGCGAGGGAATGGGAAGCTGCCACTGATCTGAGTACTGTTTGATTATAGGCGAGGAAATGGGAAGCTGCCACTGATCTGAGTACTGTCTGATTACAAGTGAGGGAATGGGAAGCTGCCACTGATCAGAGTACTGTCTGATTATAAGCGAGGGAATGGGAAGTTGCCACTGATCCGGGTGCTGTCTGATTATAAGCGAGGGAATGGGAAGCTGCCACTGATCTGAGTACTGTTTGATTATAAGTGAGGGAATGGGAAGCTGCCACTGATCCGAGTACTGTCTGATTATAAGCGAGGGAATGGGAAGTTGCCACTGATCCGAGTACTGTTTGATTATAAGCGAGGGAATGGGAAGCTGCCACTGATCCGAGTACTGTCTGATTATAAGCACAGAAGGGTTTATTCACTAATATGAGAACTGAGTGAATTCCAAGTGATTTTTTTACATTTTATGCCAAAGTGGCCAAACAGGAAACATACCCGACATAACTTCACAATTCTGTTAATTTGGTCTGAAATGTGAAACTCACTTTCAATGAACTTTGATTTATCCCTTTAGTGAATAACTGCCAACGTCAATTTTACTTTTAGCAAATTCAGTTGTTTAATTTGGTTCGATTCTCTAAATTCAGC
This sequence comes from Pelobates cultripes, assembly GCA_933207985.1. Lineage (NCBI taxonomy): Eukaryota > Metazoa > Chordata > Amphibia > Anura > Pelobatidae > Pelobates > Pelobates cultripes. Next base: position 5,227,182 of record OW240918.1, read on the forward strand.
TGATCAAATGCCTGTGAATCACTTTGTTCTCAACAACAAATTGAAAAAGCATTTAGCTGAGTGGATCGTCAAGCTCTTGGCAGCCTCTGTATTTACCTGGAAATAGATCCAGCCGAATGGAGACCATGTAACCACACGGTAACAAACGGCAATAAACGGAGACACGGCTGTGGTGAGAGATATATGGTGTGATATTGTTATAGGGCAGCATTATGAGGATTTAGAGTTATGGTGCCAGGTCTGTGTCCAGTGAATCGGTGCATAGCTAAATTAACAAACTTTGTTTAGACAAATTAGTGAGATTTGGCTTTTGTTTTTTTTAACATCTAGCAGAGCAGTCAAATGATAGAGCTCAATACATCAAATATAACCAAATGTGCAATTTGTGAAAAGCCAAATGAAAAGCCATATAGAATTTTTTTTCTCATTTTATAACACACATACAAACAGACAGATATAAAATGTGTGACTCTGTCTCTCAATTAACCATCATCTGTTATCCATACAAAATATCTAAAGCAGTGTACTTATTTAGAGAAAATATTTTGACATCTATTACATTAGATAGAGAGAATATATAGGACGTCCATACTATATCCCATTATAATAATCAAGACAGACATATTAAAAGTAACAGCAGAGTGAAAAAATAAATAAAAGATATACTTCAACATTGTACTAACAGAGGAATAAATCATCATCTACGTGCACGATCTATCCGTCCGACCACTTATTTAAGGCTTGTGTCCTCTTTCTAATATCGCCACTTTTCTTTATAATGAAACTGTTTAGATAGGTGAGACCTTGCTCCATTACCAATTATTGATTTATTTATTTTTTGATCTCGTTCCATATCGGCGATTCTACTTGTCTCCATCTACGTGCAATCGTGATTTTAACAGATACAAAACAACAATTACGAAAAATATATCTACTTTAGTTAAATATGGCCAGTCGAGATGAAAAAAGGCCACTTCTGGTGACCTAGTAATATTGGGAACACCAATTTGTGCAAGACAATCAAACAATTTATTCCAAAGTCCAAGTATTTTTGGACAGTACCACCATATATGAACATATGAGCCCAGCTTGGTTGTATCTCCAACATATATTCAACTTTGTAGCAGATATTTTATGAAGCTTATCTGGTGTATAATACCATTTATATATAACCTTTACACGAGTCTCTACATAGTTTAGGCAGTAAACGTTTTTTGTGACCAAATAGAAACCTTTCGCCCACTCAGCTGTAGCTATTTGATGGCCCAATACTTTTTCCCATCTAGTTAACACTGAAATATCCACAGGAGATAAAAAGGATATGAATTCAATAGATCTTGACAAGGGTCTATTTAAATATCGCCATTTACCAACTTATGAGAAATATTTTCTGATGTAGATTCTGTCTTGTAAAGACCTATGAAATTTTTAATATGAGAATAATTCAGAATTTTGAAGAGAGAATTCCTCTTGTAATCTGGGAAACGGTTTAATATTAGTGCCGAGCATGATTTGATCTACCTGTTTAATACCATGGCTTATCCAATTTCTTAATGTGACATTTTCTATATTATTATAAAGATTCGAATAATAATCATTAAAAGCCTGGCCAATTTCTACAGGGTTATTATATGTTTTAGAGTCAACTATTAATTTCTGAACTCTATTATCTGTTTAATTTTTTAGTAAGGATTTTATCTGCCCTATTTCCTCTGTAGTCATTTTTTAAGATTTGCTGTTATTCCTTCTGTGATTGTATCCCTAATTAGTTTGTCCAAAGTGTCCTTTGACAGATTTACTTTATACTCGTTAGACAATTTGCAATGATCGTGGTATAGGTGGGATAGCGGTTGCCCCACTTGCTTCTTTATTTGACTTTGTAGCTTTATAACATGACCACGCATCACAGCCTTAAAGGCACACCAATATATGCCGGAAGAAGTACCTGATATATTATTATCCAACATAAAATCTTCTATTTTATGTTCTATATATTTAGGATTTCTTGAGTCTCCAAGTTGTTCTATTAAAGGATGGGAAATCACTATCCAAATCCATTTCCAAAATGCTCAGACCACGCATTATCAATGATTTCTATTCTTTTAACCTTATCTACTAACATGCGATTGCCCTAAATCGTGTCAACTCTTTATCCTCGGGCTGAAACACCCTCCATATATCAAGCAGGTCTCTTAAGAGTATTTGTTAGAGATTTTGCTTGTTTTGATATGTATCTACTAATAGTGGCTCCTGCTGGTATTTTTTTTTATCCTAAATTGGATCTAGGATTGAGTCCCCTGCTATTACAAGAATACCCTCCTTTACGTCATTTACCTTTAATAGTTTCTTTAATAGAGTTATTGGGGAAACATTTGGAAGATATAAAAACCTACTCCCACCCGCCTCATCACTCTCCTAGACGCTCCTATGTATTATCAATAGAAAATATACGTAGTATTTAAGAAATTTAGTTAGTCCTTTTTGTCCTTACTATCTTTATTTAGAGACAAGATCTATATCTTTCTAATCCATTAAAAAAATAATAAAAATAAGTATGTGAATAATTACTTTTCCCTTAATCTTTCCTCTCTTTGTATTTCAAAAAATGACCTATATCCGCCCGAGTGCTTGTATTATATCTTGCCTTTATATTTGTAAGAATTAGTCGTGCTTCTTATACTGTGTCTATATCTAATAATTTTAATAATCTATTTAACTCCTCTTATTTTTTCATTACCCCCTTCCATTACATACCCAATTATTTGTGATCTATATTATATTTGAATTTTATCTCTATTAGTGCTAATATATTAATAAGGAGTAGGATCTATATATTTCTATCTATTTATGTTTAAATCCTTACTCAAGTACTAATTTTTGTCTGGAAAAAAAAAGTCCTTTTAATAATTCATATTATCCCTCTCTATTATCCTTTTGTTCTCTTCATAGAGCTCCGTACAGATTTTCTCTTTCTTTTCTTCTTCCTCTAACTCAAATTTCCTTGTTCAATCCATTGTCTAGCTTTTTTAGGTGTCCTGAAAGAGCTCCATCTGTTGTCCCAGTATACTCTTAGGATGGCCGAAGCGCTCCAACGAAATTTAATATTGTGTGTTTTAAACAAGTTCATTTGTGTTGAGAAGTTGTGTATCTTCTGCGATATTGTTTTATATAGGAATAGTCCTGTAGTACTTGGATACTTCTTAAAGGTGCCTAGAAGTTATTTGGAGCTCTGATTTCTTTAAAAATGTGTACCTTAATTTGAAATGAAAAAAAATGGACTATTACATCCCTAGGAGTACTTTCGGGAATACCCCTTGGTTTAAAAATGGATGAAGTTTATTGTTAACTCCCAGCTTTCCAAAAAAATTCTTCCAAAAATATTTGTAGTCTTTCATAATTTATTTCCTCAGATATATTTCTAAATCTTAAATTCTGTCCTCTTGCGCGCTCTTCCATGTCACCTAATTGTAATTCTATATCCGATATTTTTCGTTCAGATATTACTTGGAGCTCTTTAAAGGATTGATTATTCTCCTCCATTTCAGCTATTTTTTGTCCAAGCTGATTAAGGCATGTACTTCCAATTTTTTGTTTAATGTCTATAGCACTAGACTTACTATTGTCTTTCAGTGTTTCCACCATAGAATGCATACAATCTTTAAAAATAAGTCTGGGACACATACGTGTCTTCAGGGTTTTGGCTTACTTCCAGAATCTTTTGCCCGGCCTTTCTGTGTTTGCTATGATTGATTTATCTTTTTGAGCGACAGGGGAGAAGAACCCAGGCAAACTTATTGTCTCTCTTATCCCTTTATGTCGTCTGGCTTCTGGTGGCCATTTTACATGTAAAAGTAGTTTTTACTTATATCAATAGGAGATGATGAGAGAATATCGCCCATAGGGTTATATTTCTAAAGGGCTACTCTCTGAGCCAAAAAGGAAAAAATCTCAAAAACCAAAACATTAACTGAGAAAAAATGAATAAATAAAAAAATATATACATCCAGAACGGAATAATTGCTTTTTCCCTTCGCTTTATATCTTCTCCTTCTTAAGTTTTCCTCCTAATACAGCATTAGAGAATATATAACATATTTAAATTGTTTATGTTATTATGTTGTACTCATCTTTTTTTCTGCTGGAGGAGCTGTCTCTTTGTGATCTGATTGCTGCATCGGATCTCTTCGTTTTCTGCTCGTTCACTATCCTTCGGGCTATAGCAGGGTTGCAGTGCAGACGCTTTCGTCTTGCTCGTCCCCAGGCATCAGCAACACGTGGGAGATGGCTTCTGCTCTTCTGTCCTAAGGAGTATAGCAGTGCATACACGGCAATCCTGCTCGACCCCAAACGCCGGCAGCACCGGCAGAGCCTCCAAGAGCCAACTCCAGACTGTCTTCTCTCCAGAACAAGTCACTCCTATGTGTACCGGGTATAAAAGCCACATATCCCGGATTCAAAACAGCCATCAGTTCGGTACTAATTTACTGTGGCATGGACATGTGGGACTTTTAAAATATCAATGGGTAGTGGACAGTTTGAGAATTCTCTGCATTATTTAATATTTTATTACATTTATTTGGCAAAATGTTGAGGAACACCACAAAAGTTTCTACATTAACCCTTTAATTGCTAAGTAGGGCATGTTATGTATTGAAAAACCTATCTTACCATTAACTGGTCAAACCTGATGGGAGTTGGCATCTGCCTTCTGATATTATTGTTTTGCCTCCTCCCAAGCTGTGTTGTACTTACACTGGGCTTGCAGTCAGTTGTCGTACAGCTTGATGTTGTCATGGCACCAGATCGAGATTGACAGCTGTTCTCCTGTGATGTGGGATCTGTTTTCGAGAGTTCATATGATACTCTAACCGGAGGCTCGATGCTTGGCTCAGTTATACAGCTGGGAAGAAACGAACATCATCACTAACAGCGAGGCCCCTGTATACTGCCACAACACAGCATAGGCCATGGGCAATCTGTAGCCCAGATACAGCATTATTATATACACCAGCACAACCAACGCTCTCCTTATCTCTGTCTATATCACCTCTAGACCCTTATATGTGAAGAGTGTATCCTCTTTTTTCATTTTACAAAAAGTGCCGATTTGAATATAAATTGGCACTTTTATAAATTGTACTGGTTACACCCCCCTGACTGTCAATCAGATACCCGGTTCTGTTGCTTCCTGGTTGTTTAGCTCAGTGAAGCTAAACTCAAGAGGCAGGAACTGCCCAGAGCACCTGCCTTGCAAAGACTTCTCATTGAGCTGCATTGGGAAGTCTTTGATTGGACAGACACAGAAAGTCTGGGCGGGGATTAAAGGGGAGAGCTTGCATGGGCTGCAGACAAGAGGTCTGAATTACAAAACTCAGGCTAAAATAGTAAAGCAGTAACTATACCTGGGTTGGAGAATTTTTCCAGATCAGCTATTTTAGCTTGAATTTTGCCATGCAGACTTAATTTCACTACAATTCAGACTAGGGCTTGACAAATTTGCTTGGAATCTAGCAGCCAGCTAAAAAGGTTAGGAGCCAGGTTTTTTACCATCATAAATAGAATTCCTAAAGGGACACTACAGCTTATTTTGTCATATACAGTCATATTCCGGCTGCCGGCATAATAGCAGATCACAGCTCCCTTGCCACCTCTGCTTTCAGTCAGGGCCCATCCACCTCTGCCCTCCATGAGCCGGCTGCCTACCTTCAATATCAGTCAGTCGGTCACCTTGGGGGCTGAACAAGCTGACAAACACCCAGGTGCCGGGAAGTCACGGGGACCTGGCGTCTGGGATTTGTCGAGCACAGACTATGGTAAATAACCTAAGCTAGAAGTGATTTGTATCCAAGAAAACGTGGTATTCCTAGTGATGCCACTGACCTCGACTCTGTTATCTAGCAGAGCTAAAACCTGCATATGATATCATTAGAGTCTCAAGAACAAACTGCTTAGAGCAAGCAATACCGTTACCTTTTCTTAATGAGATCCAAGGCTGAACCTATGAGCCCATCCTTCATTTTCTGCAGCTTAGATCCATAGCTGGATAAATCTGTGGCTTCTAAAAGCAGAGATGGACAGCAAGAAGAATGGGCTTCAGAAGTTTGACCCTGCTCTGCAATGCCGTGCAGTCCACTAGGACTATTGGTATCAGACACATGTGGCTCACACTCAACAAGCTGCTCTTTGTCAATGTGCATGGTAAGCGTCTGCAATGGGAACTTTGAAACAGGACCGGAACAAATGGGAGCTGAGAAAGCACACCGGTATGAGGGTGAGTGAGCTCTGCTTTCTAATGAGCCATGCTGTGCAATGCTACACATAACACTGTCATTCAAAGGTACTTTGCCTTGGGAGGAACCCACCAGGTCACTGTGGGTCTGGCGATGATTCTCTGCTGATAACTCACTTGTTTCATTACCCAGTCTGTGGCTGTGGACTTCCACCATTACTGGTATGCAAGACTGTCTATCTCCTTCTGTGCAATGGACCTCTCGTGGAGATAATTCCATATTTTGTGAGGAAACGTCAGTTTTGCCCAACAAACCCTTCTCTTTCTCACGCATCCTCTTAAATTCTTCAAATGTTGGGATATATAATCTACCTTTAACATCCCTGGTGGCCCTTGCTGGCTGTGTTTCCCAATCTCTACAACTCTCAGGCCTCTGTTCTTTGAATGATTCGGTTGTTTTTGATTTAGCCATGCCCCTGTGCTCTTGATCTCCATGAGTAAGTGCAAGGTTTGGGAAGCTGTTTTGCCTGCGGAGTTGCAGCCTTCGTATGGCCTCTTGTTTAATGTGCTCTGGGCTGGTTCTGTGGTATAAGGTGCTTGCACATCTCTTTGTATTTGTGCTGTTAGTATGTGCATGATGCTCTGCAGATGCTGTGCTGCATGGAAGTCTACACTTGCAGTGCTGGCATCTCCTGCTTTCTGTAGGTACGTTGGCCAAGCAGGTAGATTGGAAAGTCTGTGGGCGAACAGGTCGAATGGGTTCCACAAGCTTGGAGCTATGTATTCTAAGCTTCTCTTTCAGTTCTCTTTTGGTATCACCTTGGGTGACCTTGTCCTCTGCTGCAGGAAAGAGCCACTGGTGCACTTTGGCAATGGGGGGTACCGAAAGGTCTCTAAAGCCAGCTAATCTCTCGGTGGAATGTCTACAGATGTCTGTCAGACTATGGAGAGACCCTTTCTCAGCAGAATCTTCTGACATGTGTCTGGTGCTCCTGCAATGCAGATTAAAATCACTTCCCACGCTCCTGTACTGAGCATAAACACTGGATTCTGAAATTACAGCCCAGTGCAGGTTTTCCAAGCTTCGATACAGCCTGGTGGTGTCATTATGGACGGAATTGGTGACACCTGCACGACAAGTCTGAAGTGGATAGAATTCCCTAATCACAGCATGAGCCTCTATACTCTTTAATGGATACATGCTGCCGAATGACAATTCCTTGTATTTTGTGCACGGCTGATTAATCTGGGAGTTTGAAATGACTCTGGAATGGCGTGTTTCATCCTCATGGATGTATGTCATAGCAGATGAACATGGGAACTTTGTACACGGATGTTGGAGGAGACAGAGGGACCCTGAGTAGCTGTCTTGGTGATGCCGTGTGTCCATACCATCTAAAGAAGCCAAATGTGCAGTGATTACTCACAATGGCTTCCAGTGAGCAGTTTATAAGGATGCCACGGAATGACTCCACTCTGGAGATAAAGCCTTGAAAAAAGAAAAGACACTGGGCGTTAGTTAGTATGCACAGTACGATACAGCACCATCAGTCCTGGTTTCCTAAATGACAAAGCGTTTAACCCTATAATACCGTTACCCTTCCTACAGTAGCTAACGATCATTGGGGTTATGTATTAAATGCAGTTTTGGAGCAAAGTGAGCAATCAGCAAAAAATCTGCTCTTGGTTTTAAAGCGATTGCTTCAGGTTTAAACCATAAAGGCTTTTTAGTGATAAACCTTGTTCTCTGCAGATCACATGTGTATTTAAATTGGATGGTCTGACCCAATGGCATAGCATGGGTTTCCAATGCCCATCCCCAAGTTTCTTAACGGGCGCCAAGATAGCCTGGCTCCTTCTTCCCTTCCCGCCTCATCTCAATGAAGTGTGTGACACTGATATTCTATACACATTACCTACACATTACCAAGTGGAGCGCAAAAATACTTCTAACAGATGTCACACACATCATGGCGACGAGGTGGGCAGGGAAAGAGGATTGAGGCTATCTAGGTACCTGTTACCGTCGTACCGGTATGATACCATTTAATAGGTATTTACATAATGCCTATTAATAGTGTGATTTCTTCAAACGAGAAATCACGTAATGTAGTTCACCAATAATGATTAAATGAGGACAGTGTGGCAGTATTAGCAAGAGCAATACTTCATGGTCACCAGATCAACCATGTTACAGGGACACATATAATTTTGCCATATTTATGAAACCGGACACATATAGGCCATTGTGGACTTCTGTAAATAAACCCTGAAATTTACTCTGAATTAAACTGGGAAACCCAGCATGTACAATGACTTACCTATAAATCAGGAAGGACATTGCAATGTGCTCAGCTCTTGTCTTTCTGTTTTCTAACCATAGGATATAACGTTGAACTATGGCTTCTCTACTCTAATCCCGTGCTGGCTAATGACACCCCAATGCACCTCCAGCAGCACAAGGGTTACACCCAGTGTGTGTAGCATTTCAAAATGAAATGCTGCACATACAGACCCCAGGCACCATAACTACATCACATCACTGAAGTGATCATGGTATCTGGAGTAATCCTTTTAACTGACACAACGCGGTTTTTATTTTTACACTCAGACAGGTGATAGAATGCTGTGTATGGTGTACATTGTGTTTATATGTGTGGTGTGATTGTATGTATGTATGTATGTATGAAGTGTCACTGTGTTTATATGTGTAGTGTGGCTGTATGTATGTATTTTATGATTATCATTCCTGTGTATATATGTGTGGTGTTACTGTATATATGTGTGGTGTGTCATTGTGTTTATATGTGTAGTGTGGCTGTATGTATGTATTTATGATTATCATTCCTGTGTTTGTATGTGTGGTGTTACTGTATGTATGGTGTGTCATCATAGGAACTCTGACCGGTCTGCAGCTACGCAGTCTCATACGCAGCCCGTGACCCTAACAATGGTATACCGGTTGTTTTTCCTTGCACCATTTCTGGTAGGTACTAGCACATAAACTTGTCGTTTTGGAGATGCACTGACCCAGTCGTCTAGCCATAACTATTTGGCCCTGGTCAAAATCACTCAGGTCTTTTCACTTGCACATTCTTCCTGCTGCCAACACATGAAATTCAATAACTGACTGTTCTCTTGCTGCCTAATATCGCCCGCCCCATGATATTGTAATAATATAATCAATATGTCAGTGGGTTTAATGCTCAGGCTGACCGGTATATTCTTCAATTCAGGTATGGTTTCCAATTGGTTGAATATCAGCTGAATCACTCAGAGAATCTGCCCATTCAGCCGGGTAGTCAGAGAATCTGCCCATTCAGCCGGGTAGTCAGAGAATCTGCCCATTCAGCCGGGTAGTCAGAGAATCTGCCCATTCAGCCGGATAGTCAGAGAATCTGCCCATTCATCAGCCGGGTAGTCAGAGAATCTGCCCATTCAGCCGGGTAGTCAGAGAATCTGCCCATTCAGCCGGATAGTCAGAGAATCTGCCCATTCATCAGCCGGGTAGTCAGAGAATCTGCCCATTCAGCCGGGTAGTCAGAGAATCTGCCCATTCAGCCGGTCAGAGAATCTGCCCATTCAGTAGTCAGAGAATCTGCCCATTCAGCCGGGTAGTCAGAGAATCTGCCCATTCAGCCGGGTAGTCAGAGAAATAGTCTCTGCCCATTCAGCCGGATAGTCTGAGAATCTGCCCATTCAGCCGGGTAGTCAGAGAATCTGCCCATTCAGCAGTCAGAGAATCTGCCCATTCAGCCGGATAGTCAGTTCATCAGCCGGGTAGTCAGAGAATCTGCCCATTCAGGGTAGTCAGAGAATCTGCCCATTCATCAGCCAGATAGTCAGAGAATCTGCCCATTCAGCCGGGTAGTCAGATAGTCAGAGAATCTGCCCATTCAGCCGGGTAGTCAGAGAATCTGCCCATTCAGCCGGGTAGTCAGAGAATCTGCCCATTCAGCCGGATAGTCAGAGAATCTGCCCATTCATCAGCCGGGTAGTCAGAGAATCTGCCCATTCAGCCGGGTAGTCAGAGAATCTGCCCATTCAGCCGGATAGTCAGAGAATCTGCCCATTCATCAGCCGGGTAGTCAGAGAATCTGCCCATTCAGCCGGGTAGTCAGAGAATCTGCCCATTCATCAGCCAGATAGTCAGAGAATCTGCCCATTCAGCCGGATAGTCAGAGAATCTGCCCATTCAGCCGGGTAGTCAGAGAATCTGCCCATTCAGCCGGATAGTCAGAGAATCTGCCCATTCTGAGCATTTTGTGTATACTCAGTAAGTGTAAACATTAATGGGTGGCAAGGGGCTTATTCACAGTGTTTGCAGAGGCAGAATTATTGAATGTTACAGCAAATTTAAATGCAGATACCAAACACTCTTAGCTGGTTACTTTGTAGGTAATGTTTGGAAACGACCACTTTTATAACCAAAAAAAAAAAAAATCTTTTCAATTCAATAGGTTTCTTCTGACATTGAAAAGGTTAATATTCTGTGTGGAAAATTCTGACCATGGAATTAAACAGACAATCCTCACATCACTACTAATTGAATGAGCCATGTCCAATATTATCATCTCTTCTACTGAACTGCCCGCAGGGAGCAATCATATCGTACGCTGAGAAACCAGGATAAAACCAATCATTCGCGCCCACCTCATTCACAGCACCAACCCGCAGAGTCACAGAGAAAATACATATCCACCAATCCGACGGACTAGCGGTCTTCCATTAAAGGGAAAAAAATTAACTATTTCTTATTCAATGATTACATGAAAAAAGAGATAACAACAAAACTTGGTATAATTTGAGTAAGTGTACTACATTCCCAAGCTTGGATATAAACACAGAGACGCCATGTGTCATTCACCTTTATACATACCCAAAATATGGAGACTTGGACTATGGAGAATGGAGTACAGGGTTTGAGGTATCATGCTGAGGCTCTATTTTCAAAAGAGAGAGTTACTTTGGAAATAAGTGACTGTAAAAAGATTAAAGGGTTACTCCAAGAACCATGACGACTTCAGTGATTTAAAGTGGTTATGGTGCTTGGAGCCTGTTTGTGCAGTGTTTAACTATGAAGTGCTGCACATACAAAGTTTAACCCCTTTTTTGCCACGCCTGTAACTCTGCCTCCGGCAGCATCATTGGGGCGTCATTAGCCAGCCGGAAACAGGAGTTTTAGTCTTGCTAATGTCAATTCTGAGCATGCTTGGTGTCTGTTGTCAGCGACAGACAGCCAATGGCAGCACCTCCCCTATTCTGCCCACATTCTCCCTACAGCCCGCTCTTCCCTGGTGTCCATCCCTCTTAAGCAAGGAGCGATGTAAGCAGAAGAGGAGAACTTGGCCACAGCACTGGATCAAGGCGAGTTTTAACAATTTCATTTTTACTTTATAGATTTTCTGGCTATTTAGAGGTGGGCATTAAAGATAAAGTTAGTAGGGGTAACCAACAGATGTGCAGCCTGCAAACAAAGTATAGGGAACTAGGGCTAAGAGAGCACTTCCTGTCAGACCGGGATGCCACCCCCCCTGTGTTCCTCCTGTGTTAGGGGGGCACAAGAGGTGGCCTACTGGCCACCTAATGGACCCCCCGGCAGGCGGCTGTGTTCCTGACAGAGGCGGCTAGGGAGCTGTATTCTCCTTGTTCTGCTCCCTCGCACGCCGTTTGCTAATGTTGGGAGTCGGAATATGACGTCATATTCTGGCTCCCGAGATCAGTAGACAGCCCGTGCGGCACGATGGAGCAGAGCAGGGAGAACACAGCCACCCGCCTCACTGAAGCCCCACTGGACACCAAGGACAGATCCACACCAGCTCTCCAGGTAGGGAGGCTGGGTGGACATTTTTCAATTTTAAAAATATGAATAATTTGTGTGTGACTGTGTATGTGTGTCTGTATGTATGGGTCTCAGTGTGTATATGTACGTGTGTGTCTACATGTATGTGTCCCTGTATATGTGTGTCTGCATGTGTATCTGTATGTCTGCATGTGTGTGGGGGGAGGGGACATATGGGGGGGCCCAGGGTAATTTTCACACCGGGGCCCGTGGTTTCTAGTTACGCCTCTATAGGGAACATTAAAGATAAAGTTAGAAGGGGTAACCATCAGATGTACAGCCTGCAAACAAAGAGGTGGACCAGGATAGGAAGGGTTACTTTGCCCAAAAATAACGTTTGTACAAACAATGATTAACATATTGAAAATGCTGCTGAGTTAACAAGACATTATCTGACATGTGAGATCAATTAACAACGTGCAGTCAGGATTCAAACTAACCACCCTCATACATAACGGCCGGAAACTAGATTGTAAGCTCATTTGGTCAGGATCTACTTCACAGTTTGGTTTTGTCAACTCTGTTTGTCTACGATTTGCTGTTTTATATTCCCCTTCAAAAATTCTGAATTCAGGGTATACACCTCCAGAAACATAAGGAATCATTAAATACTGGCCTGATAACTCTTTGTTAAACAGAATATGTGGCTCCGATTGTAAATTGGTGAATTTAGGGAATAATCCTGTAAATTGAGTCTTGTTCAGAAACAACGTGGGATTTATTTCCCCACAGTCTGCAACTCATTTCAGTTTTATTTGTTCATCCCAAGAGATCCATTTGTAATTGATTCGTTTTGTGGTAACTTTGACGCAGACCATTCCTGCTTCCTAGGGAGGAAACGTTTGTTTATTGCAATTTGAGGACAGACAAAGCGAATCCCACGCAGTCCGAGCAGCCATTCCAGTATCATCCTATATATTTATTTATTCTCTGAAAGCAAGGCTAATTAGGAAGGTTGTCATGGTTTAATTCACATTAACCACGTGCATTTGCCTTCCGTATGGGTATATCTTTAATTAACTGGATGTGTCACTCTGCCTCATAATAAAATGAATTATACAGCTTGCTCCCTGTCTTTATTAACGTCGGCTGAAATAATGAAGTTGGAATCACGACATAATACACAGATCAGGTTAAAAGTGTTTTTAATGTATTATGTTAGCGTAAATCTTGGCATCTCTGGATCTGATCAGTAAAAGGTGCAATTGTTACACACCTTCGAGTGTCACTGTCCCGGCAAACGCTTCTATCTTTTAACGTTACCAGCTTATTCAGGCTGATTCATAAACAAATGCATCACTTAATTCAGAGATTTTATTACTAACAGAAAAAGCTGAAACGTGGAAAATCCCATCTGCCAGAAACAATGGCTGCCTGTCTAGAATCTACCTTCTATCCAGAGCTTCTGCTGTGTACCCACGTGGAGCCGTATTTATTCATTGTTTGGCAACGCTCTGTTCTAGCCTGGAATTTAGCAACATGGTGTAAGGAGGTAACACCCTGCCCAATATTTAGTGGGTGCAAACAATATTACACAAACAGGATCATTCTTTCCCAAATATTATTGCTGCCAACTGAACAGAGGGTATGACCACAGGCATTAGCCTATCCCCAGCCCTGGCACTCGGTGCCAAACACCATAATGTATCACACTCTGTGGATGTAACATTTTCTAATGAGTTAATCGGCTGATGGCGATGCCTCTAATTAACCCCTTAAGGACCAAACTTCTGGAATAAAAGGGAATCATGACATGTCACACATGTCATGTGTCCTTAAGGGGTTAAAGGCTCTGTAACAGGGGACAGCAGCCTCAAATTCCCGGCTGGGCATCTGTCATTCAGCAGTGAGGTCACACAATGCTACCCGCTCTCCATAGACTCCTGGCATTTATAATAAGGATGACCTTTAGCGGCCAATCAGCTGGAACAGCAAATTGCAGAGTATTTTTTTATTTGAGCTGCCATTTAGATCTCAATGGATGTATTGTTGACAGGTTGGGTCCTTCTGCCATTTGATTGGAGACATCACTTTCAGATGAATGCGTGTCTCGCTGGATGCTAGAATACTCCACGGGACAGTGTGATCAAACAGTCTATTACCATAGGTTAACACTATTAAAGGGGGGATTCTCTGTCTTGTCAGTTTGGCAAAATATTGTAAATATATACTCACTCGTTTTATCAGTAGTGAGTACAGTCACGTGAACATTGCAAGCAAGCAGAATCTGTGAATTGTCTGTCATTTAAAGTGAATTTTTAATTTTAGTCTAAAATATCCAATCTGAAAACCCAGCTGATGTACATCCCAGTTATTATATCATGTAGCTGCCAAGGTGAGTCTTCTCCAGTTGATGGCCAATTAGCAGGATGAAACCACTATTAAAAAGACATTGGATTTAATATTTGAGTTTTCAAAGCAACACAGAACAATTAAGAAGGACTGTGGGTACACCTGTCACAAAAATGCTAATTATTGTCATTTATGTATTGAAATGAATAACCACGAATAGCAGACGTGAACAACCTACACTGAGGAACCGTGAGCGTCTTCTAGAACCAAGCTTTCTACACACAGCTAAACTAATTTTATATTAATACCGTCTATAATCTCCATATCTAAACATCGCTCCTCCTCTTTCCTGGAGTGCCCCATTCATCCTTTATAAAATAAGAGCATTTCATTTTGTATCACAGTACAGTCCTTATTGAATACTCCGTAACATTAATTAAATATTCATTCAACAAAATTCATATATTGAGCTAGAAAAAGTAACTTAGTTCAGTGTTCTCCAACGCAGTCCTCAGGGACCACCAACAGTCCAGGATTTATGTATTTCCCTGTTTCATTCCAATGGAGATACTGATAAAACCTGGAGTGTTGGTGGTCCATGAGGACTGGGTTGGGGTACACTGACTTATCTGTATACCAGGAACTCTTTATCTGTCTCTCCATCTGTCTATCTTTGTATCTGTCTGTCCATCCATGTGTCCATCTATTTATCTACCGCTTTACTTAGAACATTGCCTCTGATACCTACCGAACTGGTACGTGGGCACTGTAAGTTTGGAACATTTAGTCACATGGTTTAAACAAAAGAATAATACAAATAAAAGACTGCGCTTCTCACCATAATTAATGCTGGCACCAACATAGCAATCTCTGGTTAATCTATCAATAATATAATCCATTTTATGACCACAAGTTTAATTATAGTGTTCTGTGTGAGAATGAGAAGAGACATTAGTTTAGCTATGGCCCAGTTTCCATGCTTTGGTCAGGTTATATTACCTAAACCTCAAATTTCAAATATGTTTATATTGTTGCTGCCAACTTCATGAAGGAGAAGATACAAAGTGTTTTTATTTTCTTTCTTATGAAATAATAACCAGTGCTAACCTAATTTATTGAACTAACATTTATGGTTTTATTTGCTGCTTGTAATTCTGGAATAACTCTGTCCATGGATAAATACCTATAGACTGTGCGGCGCTCAGCGGGGAGGAAATCACCGGACGTTGCTCAAGACAACGTGTAAATATGAGGTCTGCCATCTCTTCATTTAGAGCATGGGTCGTCAACCTGGTCCCTACCGCCCACTAGCGGGCGTTTCAGGATTCCAGGTGGGCGGTAGGGATTTCAGCGGCTAAATCCCAATTTTTAGAGGATTTCTCCTTTTGGGCGGGTGGGCACGAGCAGCTATGCGGGTGCAAGATTTCAGTGACTGGCAGGAGGGAATCGCTCCCTCCTGCCAGGCCACCTTCTGGACCCCCCAGCATGGCGTGCGGCAGTGGTAAGATCAGACGCGACGAGGGAGCTCTAACCTCTCTGCTCCCTCGCGCAATGTTTTCTGATGCCGCGGGAGCCGGAATATGACGTCATATTCATGCTCCCGGCATCAGTAGACAGCCCACGTGGGAGCAAAGCAGAGAGGTTAGAGCTCCCTCGTGCCTCAGATTAGAACTCTGCCGCCCCCCGAAGTGAAGCCCACTCGACCCCAGGGACAGATCCACACTAGCTCTCCAGGTAGGGAGTCTGGGTGGATATTTAATATTAATAATTTGTGTGTATGTAAGTGTATGTGTGTGTGTGTGTCTGTAAGTATATGTGTGTATGTGTCTGTAAGTATGTGTGTGTGTGTCTGTAAGTATGTGTGTGTGTCTGCAAGTGTGTGTGTGAGTGCCTGTAAGTATATGTGTGTCTGTAAGTATATGTGTGTGTGTGTCTGTCAGTGTATGTGTGAGTGCCTGTAAGTGTATGTGTGAGTGTGTGTATGTTTGTCTGTGTATGTGTTTCTCTGTGAGTGTGTCTGTAAGTGTATGTGTGAGTGTCTGTAAGTGTATTTGTCAGTGTGTGTATGTTTGTCTGTATGTGTTTCTCTGTGAGTGTGTGTGTGTTTGTCTGTGAGCAGAGTACTTGTAGAATAGAAGAAAGAAGTATTTGTATTAAAGAAGAAAGAAGGAAAATAAAAAGGAAAAGGAGAGAATTGTTGTTGGCTAATAATAGTAAGTGGGCTACCTAGCTCAGCCTTCGTACTGGGCATTGCTATAAGGAAGGTTAAAAAAAATGTTTAAAAAAAGGGGGGGGGGAAAAGGTGGGGAGTGGAATTGAGAAGGGAGAGGAGGGGAGCTGATGCACGGATGAGAAATCATATTATGCGCAAACAGAGAAATCGTCTGAATATCACCGAAGAGGAGACCTTCGTTTGTTCCTTACGAAAATCGAACCAGATATCAAATATTTAGTCTCGCAGCATCAGCCTCAAGGATCTCATTAATCACTAGTAAAGGTAATTTCAATTTACTTTATTGTTTTCTCATTAAACTTTATAAAGCTAAAAACATTATAAACATGCATTAAGTAGAAATAAAAAGATAAATGTACGTACATTTATTTTTTAAAACACCCTCCTTTCTAAAAAAAATTCTGCACTTGCGCGAAAACTGGTGGGCGGTAAGGAAATTTTTCCATCAAGAAAGATGCATTAGTGGGCGGTAAGTAGAAAAAGGTTGACTACCACTGATTTAGAGGGATCCCTCTGGATATGGGGCAGAGCAGTGCCCTCATCTAGACTGTCCTAAATTAGAATACTCCCCCTCTATGCATTTACTTCTGACACGGCCAGATTTCCCATTAGGGGGAGCAAGCGCCTCTCCTCAGCTATCTGTGCATGGCCCCGCCCCCTCAGACTGAACAAAGTGATCTGTGCATGGCCCCGCCCCCTCAGACTGAACACAGTGATCTGTGCATGGCCCCGCCCCCTCAGACTGAACACAGTGATCTGTGCATGGCCCCGCCCCTTCTGACTGAACACAGCGATCTGTGCATGGCCCCGCCCCCTCAGACTGAACACAGCGATCTGTGCATGGCCCCGCCCCCTCAGACTGAACACAGCGATCTGTGTATGGCCCTGCCCCCTCAGACTGAACACAGCGATCTGTGCATGGCCCCGCCCTCTCAGACTGAACACAGTGATCTGTGCATGGCCCGCCTCTTCAGACTGAACGCATGCGTCTGTGCATGACGCCCCTCAGACTGAACGCATTTATCTGTGCATGACCCTCAGACTGAACACAGTGACTGCATGACCCCTCAGACTAAACACAGCGATCAGTGCATGACCCTCAGACTAAACACAGCGATCTGCATGGCCCCTTCTCAGACTAAACACAGTGATCTGCATGGCCCACCCCCCTCAGACTGAACGCAGTGATCTGTGCATGACCCCCTCACCAATGACTTCAAACACAGTGATCTGCATGACCCCTCAGGACCTAACACAGTGATCTGTGCATGGCCCCTGCCCACTAGACTGAACACAGCGATCTGTGCACGGCCCCCGCCTTAAGCACTCAGACCGAACAGCCATCTCGTGCATGGCCCCCTCCTACTGAACAAAGTGATCTGTGCATGGCCCCGCCCCCTCCTACTGAACACAGTGGTCTGTGCATGGCCCCTCCCCCTCCTACTGAACACAGTGATCTGTGCATGGCCCCTCCCGCTCTGACTGAACACAGTGATCTGTGCATGGCCCCGCCCCCTCCTACTGAACACAGTGGTCTGTGCATGGCCCCTCCCGCTCTGACTGAACACAGTGATCTGTGCATGGCCCCGCCCCCTCCCTGCCCCCTCAGACTGAACACAGCGATCTGTGCATGGCCCCGCCCCCTCAGACTGAACACAGCGATCTGTCCATGGCCCCGCCCCCTCCTACTGAACATAACGGTCTGTGCATAGCCCCGCCCCTCACACAAATGGTCACACCCGAAGTTGATTTGGGCATAGCACAGGGAGGGATAGATTTTATAAATTATAATTATAAATGTGTGAAAACCTTGAAGTTTTACTCTTTCCGAAAGCAGTTAGGGGACCCGGCTATACATGTGTGCCAGTTAGCAGCCTGAACGCTAATATACTGTATGTACCGACGTCGCCACATACGGACACATCCCACACTCGGTACTGGCAGCTTGAGAATCTACTTGCAAAAACATAAGCGCAGATTCCTTAACAGGACACAAAAAGGAAATAACTTATCGACTTATATTACTGTGACATGTTGTACATTTTACACGGCAGCATATATTAAAAAACGGCATCCAAAGGCTAACAGCTGGAACAAAATAATATAAACAGACGACACAAAGTAACAGTGGCATGTTCAATTACCAAAGTTGTCCGTTTAGTGAATAAGCCCCTTTAAGTCAGTGGCTTTGCATTCTGAATGGCTGTTCTGCAGCGTTATACAAAATGTTCGTTCCATCATTGTGACAGAGCATACAAGGTTTAGTAATGTCATTATATATCTGGTATGGATGTTAATAAGACCTCTACATGATGATATTTCATTCCAGAGAGGCCTCCCTCCTGAGACAGAGGATTAAATCACTGTAACTGCTCATTTTCCTGTCCTGTAAAATCTATCACTCCGCGTTTCAGTAAATGGCTGACATTTCAATGATACCAGCTTTCATCACAATCCGGAAAAGATTCTCTCATCTAAATATTCCAGATGAGCAGCTCCGTCTTTATATGAGGATGGTCACTGGAAAAGTCCCACATGGGTTAAAGCAAGTTGTTTGTGTCCTTGTAACAGACAATCCCAATCAATTAGCTAAACTCAAAATGAAACATTGCGCATGCAGACTCCTGGCTCAATGATAGTCAGGGTGCATTGAGTAACAGATACTGTGAGGGTAAAAGTGGACCTGTAAATATAATGTCTTGGTAAAACAATTAGAACATTTTTAAATAAAAGTGACCTCAATCAGAATATGAACCGCCAGGGTGGAGAGTTTGGAATCTGATTGATTGCTTTTGTGGACAGGTGTCTTTTATACAGGTAACAAGCTTTAAAAGAGTGCTCCTAATCTCAGCTCGTTACCTGTATAAAAAACACCTGGGAGCCAGAAATCTTATTGATTGATAGGGGATCAAATACTTTTTTCACTCATTGACATGCAAATCAATTTAGAACTTTTTCTGACATGCGTTTTTCTGGATTTTTGTTATTCTGTCTCTCGCTGTTAAAATACACCTACCATTAAAAATTTAGATCGATCATTTCTTTGTCAGTGAACAAATGTTCAAAATCAGCAGGGGATCAAATACTTTTTACCCCTCACTGTATATACCAGTCTATTACAGCATTTACTGACTGGTCCTGTTTATCATTCATAGGGAAAGACTTAGACCTCTCCACCTTACTGCCCCCCATCTACACCAGTCTATTACAGCATATATTGACCAGTCCTGTTTAACACTCAATAGGGAGCACTGAGATCCCTCCACCTTACTGTATCTGTACAGTATAATGGGATGAGTTGGCAAATAAGTTGCCAAACTAAAGAAAAAAACAAAAAACAAATGGAGGTTTTTAGTTACCTCCAATGGCCATGAGAGGGTCAAGGCAGACCCCCCTAGGCGTGTCCTAACTCTAACCATTCGCCTTGCTTCTTTGAGCTTCTAGCAAAGATATCTCTAATGAGAGAGAAAGGGGTGTTTTCTATATACACCCCTATACATGCTTATTAACCCTTAATAGAGCACGTGTTTTTTTGTATATGTTTTCACTTTTGTAAGAACTTGTTTTTTTTGTATTTTTTATTTGTATTCACTTTTTGTATCACACAGCTTTGTTAGAATTCTGCTGCCCATCCCGTGTGTTCCCTATTAAGGGTTAATAAGCATGTATAGGGGTGTATATAAAAAATACCTCTTCTGTTTCATTAGAGATATATTTGCCAGAACCTCAAGGAAGCAAGGCGAATGGTTAGAGTTAGGACCAATATAAGAGGTCTGCCTTGACGTGGCAGGTGGGCATACCCCTAATGGCCATTGGAGGTAACTAAAAACCTCCATTTGTTTAAATATACATAGGGATGTGGAAAGAGCGCAGGTAACTTTTTTTATTTGGTTTTTACTATATGCATTGGGGCTGATGTGTACTATGGTCATTGCTACCGCCCAGGAGTAATGGGAGTTTGAGCGCAGGACTTGTTTTTTTGAATTTGCCAAACCAGTTGAGTTAGAATAAATCTTACATTCTGCTCAATTTGAGATTTTTTTTTGCTTTAACTTACTTACATTTTTGCACAAACTTTAGCAAATGGTTTTACAACTTCATTGAAAGTGCAAAGACTGTTGTCCATTGTGTCAAAACTCTGTCACCTGTGATATGAGTGAATTCCCATAATGTAAAGTTATCTGGTATAATATTCAGTTCAGGACCTTGGACAGAAGCCACAGAGAAAGAAAGAATATTTAGTTCTCTTTCTGTATTTAGATTAGTGGATCTGAAGACAGGGACCTAAATGAAATGGCATTCAATAATACAACTGTCCAATCACAGGTTCAATAAACCAACTGTCCAATCACAGGTTCAATAAACCAACTGTCCGATCACAGATTCAATAAACCAACTGTCCGATCACAGGCCAAATAAACCAATTGTCCAATCACAGGTTCAATAAACCAACTGTCCAATCACAGGTTCAATAAACCAACTGTCCAATCACAGGTTCAATAAACCAATTGTCCGATCACAGGTTCAATAAACCAACTGTCCGATCACAGGTTCAATAAACCAACTGTCCGATCACAGGTTCTATAAACCAACTGTCCGATCACAGGCCAAATAAACCAATTGTCCAATCACAGGTTCAATAAACCAACTGTCCGATCACAGGTTCAATAAACCAATTGTCCGATCACAGGTTCAATAAACCAACTGTCCAATCACAGGTTCAATAAACCAACTGTCCGATCACAGGCCAAATAAACCAACTGTCTGATCACAGGTTCAATAAACCAACTGTCCGATCACAGGCCAAATAAACCAACTGTCTGATCACAGGTTCAATAAACCAACTGTCCGATCACAGGTCAATAAACCAACTGTCCAATCACAGGTTCAATAAACCAACTGTCCAATCACAGGTTCAATAAACCAACTGTGCGATCACAGGTTCAATAAACCAACTGTCTGATCACAGGTTCAATAAACCAACTGTCCAATCACAGGTTCAATAAACCAACTGTCCGATCACAGGTTCAATAAACCAACTGTCCAATCACAGGTTCAATAAACCAACTGTCCGATCACAGATTCAATAAACCAACTGTCCGATCACAGGCCAAATAAACCAATTGTCCAATCACAGGTTCAATAAACCAACTGTCCAATCACAGGTTCAATAAACCAACTGTCTAATCACAGGTTCAATAAACCAACTGTCCAATCACAGGCCAAATAAACCAACTGTCCGATCACAGGTTCAATAAACCAACTGGTCCCAACTGTCCGATCACAGGTTCAATAAACCAACTGTCCGATCACAGGTTCAATAAACCAACTGTCCGATCACAGGCCAAATAAACCAATTGTCCGATCACAGGTTCAATAAACCAACTGTCCGATCACAGGTTCTATAAACCAACTGTCCGATCACAGGCCAAATAAACCAATTGTCCAATCACAGGTTCAATAAACCAACTGTCCAATCACAGGCCAAATAAACCAACTGTCCGATCACAGGCCAAATAAACCAACTGTCTGATCACAGGTTCAATAAACCAACTGTCCGATCACAGGTTCAATAAACCAACTGTCCAATCACAGAGTCAATAAACCAACTGTCCAATCACAGAGTCAATAAACCAACTGTCCAATCACAGGCCAAATAAACCAACTGTCCAATCACAGGTTCAATAAACCAAATGTCCGATCACCACTTGGTGTTCTATTCTGCAATGATATCTGTGACACATTCTTTAACTGTTACATGAGTGAGCCACTCTTTAAATCTCTTTAGTTTTGAAAAACGGCACCTGAGAGGGGATATGATAACTTTATACAAATATATCCGGGCCAGTACAAACCTTTATCTGGAAATCTATTCATAAACAGGGCTATACATAGGACACAAGGTCACACATTTAGGCTGGAAGAAAGGAGATTTCATCTCAGGAAAAGAAAAGGGTTTTTTACAGTAAGAGCAATAATGATATGGAATTCTCTGCCTGAAGAGGTGGTTTTGTCAGAGTCCATACAGATGTTTAAACTGAAATTTGATAAATACTTAACATACAGGGATATAATTTCTAATTAGTGGGGTAATAGCTGCTTGACCCAAGAAGACATCTGACTGCTATTTTGGGGTCAAGAAGGATTTTTTTCCTAGTTTGTTGCAAAATTGGAAGCGCTACAGACTGGGTTTCTTGCCTTCTTTTGGATCAACAGCAAAAAACAAATGTGAGGAAGGCTGAACTTGATGGACTCAAGTCTCTTTTCAGCTACGTAACGATGTAACATGAGCGAACCACTCTGTAACTTATGTAAAAACCATTACAAATCAATCTTGCAGCACCCCTTCTTTAGACTCCCCCCAGTGTCAAAGAATCCATTACATGTATAAACGCATTTATGTCTTAGTAACTATTGCTCGCGGTTGACTGGGGTCTGAACAATATCCAACATTTGGGGACCCACTGAAATATTGTAGCAACCCCATTTTGAGACCAACCCAGGAGTTAAGAACGACTGATTTAGAAAGTGTATAGTGCATTTAATTCACAAATGACGCATTTCAATACGTTGAGCATCATTGGGAGTTTCGCCATAATGGGTGCAGACCAACTTTACTTCTAAATGATACATTTTTAATGGGATCAGGAGACCGTATACATTAGTTACAAGAGAACACCTGCAATCCATTGCAGAGAGTGATGGGTGTTACAATCCACAGGATTTCCAGTGTCCACAAGGGTTAGTCGAATTTGTTCTGTATTGTAATGATCAGATCATTATACATGGCAATAATGATATTTAGATCATGCCGGTTTAACCTCCGTATTTTCATAGTACACATTGGAATTGTAAGGAACCATTTCTCCATATGGCTACTAATTCCTGAACTCTTTTAGAAATGTTACTGGCTGGAAGGGAGCCAGGGACACAGACTGTTTACCTTTTACAGCAACATAGTGAGATACGATTTCAATAGTATTCTGTAGAGAGAGAAAGAACTTAGTACATTTATAACTGTCCAATCACAGATCAAACAAAACAACTGTCCAATCACAGGTCAAATGAAACGCAAGCCTTGTGTCCAATCTAAGGTCAAATAAAACAACTGTCCAATCACAGGACGAATAAAACAACCATCCAGTCATAGGATGGATAAAAAAAACATCCAATCACAGGCCAAATAAAACAATGGTCTAATCATAGGTTGAAAAAAGAAACAAACGTCTAATCATAGGCCGAATAAAACAACCATCCAATCACAAGCTAAATAAAACCGTCCAATCACAGGGTGAATTAAACAATCATAATATTCTGATATTCAAGCATTTTATCAGGTTCTACAGGTAAATAAGGTAATAAAGATAAGTCAGGCTCCAATCTGCAGGAACATCTGCAACTTACCGTTGTCATTCATATTATAATTATAGAAAATGTTCATGTTTACACCGTAAAACGCACCGGCTGGAGTCTGGCAGCTACGTTCAGAATAGAATCCTATTCCTGCCATCATGTAATAACTGTGTATTAGTTCACTCAGAGACCCTTATCTGTCGAGGAAGTGGGATAATGATGTGATTACAGGGGAGTAAGTGGATATAAATGAATACGGTATAATGTAACACACTGCACACTTAGCAGTCTAGTGAAATGAAAGTTATTAGCTTTGTTTTCTCCAGTGGCTTTTTATGTACCCCATGGGAGATAGCTATATTTATTGTGTCCCAATGTTTTCAGTTTATATATTTATTGGAGCATTTATTTCTTACAGTTGCGAGACATCAGAGCTTTACTATGCCATCGGGATTTTTTTCAATGTGTAAATTCCAGAGAAGTGACAGTTTCACTTTATTTTGCTTACTGATCCCATGCCAAGACAGCTCTGATTGGTGAGTGTACCAGGTCCTAACTAGTTCATTAAAGTGTTACTCCAACCACCATGACCACTGCTGCTTTTAAAAGTAGTCGTGGTGTCCGAAGTTTGTATGTGCAGTGCGGCTGCTTCAAATACTGCACATGCACAAATACAATCACATCTGTGCACGAGTGCTGGTAGTTGTTTTTCTGCCTTTGTTTTATTCTTATTTTTTGTATTCCCTCCCTCCCACTA
The DNA here is from genome assembly GCA_933207985.1 of Pelobates cultripes. Classification (NCBI taxonomy): domain Eukaryota; kingdom Metazoa; phylum Chordata; class Amphibia; order Anura; family Pelobatidae; genus Pelobates; species Pelobates cultripes. Next base: position 5,251,888 of record OW240918.1, read on the forward strand.
ATGCCCCAGAGTGTGCGTATGTGCTCTGAGCCAGTGGAACAGTCCAATCAAATGCTACTGGATCTCATAACGGCTGTAGTGACGTCAGGCAGGGAGTGGAGAGCAGCAACAGCTTTGTCGAACGCTGATTATCCGAAAGGTTAGTTTTATAATGTATTTTATGGTTTAGGGGACGACCTAAAGAATAAATGCCCAATAGAGATATGAGTGGAAATAATCACAAAACAACTAGAAAAATATATATATATAAAAAAGGATTGGAGTAACAGCGCACACAGCATATAACATATCACACAGAAAAAATTATAAACACAACACATTTGTTTTCGCCCCCATTTTTCATGAGCTGAACTCAAAGATCTAAGACTTTTTCTATGTACACAAAAGGCCTATTTCTCTCAAATATTGTTCACAAATCTGTCTAAATCTGTGTTAGTGAGCGCTTCTCCTTTGCTGAGATAATCCATCCACCTCACAGGTGTGGCATATCAAGATGCTGATTAGACAGCATGATTATTGCACAGGTGTGCCTTAGGCTGGCCACAATAAAAGGCCATTCTAAAATGTGCAGTTTTACTGTATTGGGGAATCTGGGGGGGGGACCAGGAGTTCTGGAAACCAGTCAGCATCTGGTATGACCACCATTTGCCACACGTAGTGCAACACATCTCCAACAGGAAGTCTGGGCGGGGTTAGAAAGGGAGGGTTTGCAAAGGCTGCAGACACAGAAATCTGCAGCTTTTATTAAGTGTTTATAAATAGATCTCCAATTAAAAAGAAATAAAAAATTAACCCCTTCAGTACCGGCCTGTTTTAGCCATGTTGTACGTTAAGGACCAGGGCTCTTAACACTTTTGTGGTGTTTGTGTTTAGCTGTAATTTTCCTCCCTCTCATTTACTGTTCCCATACAAGAAATATTTATTTTTTTCCCCAAGACAAAAAAGGCTTTCTTTACATACCATTAGTTGTATCAAGTCATATAATTTACTTTAAAAAGAATAAAATAAGGTGAAAAATTGAAAAAAATACCAAAAAACATGTTTTTTTACTTTTGCTTGAAAAATCTTTTACTTACCTACGAAAGCTAATGAAAAAAACTGCTAAATAGATTCAAAATGTCCTGAGTTTAAAAACACCCAGTGTTTACATGCGTTTTTGCTTTTTTGGCAAGTTATAGGGCTATAACTACAAATAGGAAATTGCGGTTTTAAAATATATATTTTTGAAATGTATTAATAGTGACATTGTAACACTATTATCTGTTATAAATCTCTGAATCACACCCCACATGTACATATTTTTTTAAATTAGACAATCCAGGGTATGTCCAGTCTTTTTTAATAGTCACAAACATGGGCCAAAGTTAGCATTCTTATTTGTTTGTGCGTGAAAAAAGTAAAAAACTAAATTGAATGCTAATTTTGGCCAGTGTTTGTGACTAAGTGGCTACTAAAAAAGACTGGATATACCCCATTTGCAATACCTTGGGTAGTCTTCTTTTGCAAATGGTATGCCATCATGGGGGTAATTCTCATTCCTGGGCTACCATACGCTCTCAAAGGCAACGTAACCAACCTGGCAATTTTCAATGTAAAAATATTTGACCCTGTAACTATCAAAAACGCTATAAAATCTGTACATGGGGGGGGTACTGTTATACTCGGGAGACTTTGCTGAACACAAATATTAGTGTTTCAAAACAGGAAAATGTATTACAACAATATCATCAGACAAAGTGCTGTTTGTGTGTAATGCAAAAAAGTCACTTTCACGGACAATATCATCGCTGTGATATATGTTTTACTCTTTTGAATCATTAATATTTGTGTACAGCGAAGTCTCCTGAGTAAAAAAGTACCCCCCCATGTACAGGTTTTAGGGTGTCATAGAAAGTTAAATGGTTAAATACAGTGCTAGCAAATTAAATTCTCTGGACTTTCTGCCTGGGTTGTCCGGCAGGTCCCTCAAATTTCAATCAATAAAAAATTACTTAATTATGTAAAAATATTACATAAATGTACACACAGAATTTAAATATATATGCATATTTATATATTTAAAGTCTACGTGTATTTTTTTTTTTTTTTTTAATAAATTCTTTATTTTTCTATGCATATGGAAAACAAACATTTGGTCTTGCAGTGCCACAACAGCTACTGCAGGCTTATCTTGAACATTAGATTGCTATGGCATCCGATTGACTAGCACAATTTTATGGTATATTATCATGAGAAGCGTAAGATTTGACGGTTCTATAACGCGCGGACTAGGAATTAGTGTGAGTGTTTGCAGATTTCGTGTAAGAACGATAGGCTGAAGCGAGCAACGACAGTTTAACTCGGTTAAAGTAAAATCTGGCTTAGGGTGGTGCTGCCCTGCATGTAGGAAAGGCGACATGCGACCATGAGTAGGTGAGCAGCCCTTACTGTTCGGACCTAGGATATGACTGCAATGGGCTTAGTGCGCTGCAAAATTGTTCCTCGGTTTGTTAATGGATTCTGACGTTAAGATTAAAAATAATAGAAATAAAAGATAAATAAATACATTAAAATAGATGCGCCCTAGTGCTTGCTAGTATAGTGTAGTGTACTGGTTGGTATGCAGCGCAGTGTGCAGGATATAAGTCTAATATTGAGCGTAGGTAGAGGTGTGTATGGGACACATTAAACGACTTAAACTTAGGTACATGAGAGCAGAGTTATAGCAGGAGTCCAACAGGTTAAGCAAGGTCTGTAGTGTCATCTGCATAGCTGTATTATACATGTCGTCCCATGAAAAGCATTATAAAAAAATAAATACAAAAAAATTACAAGTCTTGAAGAATTAAATGAAATAAAACCTTGTATACTGTGAGTCCTATAATCAGGCATGTAGTTGTCGGAAGGAGGGTGGCATGGTCAGAGAGTTCCAGCGTCAGCCTATGCCCTGGCTTGGGTAGGAATAATGGCCGTCCATGGGTTGTTCCATGCTGGAGCTGAGCGTGGCTGTCTGCAGGAGATGAAGCTCAATCTCGGAGGCGCTGTGGTCTTGATCCAGGGTAGGGAGCGGTGTCATGTGCTGTGATCCAGGCGCTTGGATGAGCCGGTGTATGAGTCTCTTGTGGTGTTCAGGGTGGGCAGGTTACATGCCGTGCCTGTCGATCGGCTGTCTCTCTGTGTGTCTCTCCTCCTGTGAGCTCGGGCATCGTAGCCACTTTGAACCGGCAAGCGTTGGAGTAGTGTGTCGTAGGGATCCCGCCTGTCAGGCTGCCTCATGCAGGCATGTCGCGTCCTCCTTGCGCATGTAAGGGTCTCAGCCAGCAAGGGAGAAAAGATGGCGTTATTCCCCTTATGCGTTGGTGAGTTTGTGTTTGCCGCCATTTTAGTGGGGCCTTGTGGTATGAGTAGCGGGGTCTCTGGTGCGGTAAGAGTTGCAGGGTGCGGACCGGGATCACCCCCACCGGCCCAGGGGGCCCTGGTTGCACATCCATGGGAGTCCAGCATGACACCATCGGGCAGGATAGCGGGGCAGCGGCCGTCCACCCCACTCACCGCCCGAGTAGGCTTCATCCTGTAGGGACGGCTGGTATCGTCTCGAGGGACTAAAACAAAGGATTTGCAAGCCTCTCCTCTGAGCCACTGCTCCCTTGTGCTTCGCACCACGGTTGCAGGTCGTTAATTAGGCGTAAAATACGCTTTTGTAAGCTTAAAGTTTGGAGGTTTGCAGGAGCTGTTGGTATGTGCGACCGTTCAGTTTGGCGGTCAGGCCCCGCCCCCCATCTACGTGTATATTTATGAAATTATTTATGTTATTTTGTATATGGATATATATTTCATATTATTTTGATTTATTTATATATACATACATGTATATATAATTTAATTCTAAGTGTATTCTGATATAAATATCAAAGTTACAGTTAGAATAAAATTTCATATAGATATAATTTTGTTTTTAATTTTTTTTACTTTTTTTTAAATTTACTTATTTGTATTTTATAATTATAAATATATATATATACACACACACACACACACACACTATATACAGGAAAAATAGGAAAGCAGGATTTAGGCAATATGCCCTAAGTTACAATAAGGTAAACCTATAAAAGAAGTTATAGGAAATAGGAAAACACAATTTAGGCAATATGCCCCAGAACAGGATAAGAAAACAACTAAACAGAAATAATATAAATACTTAAATAGGGTTGTAGTTGTTCAGTCTCTTTGGGTAAGGATTATATAGTAGAAGTAGGTCCTTTGTGATGGCTGCAAAGTAGATTAGAATATAAGTAAATCCGAGGAAATAGTAAACAGTATATCCACAAATTAAATGAAAGTCCAGTGTTGATTTAAGTAAGTTGGATGTTCTGCAGGGAGATGGGAAGTCCAGGTAGGTTTGCTGCAGGGTTGTAGGTAAGGCAGGACGAAGAGTTGTACAGGTAAGTTTGGAGCAGGTTGGTGAGTACTGTAGGATAAGCAGGGAGATAGGAAGTCCAGGTAGGTTTGCTGCAGGGTTGTAGGTAAGGCAGGAAGAAGAGTTGTACAGGTAAGTTTGGAGAAGGTTGGTGAGTATTGCCGGATAAGCAGGGAGATAGGAAGTCCAGGTAGGTTTGCTGCAGGGTTGTAGGTAAGGCAGGACGAAGAGTTGTACAGGTAAGTTTGGAGCAGGTTGGTGAGTACTGTAGGATAAGCAGGGAGATAGGAAGTCCAGGTAGGTTTGCTGCAGGGTTGTAGGTAAGGCAGGAAGAAGAGTTGTACAGCTAAGTTTGGAGCAGGTTGGTGAGTACTGTAGGATAAGCAGGGAGATAGGAAGTCCAGGTAGGTTTGCTGCAGGGTTGTAGATAAGGCAGGAAGAAGAGTTGTACAGCTAAGTTTGGAGCAGGTTGGTGAGTACTGTAGGATAAGCAGGGAGATAGGAAGTCCAGGTAGGTTTGCTGCAGGGTTGTAGATAAGGCAGGAAGAAGAGTTGTACAGGTAAGTTTGGAGCAGGTTGGTGAGTACTGTAGGATAAGCAGGGAGATAGGAAGTCCAGGTAGGTTTGCTGGGTTGTAGGTAAGGCAGGAAGAGAGTTGTACAGGTAGGATTTGGAGCAGGTTGGTGAGTACTGGCAGGATGGCGGGGAGGGAATAGGAAGTCCCAGGTAGGTTTGCTGCAGGGTTGTAGATAAGGCAGGAAGAAGAGTTGTACAGCTAAGTTTGGAGCAGGTTGGTGAGTACTGTAGGATAAGCAGGGAGATAGGAAGTCCAGGTAGGTTTGCTGCAGGGTTGTAGATAAGGCAGGAAGAAGAGTTGTACAGGTAAGTTTGGAGCAGGTTGGTGAGTATTGTGGGATAAGCAGGGAGATAGGAAGTCCAGGTAGGTTTGCTGCAGGGTTGTAGGTAAGGCAGGAAGAAGAGTTGTACAGGTAAGTTTGGAGCAGGTTGGTGAGTATTGCGGGATAAGCAGGGAGATAGGAAGTCCAGGTAGGTTTGCTGCAGGGTTGTAGATAAGGCAAGAAGAAGAGTTGTACAGCTAAGTTTGGAGCAGGTTGGTGAGTACTGTAGGATAAGCAGGGAGATAGGAAGTCCAGGTAGGTTTGCTGCAGGGTTGTAGATAAGGCAGGAAGAAGAGTTGTACAGGTAAGTTTGGAGCAGGTTGGTGAGTATTGCAGGATAAGCAGGGAGATAGGAAGTCCAGGTAGGTTTGCTGCAGGGTTGTAGATAAGGCAGGAAGAAGAGTTGTACAGGTAAGTTTGGAGCAGGTTGAAGGTAGTACTGTAGGATAGCAGGGAGATAGAGTGGGTAGGTTTGCTGCAGGGTTGCTTGTAGGTAGGCAGGAAGAAGAGTTGTACAGGTAGGATTTGGAGCAGGTTGAGGTGAGTACTGTAGGATAAGCAGGGGAGATAGGAAGTCAGGTAGGTTTGCTGCAGGGGTTGTAGATAAGGCAGGAAGAAAGAGTTGGCACGGGCAGAAGTTTGGAGCAGGTTGGTGAGTATTGCAGGATAAGCAGGGAGATAGGGAAGTCCAGGTAGGTTGCTGCAGGGTTGTAGATAAGGCAGGAAGAAGAGTTGGCCACAGGTAAGTTTGGAGCAGGTTTGAGGTGAGGTATTGCGGATAAGCAGGGAGATAGGGAAGTCCAGGTAGGTTGCACAGGGTTGTAGGTAGGCAGGAAGAAGAGTTGTACAGGTAAGTTTGGAGCAGGTTGGTGAGTATTGCAGGATAAGCAGGGAGATAGGAAGTCCAGGTAGGTTTGCTGCAGGGTTGTAGGTAAGGCAGGAAGAAGAGTTGTACAGGTAAGTTTGAAGCAGGTTGGTGAGTATTGCGGGATAAGCAGGGAGATAGGAAGTCCAGGTAGGTTTGCTGCAGGGTTGTAGGTAAGGCAGGAAGAAGAGTTGTACAGGTAAGTTTGGAGCAGGTTGGTGAGTATTGCGGGATAAGCAGGGAGATAGGAAGTCCAGGTAGGTTTGCTGCAGGGTTGTAGGTAAGGCAGGACGAAGAGTTGTACAGGTAAGTTTGGAGCAGGTTGGTGAGTACTGTAGGATAAGCAGGGAGATAGGAAGTCCAGGTAGGTTTGCTGCAGGGTTGTAGATAAGGCAAGAAGAAGAGTTGTACAGCTAAGTTTGGAGCAGGTTGGTGAGTATTGCGGGATAAGCAGGGAGATAGGAAGTCCAGGTAGGTTTGCTGCAGGGTTGTAGGTAAGGCAGGA